>BFEA01000580.1:370694-399000 GCA_003427395.1 Chara braunii
CCTTAGTACGACGTCGTACCTGCCCCAACTGAATACCGTAGAGCATAGCCATACCGGGGTAACACCGAGCCTGTCCCCGAACCTGAAATAAATCGCCGTGATGATACCGATCCTGAAATAAGCCGCCGTGATGATACCGAACCTGTTCCGAACCTAGCAACCGCGCCGTACCAACCATGTTGCATGACCCCAAAATCGGTCCCACTAGAGTGATAATCAGATAGGCCAGGAAAATCACGCGAAGGTTCACAACTATCCGGGGGACCGTAAGAAACGCCAGACTCGGGGTAAGTAAATAATCCCAGGCAAAAATCCATCGCAAACACTTTCAATAAAATTTAATCAAATAATAAATAAAATTCATCGCGAATAATTATAATAAAATTTAATAAATTAATAAATAATCGTAATTTTTCTTTTCTTTTATTATTTTCAATTATTTTTTTCATTTTTACTTCCATCACCGGAAGTAATAAAAATAATGGGAAATTTCCTCAAGAATAATTTTTGATAAATTTCAAATAAATAGCAAATATTCCATTATTCTCAACCCTCCTGTTCTCTTAATCCTTTTTCCTTAATTTTAATTATGATATTAGAATTAATGAATTCTCGAGGCTCCATGCCCTCATCAATTGTGCGATGTATAAGAGTCGCGCCAAGGGCTACTCCCGCATCCCTGCCCTGAGGCTAGCCGCTTCGGAACTAGCCTCGGAACGGACGGAAACAACAGGCACTAGATATGGCCGGTGCAGTCATCCGTGTCGTCGTTTTCAAGGGCTAGTCTCGGCACTTGTCGTGGCGAAAATTAGGGGTCCCTTCCTGACCCCTAATTTTTCCCGATGAGTCAGACGAAAGTCCCCGTAAATTTCTCTTTGATCATTTAGCCTACAGGCCAATTAGGCGAATTTCGGGTGGCCGACTGTTTGTCGGCCGCCCGACACCATGTCCACTCGTATTTTCTTTCCACAGGGGAAGAACGAGCGAGCCCCGTCTAAAGAGGTTTTACTTTTTAAATTATTAGTTGGACGTTGGACCTGAGCCTGAAATTCGAGGTCCTTGTCCAGGACATCCCAGACTCTGTTCCAACACAAAAGGGTTTCCCCCTTGAGCCGGGCCTACGCCCCTTGCTTATCATCACCCACCGCCCAAAAGGCAGGGGCGCCGCAAGGGCCGCATGGATTATCGTTCAGTCGTGCAATATTGTGAAGGGAGAACCCTTCACAATATTTTGCTTTCGACACTTGAGTGTCGTATGCAACCCCGAAACCCATGAGAGGCTGCGCGGATGTGGGCAACGCATAAAGCGTCGCTATGACAGCAGATTAAGTGAGTACACATGGCTGAGCGTTATATTTCTCCTCGCGCTGACATTTTTTTTATGCAACTTTGAGTAGACCTCGCCCAACCACTTTGGTCTTCTGAGTTATGGGTCAGGACAAATGAAAAAGGGACTAGGCTTATTTGATTGTTTAAGTTATTTTTATTTTTGTTGCATGTCGTGTGATTGAGTTAGGATGTCCTAGTCGACCGACGTTGAATCGCTCGTGGGAGATCAGCGCCCCAGCGTGACGGTTCACGTACGGGCCCGAGCTAGGAGTGGACCGCACGTACCCCCTATGCTACAGCATACGAGAAAATACCCTCGGCTGTGCCACTTCCGCGATTGCAAGTAAGAATTTCTGCGTGTGGTTCAGTCGCTTGGCGGGGATGCGCCCACTCAAGGGATGGTGACAGCTCCCGCGGGTGGAGGTAAGTTGTGCCTCGTGAGACCCTGTCCTGGCGTAGGGACTTGATGGAGGTATAGCTGGTGCACTTGGCCGGAGAGGCTCCACCTCTTCCCTTTTTCGTGGAGCGACTTGCGAATTCTGCCAATTCCTGCGTGACGCGACCGGGAAGGTTTCCCCAGCGGGGAGTGTGTGCTCGACAATGGTCTTTCGTTTTGAATGGTAAGCTGCCCCCATGAAGGGAAAAGGAAGGGGTTAAAGGGGAAACGACCACGTATGAGACCGCTGTCGTGGTTAGGTGAGTGTTCGTTTGTAGTTGAGGGTGTGACTGCACCCGTTCATTTAGTGAAGGGGCTGCGGTAAAAGAAAGAAAGAGGAGAAAATGAGATTAACGGGCTCGACTGTCCCTGACCCCTGATCGAGATCAACGGCTCAAGGTTAGTATAAAGGCAACTCTTCCCCCAACTGCCTCATTCATTCGAGCAGTTGGAGGAAGTGCCGCTTGGAGGGGCAGTGCTACGGGAGGTGCTGCTTGGTGGAACGGTGGAGGTGCTGCTTAATGGAGCGGTGTCGAAGGTCTACAGGAAGAGGAAGTTGGAGATGTTGGTGATTTGCAGGAAGATGAAGTGCGGAGCGGGGAAATGGAGTGAGGAGCGGAGCATCCAAAGTCGAGGTTGGGGTTACTCTGCCTTAACGTTGGTTTCCTGAGGGAAAATGCTGCTTGAGTAAATGTGCAACCAGGTACAACACTTTTTAGAGATTATGCTGCCATTTTTTTTTTTGGCATCCGCGCGACATTTTGAAGGAAGGTACTATCGGATTTACTGCCCAACATCAACTTCTTTTGGTGTGTGTGAGGAGGCTGCCCATTCAATGGTACAACAATGATATTTTTTTTTCTGATGCGTTATGTTGTTAGATGTTTAGCGGCGGCACTGCAATTTGGAATAGGCATGCTGCCAGATTGTCGAAGCAGTAAGAACGCGGTGCTTTGAGGGAAGATGTTGTCTGGTTGTCCACATGTTGTTGGGACATGCCTGAGTTTTTCAAGGTCAGGCGCTGACCGACCCATTTATGGATTGGGCGACTTGATGAGATTGACGTTGCCAAAATTTATTCAGACCAACCCCATAACTGAGAGACCTAAAGCTTGACGTCGTTGACGCATGACATCGATAACGTGTGACGTCATTGACGTCCGATTGAAACAGCGGGAGTCGGCGGTATGACCTGTCGTCCGCGGTTCCCGACTGGGCAGCAGTGGTGTGCGGTCATGGAAAGACTAAAGCTAGGACTAGTCTATCTAAAATAATATCGTGCGGCTGCTAAGCCGCGCGATTGAGGGCCTTAGTAGGCCAAATAGGTGGCCACGCCATGTACGTGGCCGTGGCATGCGTGCCGTGCTGCTAGATGGTCGCCATATTGGCGGGAGCGCGGCTGGCCAGCGGCTGGGGCTTCTGGGGTACACAGGCGTAGCCTGCGTAAGGCCACATGCGGTATTGCACTGGGCCAAGCTCTTCATAAGGAAGCGTTGCTCCTATTCCAACGTGGAGCTAGCCCAGTAGGATATCACACAAGACTCTTGGCCAGCAGATACCAGGGTCGAGCCCTGATGACATCACCGCTGGGCTAGCTCCTTTTGGAGCGGCCCAGCCTTTTGGCGCGACCGTTTTCGGTCGTGCGATCGATGAGATCGCATGGTTAGAAACAGCCGCGTGGAGATTAGCATGGCCCCTGCACAAGGATGCCGCAAAAATCGAGAAATGAGTGTTATATATATATATATATAATCTTGAATCCATATGGATTCAAACTTGGATCTGTATGTCAACAGAGCCAAGGTTCCATTAGCAAAGAAGATCGGATCGAACGCCTGAATTTGGGCGTGTTCGTGCAAAGGGTGCAGAAAGTCGAGATTGAACTGCTTTTCTGCACCTCTTCTTAAAACACGTCCAAATTCAGGAGCTTAACCCAATCCTCTTTGCTAGTGGGACCTCGCTCCAGTCGTGGTGGATCCACGACGTGACCGTTGGCATAAGCCAACGGCAGGACGAGTAAAAAAAAAAAGAGAAAAAAAAACAAATAAATAAAAACTAAACTATTCATGGAGCGCCGTATGGCGCACGAAGAAGTAACTGGGGCGTTTCAGCCCCAGTGCACCCGACAACGCCCTGAAAAACGGGCGACCGTCAGCCAGTTAGGTAGGTTTTCTTTTTCTTTTTGATTTCTTTTCTTTTATATATATATATATATATTTAGATTTGTTTTGGATTTTTTTTTGTTTGGATTTCTTCTTAGATTCATTGTTTATTCTTATTTATTGCTTTCCTCGTGATGTTTCGAACGTGCCCGTTTGTTTTAACGAAACGGCTGCTTCTTTTGATAGGATAAGCAAAATCGAATGAATCTATTCCTAAAGTGTGGAACTATATACTACTACTACTACTACTACTACTACTACTACTACCACGACTACGAGAGAGAGAGAGAGAGAGAGAGAGAGAGAGAGAGAGAGAGAGAGAGAGAGAGAGAGAGAGAGAGAGAGAGAGAGAGAGAGAGAGAGAGAGAGAGAGAGAGAGAGAGGCAAGTAAGGTGACTCTGCGGCCGTTCATTAGTAAACGGGTCGCAGAGTAGCACCTGCACCTGGCGTTGTTGGCGGCCGGGTGCGACCGTGAGTTGGATAGGGAAAAAAAAACCCTGTTGAGCTTGACTGAAATGACGGGAAGGAAGGGGTGGCCGTTCATTTTGAATGGCGACTTGCCTCTGCCCAGGAAAACGAGGGGGATAAAACAAAGTAAAAAAGAAAAGAAAAAAGGAAAAAGGGGAAAAAGAAGGGTGGAAAAAAAAAAAAACATAGAACGTCGCGAATTTAATCGAGACGCAGGACCAAATGCAGAGGTAGAGGCACGTGGACTTTGAATTGACAGCAGACTTCAACAGTTTGCTCTACTTGGCTCTATACAGCCATTTAGGGCTGCATCTGGCCGGGGGTAGCATCCAGATGCATTACCAAGGCCTGAAACTTGGTTCCCCTAGGGGAACATCAAGTTTCTCAGCCCTTGATCACGTGTGAGATCAAGGGCCAGGCCTCACTTCGAGTTTTGGCTGCGGGCAAAGTAGCTGCCCTCAGCCTCCAACCAACTATAAAACAACCAGCAGCCAGCCAACCAACATTCATTTGTGGCTGGTGCTGCTAACATTTCGCTTGGGTGAATGCTGGCTGCTGGAGGAGGAGCTGCTGGTGGAGTGGGAAGGAGATGTGAAGGTCTGCAAGTGAGAGAGGAAGACTGTTGGAGGTGGCCATAACTGTGAAGCACAACCATAGTCGCTATCTCAGTAACGAGAAGAGAAAGGAGCGCTGGAGGTCTATAGAGGGCGGGGGAGTGAGGCAGCCATAGCCACCACTTCACTTTGTGAAGTGTTGGGAAGGTGCTGCACGACCGTCACGACAGCCATACTTGGTGGAACGCACGGGAGGTGTTGTTCACTCGGCACGACAACGGCGGCACTTTTTGGCGGTGAAGAGGAAGCGCTGCCGTTTTTTTGGTGGCAGCGGCACGATTTTGGTAGTGACGTGGAAGTGCTGCCGAAATCTTCCACCATCGACGGTGTTTGGCTTTTTTGGTAGTGACGCGGAGATGTTGTCGAACTTTTGCTGCGGCGACAGTGCGTTCTAGGTGGTGGCACAGAAGCGCTGCCCATTTTGCCTTGACTGTGAGGGACATTTTGTGGCAGCGTGTTCTGGTATTGATGGCAACAACGTGGTGGTGCGGTTGGTGTGACGGCGACGCTGAGACGTCGTCAGATTACTGAGAGGTGATTGTATGTTGAGAGGAAGTCGAGGCAAGCGATCGCTCTAGGGAGTGGTGTGGATCGCTTTGTGGGCGACTCGTCATGACGATTGTCTCTTTTGGAGTACGATTTTACACGGTCTTTTTGAGTGGGCCGTTTCCTTAAATTCACTCAAGGTCAGTTATTGACTCAGACCCCTTCACACCCGTTTGAACCCACACTTGCTTGACCCTATTCTTTGAATGTTCACTGAAAATGTAGAGGAAATGTGTGTTTGCACGTATGAATGGAAGTCTGACGTGAGCTTGAATTTGCATTGTTTTCTTTTGTACTCTATGTTTAACCTTATGTGCAGGTAGGTAGAAGGATGCCTGAAAAAGAGAAACCTATTCATGTTAATGAAAGTGAATGGAAGAATGGTTGTCTGCTATTTCTCACTTGTATGCATGTTGAAGAGAAGGACAACCAGTAGACGACGAAAATGAATTTGATCACGCAAAGAAGAAGAAATCAATTGGACATAGATTTTTCTCGAGGATACTCGTTCTTTCCCGAATGACCCTCTCTGTCTATGCCCGTCTGTCTGAATGATTTTCTCTCATGTGATCTCCTTTTTCGTATAAGTTACCATTGACATAAGGCGGCGAGTGATCGGTTGCCAATGTGGTAGACGTTTTTCTCTTTCCTAGGAGGCATATGAGGCGGGGGTTCGTTGCCTTAGGGGTCGGCCCTGCTATCGACTTAGAGTGGACCGGGGGGATACCTTGCTGTTGTGGTGGAGGCAGCCCGACTTCTGAGATCCGAGGTTCGCTCGGGCGAGGACGAGGGGTATCCCAGACCACCTCCTAGGGAAAGGACATGAGTCTACTCACGGAAGAACCTTAAGTTCTTAACGCCTCATGTTGTCACACTTTTTCCAGTCATACCACTTCGGGCGACAGGAAAGCCAACAGACTGTCACACAGGGTTGCATGTGTTTGCAATAAATAAAATAAATTAAATAAAGCAATTCCCTTCTTGTTGTGTGCGTCCGGCTTCGAGCGAGACCCTTCAATTGCGGTCTTCGCCGGTCCCCGGTCTTAGGAATCTTTTATTTTGATTCGGAACAACCGAGAATCATGCATATAATGATCATGAAATTTTGAAGTGTCATGCATGCATCAATTTTGCCAGTTTACTAATTTTGAGAACCGTGACCGAATCATCAAGAAACTCAATCATCAGCAAGGAAGCAAGATTGACAGACTCGAGCAAAGGCGAAGTTAAATAAGGGAAGAGTAAGAACTCATAATAGTCTTAGAAAGTACACCGGGAAGAGAGCATGGCCAACACTAATTCTCGAGTCATCACTCGTCCCTCTGGGTCACACTCTCAGTCTCTCATTTTGTTGTATGTCTCTTGTGCTTCATGCCATGTCTCCGTACTCTCTGAGGTTGTGGTCTCTGGATGTAGAGCCACCTGAAGCCTGCAAGCTCTGAGCACTTCCATCTAAGGTACGCGACCCGAAAGTCAACCATGGCACAAAACTCCTCCCATAGAGTAGGGAGATACGGATGAGAAAAGATCCCTCGTCTAAAATGCTGAAAATCTGACGATTCGGTGACTGCTTCGTAATCGATCACAGCGAGATAAATGTACCTCCTGGCTAGATCTACCAGGTCTTCCCAACAAGAACCATTTGCGAGAAGAAAAAAAACTGGAGGTCTGGGATAGTCAGAGTAGAGCTTGGGTCTGAGGCTACGAATTAGCTTTGCCCCACTCTCTTTTAGCTCCCTTTCTTTCTCTTCAAGGTACCTGACCGCTGCGATCCAGATCGAATCAAAGTGCTCATGGGTCTCTTTCCCTTTCTTTATATAGGGTCTCAGGTCATGAATGGTTCCCTCAATGAACTCAGTGTGAACCACAAAGATAGATAGTTCATCTCGTTTGAAACCAGTCGCCCAGGCATACTGATACTGGAAATCATCTCTCGAAGCAATCAGATTGAGACTGGTCAGGATAGTCTCCTGAACTGAGAATTGACGGATTGTACTCATAGGCTGAGGTGGAAGTTAACACTGGTCTATGCCTCCTAGCAAATGTACCGTCTGAATAACGTTGAACTTTGTGTTGCATAGCAGCAGTCGAGTGCCTGTTCTTTCCAGACTGAGATTGAAGTAGCGGGCCCCAATGGGTGAACAACAACAGTTGTCCAGCAACACAGTGCTAGTAGCAACAATCTATTGAGAAAACAAACAACTATAATCCAATGCGTCGCTGCAATAACATTCAATTGTGCAGTATCAAGATCACAGGGCGAAGCGCAACTCAACCGAATTACGACAGTAGCCCTCTGGGAGCAACTCCCTATACCGCAGTAGCACTGAAACAAATAACAAAAATGTTGAAATGTGCAACAACTGCAATGACTCCGACTATAACAACCCGGTGTTTCAACGACAGCTTGGAGCCAATCGTAACAGTAACGCCTCTAAGATAAAACAACAGTCGTATCACTGGAGAAACAATTTAACCAATCCTGATATTATAGCCAATTCGACCCGTTGCAGCAACTCGGAGCCCACTCAGTTTGCCATAAGTCTATCATCGTGGTCAAATGCATGGTGGCGTATTCAGTTGCTCTCTGATGTTGAAAACAACAGCGGTTTCCTTTCTCTGTGCTTCCTGACTTAGTTCTGCTTGTGCTTCCAACATCACCGTTGTCAACACACAACAGTCCCCTCTAACTATGCTTCCTAAGTCCCCTTTGTTTCTCCTTGGTACTCCTACTCACTCTCTTCTTCTTTCTTGCGCCTGTGCATCTGCAAGAGGCAGCCTAACAGTGTCGCAGGAGACCATTCATGCGAGAGGCATCAACATGATCACCATTACTACAACAGTCCCCTCTAACTATGCTTCCTGAAGGCTGCAATTACGACGACCACCATGATCATCGTAGATCAGTACCCCGATCCTGATACCAGCGAGGGTCTCCTCGATGAAGGTGATGGTAACCACCATGAGCTGTTGTACCCGACTATGGGCTTAGTTCATCACTACGCAAAATGAGAACGAATATGCCGCTAGAACATAACCAAATACAGTGTCAAATTAAAGAGTAAATATTTTCCTACAACATGAGAAAACACACTACCAATTAGAGAGTGAACCTTCCGCTATAACACATGAAGATACACCATTAATTTTTATCCCCCCCCGCTATCGTCAACTTCATTAAGGTAAGCACCCAATCCGTCTCCGTATTCATGCGTGACTGTCCCGTTCTCCAGGTATCTGGCTCGAATCCCGACTAGATTCGAGCAATCTTCCCTCTAACGTGGCGTGGCAACTTCGCACGTACAGGGCGAGTACGAGGATGATGGCGTCCACGACAGCCGGGTGAGCCACTCTCTTTCTCTCTCTCTCGTAGACTCCTATGCAGTAGCGAGCCCAACTTCACTACACCTAATCATCTACACCACCTGGTACATTCAGGATGGAGAGTGGCTCGACCGCCAGGGCGGAAAACGACAATCAAAGTGAGCTTGGAAAATAGGGGTGGTCACCCCAATGAACATGATCACTCCGTCGCTGATGATAACTGCGACGATGGTAGAATATGCGATGGTGCGCCATCTGTCACAGGTACGAGAATGAAACTTGTGCTCGAACACGGCCAAATGCACCTCCCAAAAAGCATGACCAACGAGATTATCACTCTGGTGGAGGCGACGAACTAGAGGATGAACACGAAAAAACATCAATAAGGCCACCACCTCGAAGAGATCGAGAACCGTCACGCTAGATACAAACAGAACCAAACTCAGGACAACGATCAAAGCCATCAAGTTTATAATTATGACCACAGTTCAGTGTCGGGATCTCGGAGGCAAATGAAAACACGACATGACACGGTCAGGAACAACGAAAATGACGACCGCTGTCGAGCGCATCGGTCCGGCACCACTCAAGGGTAGCGCAAGACCCTCCTGGCCGCGTCACACAGGAGTTGGGATTAATCCTCGCCATGAATATCTACATGAAGCTTCCGCAAGCCGCTCCGGCCGAGTGCGCCAGCCATACCTCTCGCGAGCCCCTACGACAGGATAGGGCCTACGCAAGGCACGACTTACGTCCACCTTACGGGAGCTGTCACCTGCCTTCGGTGGGCGTATCCCCGCCGAGCTACTAGTCCACAGTACGAAAGCTGACCAGTTGCGATCGCAGAGGTGGACCAGCCGAGGGCGTTTCTCGTTCGCTGTAGCATAGGGGGTACGCGCGGTAGTACGCCTCTATCGGACATGTACGAGAACCGACATCTTGGGGGGCTGAAGTCCCAAGCGCGACTCGTTGCCGGTCGACTAGGACGTATCCCACACGCCACGCGCACACCACTATAAGGAACATAAAAATAACACACCCACGCAACATACACACGAAACGACATAACATAACCAATGCGATAACGCTCCTAGTCCCTCGGTAGCCTTTCGATAATTTTCCAATGCGGTATTGGATAAGCGTCGCGCGCTAGACTCGGTATAAAACCGCGCGGACGCAAGGCTTTCTCATATCGACTCGCAATGCAAGCATACACAAGCGGTTGCAGTGATGGCGTACTATGCAGTACCCATACTCATGTGACCCTCGTTAATTTCGAGGGTCGCGTTCGACACTCAAGAATCGGCTGACACGCGCCCTGAGGGTCAATCTCTCGACGCTGGACTACCGCCAAGTGTGGTTGAAAACCACACATTCTCTTCTACACCCTGTGCAGAGTGGGTGGTACACAGGTCCATACCTGTGGTGGCAGTCGTTCCTTACTGCCCTGGAGATGAACCCCACTCCAGGCCTGGACATAAGTCAAGGGGTTTGACTTTAACGGCTGCCACGGACTACAACGTCCAACAATAAAAATTCTAAGAAGCAAAAATAGGTCGAAGGCCTCCCGGCCGCGAAATCACAAACTTGGGTACCCCCGCTTTTCTTGCGGTTGGCACCACAACCTACACCGACGCTGAACACTCAAGCATATGTACGAGTCTCTCGATCCCATAACTCCAGACACTAGGACGACGGAACGTCGCGCACAAGATTTTGGTATAAAGTTGCGCGGCCGCAAACCTGTCCTATACCAACCAGGGATGCTAATCATACACAGTAATCGCAGAGCCGACCCCACGATATTGAATGGTTGAAGGAATGTATCGTGAGGGGTTACCCTTCACGATATTGAACGGCTGAAGGACATACCGTTCGGTCGCCGCGAGGCCTCCGACCTTTGGCTTACGAGTCTCGGCAGGCAAGGCAAATAGGCTCTGCGCGGGGGAAAATTCCTTCCGTGCAGAGCCTAGGGCTTGGGATGTCCTCGACAAGGACCTCGAATCCCAGCCTAGGACCAACATCCGATTAAGAATTCCGAACAAGTATACAATCAAGAGGAAGGGGTTTTCTGCCTACCTTATCCCTATTTAGCCCTTTGGGCCACGCGAACTTCCAACATAGTTACACACACACACATATATATATATATATATATATATATATCTATTTGTGACGATATATATGTATATATATATATATATATATATATATATATATATATATATATATACAAGGGGGTAATTATATGACGATCACTTCTTACAATCACAATGGGGCTCCTCACAACCATATGTATATGTGTGATCACAGGCAGTCAAGTCCAAAATTCGAACCACAAAACATACCTGGAGTCACATCAAAAGTCCAACAAGGTCCACGCACTACACGGAGTCAATCCTAACCACTTTCTGTACTCATACCCCTCGCTTTAGCCATGCAAGCCTCAACCTCCAACCAACCAACCATAATTAAATACTCAGTACCTTTGTTAAATGACCATTTAATAAAAGTCCAGGTGCAACCTTAACAAAACAATAAAAATCACCAGGGCTAAAGCCTTTTTAGGCAGAGTATTGAGGGTAAATTGGAATTGAGTCGTAAACCGACGGATCGACAACCGACCTGTTATCTGTGATAACAGAAGGTAATCCTCGAGGGATCAAAGCTGAATCTAGTCAAAAATCTTGAATTACTCGTTCAAGAAGATCTGTAACACAAGACAGACCAATCCCCAAGCTAAGTCTATAAGTTCATAGAGAATAGTCTCCATACCACGCCCTCACCCAAATCCTCCCAGGCCTAAACCTACCTCTAAGCAGGTGCCAAGAAAATGTAGACCCTAGCGTAACCTTCTCCTCTATGGACTGGACCTCCCAAAATCGCCACCTGTCAACTATAATCTAACTCCTCTAAGCCCAAAAAAATTTCGGCAGCGCTTCCCGTAGGAAAAGTGTCATCGCAAAATTTATACTGACAAAAAAATCAAACTTTTGGTTTTTAGAAAGTCAAAATTTGTCTAACTCCTTGACTTAGCAAAAATTTGGGCAGCATTTCCTTTAGAAGGGAAGACTGTCTAGATTTATACAAAGTTAGATATGAACTCAAACATAAACTCTTAGCTCTGTTAAGACAGAATTCTAACCAACTTTTTAGGGTTGTAGAAATTTCGGCAATGCTTACCGTAGAGAAAGTGTTATTCCAAGATTTATACAAAGTTAAGTTTAGAATATGAAATAATTTTGACCTTTCAAGGCCTAATTTTGTCTAACTCCCTGAATTAGTAAAAATTTGGGCAGCATTTTCCTTAGAAAGGGAGGCTTCCCAGATTCTTACTAAGTCAAAAAGCCGACAAGACTGGATCCTGAAGAAGACAAAGTTTTGACTAACTCCTTGGTTTTGTAGAAATTTCGACAGCGCTTCCTGTAAAGAAAGTGACTTGCCAAGATTTATACAAAACCAAAGTATAACAAAAAGTCCCAGAAAATGCAGAAATCGACCTAAGTAAAATAAACTTAGCTCAGCAAATGCAGAAGTTGAAACTAACTCCTATGACTCTAGCACGTAGCGAGCAACTAAAGCAACTACCTATTAACCTGAAATTTAGATCAGATAGTCATCACACTCAACCACATGCAAGCCAAGCCACAAAGGTAAGTGCCCTCACCGTCCCCACTAAATTCTCATAAGATAGTTCATGAGTCCTTAGCTCATTCAACCCTTATACCCAACTTACATATGACACTAATGCTGGACTATTCGGCTTGGAAACAATGTCCATTGTGCCTTTAGGATATACATGAACAGGTTGCACTACTACTTTTCTCTTCTTTGGGCATTTGGTTAGACCATCCAGTTTGGAAACAATGCCTCGCCACCCTTAACTGTTTAATATCCAAAGTTTAGTAATTCTCTGACTCAGTTCTTAAAAGATGATGCAAATATGGGCAGGGGACTGAACCATTCGGCTTGGAAACAATGATCAACTTGCCCAGTCTATTTCCAATTATAGTTCGTAGTTTCCCTTCTCTTCTTAGTGGTGGGGCTTAACGCTGGGTCATTCAGCTTAGAAACTATGCCCAACTGCCAGTTCACATGCAAATATATGTAAAATACTTCCTTTTATACTCAGGTTATACTTATGTGCGGGGTTTTCAGGCTAAGCCATTCAACTTAGAAACAATGTTCAACCTTAGACCAAAAATCTTCCCTCAGAACAAGCAAGAAAGCCCCTTTGCATCAGGCAAACCCTCAGAAAAATAAACATTGCAACCAGGCCATTCAACTTGGAAACAATGTCTGACCCTTCAAAAAACAGTCAAATAAACACAGCCCTGAGTCATTCAGCTTAGAAACAATGTTCAGTCCTTGGTCGACCCAGTCAAACGCATGCAGTATGCCTTCCCCCCACCTTCCCCCAGTTGATCCCTTAGTCTGCTTTCAGTCAAAAATAAAGGAAAACTTAGGCTTCACTCTCATACATTCTTTCCATGCACTCTGATTATATCCTGGATAGAAAGCAAGAATCATAGGGATAATCTGATGCATACGTCAGTCAGACTAGTAAGCGATAGGCCAACATGGGTGATATGGGGTCTTACAAATAGAAAGATGATATACCGGATGGTTCCCTGCCTCCAGAGCCTCGCCTAGGTTTCCGCAGAGCTCCCGCAATCAGTGGGTCGACTCCCCACAGAGTCTTGATAAGGTCCTACGCATTGCAATCCCGCCTTCCGCCTTCCTCTCGTAGCCAACAGACTAGACTTAGAGTGAGAAGGGCAGAAAGAGAAAGTTTTGAGACTCTCAGATCCAAGGAGGGTGCACTCAGACTCGCAAGAGAGGGCCTTGTTATCTTGATTCTCCTGAGGGCCCTGCAATGATGGCAAAAAACCGCAGCAACTTGGTCCACCTCTGAAGTCAACTGTCACCGTCATCCCTCTGTTGACCTCCCAGTCACAGTACCAACCCCCCCTTCACAGCCTGGCTACTTCTTTAAGTTTCGGCACCTCTCCTTAGACCCCTCCGCTGCTACACAGTCACCTGCGTCAGCCAACGACATCCAACAACATTCTGCAACAGTATGCAGCCGTGTGCAATAGTGTGCAGTAGAGCGCAGCAGCATGCAATATCATACAGCGGTGGCCGGCCGCAAGGCCACAGTCAACAACGACAAGCTTCCTGCAGCAGCAGCAGTTTCCCACAGCCTGTAGTAGCCGTTCATGCACCGCCGACAGACACCGCTGCCGTCCACAGTCAGCAACGCAACCATAGCTTATGCATGCTTAACAGACGCAGCTACAGTTCGTGTGCCGTCAACGGTGGCCAGCAGTTGTACATAGCGGCCAGGAGCAGCAAGCAGTAATGCATAGCTGCTTGCCGTAGTCAGTAGCGGTATGCCCGCAGTATGCAGCAGTGGACAACAACCAGCTACAGCGACGTCCAGGCTCAACTGCAGCAGCCTCCGTCTCAACGGATCGCCTTCGCAGTGGTGATCCTCCACTTGGTAACAGTTCGAACCTGCTGCAGCCACCGTGGCTTAATGCACGGATCTCCTCCTCACGCTAGTCCCACAACAGCACAGCAGTCACATGACAGTCTGCACTATCGAGCCAGCCGCACCACTTTAATCCTCTCAGAAATAGTGTGCGCAGACCGCTGCATGATGGCACAACGTCGTGGACCACAACAATATGCATGGTTATCACCAGCAACAGTGGTTAAGAAGCCCAACTGCGGCTGCTCCCACCAATAGAGGCGTATGCGGCTGAAGTAGTAGGACGAAACATACCTTAACAAAACGGTAGTTGATACTGCAATGACTAGGATACACATTGGTTAGCGAGCGCTTCAGGCCCAGCGACGACACCTCCAACAGTCCACAGCCCAACTCAGTTTGTCGTAGCAGTTCACCCGATTGACTGCAGACAACAGTTTCTCCTCCCTGCTCCTTGACTGCGGGAGCATCGAGTTATCGACACAGTGATGCATTCCCGTAGGTAAGTTCTGCTACGTCCTTTTCCTCGGAGGCACTCTAGGCAGCTTTCCTACCCCGTTGGTATACTGCTTCCACCGGATCCTATCATAACCTTGACCGCACCACCTCCTCCTCAGACTGCGCCTGGAACGTTATCCCACAGTCGGACTGGCAGTGTAACACCTCGCTGCTATAGCTGCCCTGCCTCTGATCACGCACCAAGAGAGGTAAAGGGAGGCTAGCTCTCTCTTGATAGGGAGAGCACAACATCAGCCAAAAAGGTAGGTGTCTGCCCTTCACTGTCCTCTCGTGGCTTACTAACCCATAAGCTCAAATATACGCCTCGTTTCTTTCCCCCTCTCCTTCCTGTCTGTGTTCCCTCAGGCGGCCTGTCTCATGGTCACCATCAGATTCGAAGTTACGTCAGCCATCCTCAAGCTCCATGTACATATCACTTTAAAATAACCTGCCGGAATGCTTAATGAGCAGGAATCCCCCATAAGAGCATAGGTGAGCAAACTGCTCCTCACTTATGCGCGTAGAGGGATAGCAAGAGGTTATTTCCAACAACATAATAAATGATACTCGACACAAACTCTTCCTTAGAACACGGGCAGATTCGTTGCCCACACAACTGGCCTGATCGCTGTCGGAATTGAGACCGCTATGGCTCTGCTGCAGTGCTCCTCGGCTTCTGCAGTGTCACCCATCATCGGAGAAGACAAGCCCTCCCTTTCTCTCCTGCTCGTACTCTCTACTCTGCCACCATACCCATACTCGTACGTAATGAGAATGGACTCCCAGCTAAGGTACGAAAAAGTACACCAAAGTCCCATACAGCAGGCTGTAGAAGCACCGATTAGCACAGGTGAGGAAAAAAGCGAACATGACGAACAACAAAAACCACAAGGACCACGAGGCGTAACTTCTGCGAAGACGACTAGCACGACAGACATGGCCAACATGAACACTCCCACGACGACCTCCCCGCGAAGGCTGGCGTACACTACGTCTTTCCTCGTGAACTTCTCCTAAAATAGGTAGGCATGCCCTCTCTCTTCTGCTATCCTCCTGCCCTCCTCGCCATACTTTATCAAATATGCAAACAAAAAGGGAGAACGAATCTATCGTTTGAACGTGGTCAGTTGCATCGCCTCTTCCCGTACGGCTCAACTCATTTTCACATCTGCCATAGCCTCAACGCGTCTTCCCTCCTCCTTAACTTTTACTGCATCCTTTCTCTCCCTAATCCGACTTCGAATCCGGGGTTGCCCTCCCTTAAAATCCCTTCATAGACTTTCCCCCAGCTTAGTCCTACCAAGAAACAAGTAGTTCGTTCACCTCTCCCTCTGCCATATCTATACTTCTGCGCACTACCCTTCCTATTAACTTCCTAATCTAACAACCCAACTCCAAAACTTACTTCACCACGCGGTTCGCCCGGGGTCAAAACCCCCGGATCGCATATTTCCTTGTCACAAATGGTTTACGATCGGGCGCATTCGACGTTCTTCACCATCACTACTCTCCTCCGTATGCACGTATCTTGTATCCGCGTCCAAATACAACCTTCTCTATCTTCCTCTCACCCGCCTTTACTGCTTCGGCCCGTCGCCTCTCCGCCCGGCTAGCGTTCTCTGTTACTTTCGAGAAGTCGAGGCGAAGCCCCTCCGCTTCCTTCGACCATATTTCAACGCTGTCGGGCCGGCCCTGTCTTCCCGACCGTTTTCGATACGAAACGAGCAATTACAAGCTTAAGCCTCCACCACCCCAATCTTCAACTGCACCCGGCGCAACCTCGCGTCCGGGTTCGTCCGTTCGTCCCCCTTTTTCTTCGCTCTTGCCACTTTGTCAAGCTGTCGTCTCCGCTCGGCCCTCTCTAGCAGTTCCCAACGCAGCTCGGCTCGTTAGGCACTGCTACAGCTAACGGGAACCACTGCCCTCGGCCCTCCTCCGACTTTATACGTTTCACCTCTACACCAAGGCCGAGCTAAAACTTCTCCGTGCCGTTTCAATCTTGGTGGATGTCCCGATGGACCCGGTCACCGTTTCCGAGAAAGGGGATGGAGCAAAAATATCTCAAAAGAAAGAAAATAAAGTAAAAAGCAAGATTACAACAACGGATACTGTAGGGGCGGAGAGGGTCATTGCTCTCTGGCCAATCCCGTGGGTCGAATCCATCGGCGCGCTTACCAGTAAAAGCTGAGGGGGATAGCCCCCGCAGGCCCTCGACCCCCCGACTTTCTTCGTACTTCTTCGCCGCTCCGCTCTGCTGCCTGCGCCGACGCCCACTGGCCTCGATCCTCGCACCTTCACCGTGTAAGTCCAGTACCGTAACCTATAGGGCTAAACCCACACCTGGGACTAATGCGCGCGGTATCTTATATAAATGGGTACTGCTCAGCTCCCAGGCCTAGGAATCAGCCCGACCCTCATTCCTACCTCCAACTAAGCTCACTGTCACTAGGCGTGCGCGCTGGCTTGTCCTCTTGCGCAGTGACTACCTTGCGCCCCACCTCGTACGTCGGCCTACCAGTGGCCAGCCGTCCTGAATAAAAACAAAACTTTTCTTCCTAATAACAAACAAAAAATCAGGCCGGCCAACTAAGTCGGCTACTTAATCAACCGGAAAAATCACACTCGCTCCTTAAGCCTGCGCGTCCACTCACACTCTATTCTGGTCAATCATCCTATTAATGCAACCCAACAGACTCAGCCCCGACTCGCGCAGTATACTTTAGACCTTTTTAACTTACTTCCTGTCACTTGCAAAAACTAGGGCGAATACCCTTGTCAGGGTATTCGCACCGACACCATCGTGACAAAGGACGCAATGATATAGTGACCTCTCTAGTTACTTACAAATTCGACTAGATAATGAGCAAGACAACCAGCACTGCCTTCAAAACGATAGACATACTAGTAGGAACGGGTGCCCAACTGACAAACGTGAGGAGGAACTCCTCAACTACGAGTAGAAAGGCAAACACTTTTAGCGCATCCTTTGCTCTTAGTGCTCACCAGGATGCTATATGAAAATGAATCATCTAGTAGAACCTGGCGAAATGTGACCCCCCCAAATGCGAAGGTCACACAACATCACTTAATCAGGTAAGCCTCTCCTTTTTTATCCCTCCTCGTCTTCGTTCGCTTTGGCTCCTTCGTTTCTATCGTGACATGTCCCTCAGACATTCCGATAGCACACCTGAATGCTAACGTGTTCAGCATCTGCTTGACATAAAAGTAAACAATCAACGACTCGTTTCTTGTCGGGCCGCTGCTCTAAATAGTGTTCTTTCCTACTACCATCAGTCAGACCTGATGCCTAGTTGCACTTGTATCCAGCCAAAATAGATGTAGGCGTGCAAACCCCCCCTCTTTCCAATTTTGTCGGCCTCAAAGCCATGCTAATCTCCTCTATATCCCTCGATTTCAACAGATGTCCCTAAGGACTGTTCCTGACAACAACCCAGAGACATCATTATCGGGTCGACCGGGCCCAGGAAATTCAGAAACATTTTTATTTTGGCTAACTAGTTGTATCCGATTCGAACTTGGGTCTACCATTCAACTCCAAGACTAGTTAGTGTTAGAGGAACTCTGAAAAGAGAGGCTAGAAATATCATTCTTATCAGGCGCTCAGAATTCTGACGGAAGAGGCACTCCTATCTTCAAATCTGAAATTAGCACCAGTAACAGTATTTCTGAAACTGGTTTTGGTTTCTTTAGCTGAAAAAGAGAGAATACACATGGGGTAGTAATATAGTGGCACTGGTTATAAAAAACAGAAGGGATTTAGCAATGGGACGTTGGACCTGGTTTCCAGCATAGGTGATACTAAATGTATTTCTCATCTCATCTTATGGATTCTAACAATGAGAGGGACGCTGGACCCGGTTTTCGGTAGGTGTTGCTCCGCACTAATAGATGAAGCTTTTTTTTTTTTTTTTTTTTTTTTTTTTTTAAGTTTATGGGTGTACCCACTAGGTCAAGCCTGTTGCTCCCTACATTGGCCTCCGAACCAGTACCGGGCCCAGACCAAATGAAATCAAATGAATAATAAAAAAAATATTAAAAAAAAAAAACTGATGAGGAAAGGGAAAGAGGGACCCACCGGTATTCCCTCAGTCCCGCCAGTCGATCCCATGATCGGGCTCAATTATGAAAGTCGAGGGGGATAGTCCCGTAGGACCCTTAACCCCTCGGCTTCCTTCTATCGCGCTCTGCAACTCCGCCGCCGCGAACAAGTCTTGATCCCCGTGTCTGCAACATATCAGTCAAGTGTCGTAACCTATTGTGGTATGCCCATGGTTGGGTGCAGCAGGCGCAGACTTCCTTATAAACTGTATTCGCACTACTCTTAGGCCTGTCGAGCAGCATAGGTTCGCATTTTGGCCTACAGGTCACTCCCTCGCACTTCATACTCCCGCACCTACTGCTCGGGCATGCCAACTCCAGCAATTGTTATTATGCGTATAACGGAGTCACACTGCTGTCAAAAGTTATGGTTTTCTTAACCACCTATTTCCTAAAAAAAACGGGTTTTTCACTACTTTAGTGTCAGGGAACCCGGACTTCTTACTCTTATCCTACCCCATTTTAAACCACCCTTCCTAAGACCATTCGCGACTTTTACTATCAACCAAGGACACAGTCAGACTCGGTACCTACACACTTCATGCTATGCGGACCCGAACGCTGTCTCCCAGTAAGTCAACGAAGTTCTCGTCTGACAGTGGTTTCAATAGTTAGCCCTCGACGTTGACCGTAACTCCATTAGTGCGCATGCGGTCAGCGCATGTGCAATGCTAACCAAGATTTCAACTTTTCCCTAGCTCGCACCGTTGAGTGAGGTCGTCAGTTACACTGATAAATTATCTGGTTGAATCAACGCGTGCTCTCGAAGTGCACGCCCCCACACTCTCTAATCTAATCATATGCGCGTTCACCATCCCCGGCTTTTGAGAGTTGGTTGTGATCGACCGAAAAATGCGTTACTCTTTAAAATTTCATCAAGGATGCGTCTTGCGTGAGATGCAAAAATACACACAAATACCCTTGTAAGGGTTGTCGACAACGTGGCTTACCATTAGGTAGGATAAGTTTAGATTTAGTACTCCAATAACTATACGCCTATGTTGCCTTGGCAAAAGTGAAGTACTGCTGATTATTCCCGTCATTTTCGAATGTTGCAGGCATCCGGACGTAGATTCGAAAAATTTTAATATCTCGGTCATAGGGTTGGTTAAAATAAATTTTAGGCAGACATCTCCCTTAATTCAAAGAAAAAGTCGGACCATGTCTGAGATTGAAAAACCCAAGCAGATACCCTTGTAAGGCTTTCTACTCCTACATCGCTATGCTACGGCGAACAAGAAAAACCATCGACCGTGCCACCTCTGCGATTGCATACTTATAGCCTTCATATGTGGTTCGGTAGCTCGGTGGAGATACGCCAACCTAAAGGATGGTGACAACACCTATGGGCGAAGGTAAGTTGTACCTCGCGTGACCCTATCCTGTCGTAGGGGTTCGCGAGAGGTATGGCTGGCACACTTAGTCGGAGTGGCACCACTTTGCGTCGCAAACTGCCAAAATCTTGCATGACGAGGTCGAGAGGGTTGTTGTGCGGGACCGATGCGCTCGACACCGTGATACCACCAGCCCGAGGATAGCAACAACCCTCATAGATAGTTGTCGACGCGACCAAAGAGCCATGTCCAATGGATCGTTCATGCCACACTCATAACAAAACCACTTCCCCAAATGAATGTGTTCCTGCCTTGAATGCAAGGCTAATTGTGCATACCCACTAACCAAGCTTAAGCATCTCAGCTAACCTTCCTCCAACATTCAAAGCACCATCGACAACTAACCTATCGAGTGATGTAAATAGTCGAAACTGAAACCACAGTTCTGCTAGTTCCCAACCTTACACCCTTCCATATCTCTTCCAAGCCTCGACTCTGATCAACAACACTGCCCCTGCACAGAGTCACTAATCGCCTTACACACAATTGATAGGTGTTTGCCCGCTCAATCCTTAGCAGTCGCCGCAGACCAGTTGAGCAATCCACAATCGCCCTTATAATTAGGGGAACCATAAAGAATGAGACCTATGCGGACTGCGAGCTCAAGTCATAACAGATGAGCAATCCAGTTTCAACAGGTAAGTACACTCACTCCTCGCTTCCTCTCTCCGCTCTCATCATCAATTTTTCCTCCTGCTCTCCTCACTTTCCGAATGCACCTACTCGCAATAATGGTTATATTCGAAACAACAACAACAACACAAGCAAAATGAGGGAAAAATAAAATTAAATTAAATTAACTAGCTACTTTGAAAGTCACAAACTTCTCCTTCGCCCCTGCCGCCACCCCTACCTACATACTCTCTCCGTTATTAGTGTCCTCCTCATTTATTCCTTCCGCTCTCTGATTAATGTGCTTGATCTGGATCTGCAGCCCAGCTCATATAAGGTAAGGACCATGTCGAAGCAGGGCGCCGACCAGTTTGTCCCTGCGCCTACCGATCCTGTGTTCTATCTCTGGGTGGCGAGTGCCAAGCATGCCCAGGAAGGTACATGAGGTGAATGGAGATTGAATCCAAGACCTCCTGAATGCCACTTGCGAGCTTTACCAATTGAGCTGGTTGTAATCCACACTCTTCTCTGAGTCTACTTTATATATATTTGTCCTCGACTATCTTATCCTCTTGGTACTCTTATGTGTCGTACGGGGAATACCAACGAAACCCGAAATTCTCCCAGCCCACGGGGTTGGTTTGCACTAAAACAGCGGTGCGAGAGCAAAGGTTTGTATCAACCCTTCTTGGTTTATTTTGCCCAAACATTGCCAGTTTGGCAAAAAGGCCCTACCTGAAATGAATCTGCCGCAAATGCAGTGCCAAGTCCATAATCTAGTAGAAAGAGGCCAAGTGCCAAGTAGGCCGGACCGAGTCATGAACCCCAGCTTTTGACGTCGGACGACCGGGAATGCCGGTGCACCCTTTTATTTTTTATTTATTAATTATTATTATTATTATTATTATTATTATTATTATTATTATTTTTAACCACACGTTGCATTCATTATCAAAGCGAATCACTCGAGGCCGGGGACCTCTCAACTCAACCAAGAGTTATCTCGGCAGCATGAGCCGATTTAGCTTATGAGTATTTCTGCATTAACACCGTACGGGCCCTTTCCATGCCACTCGTAAACATAGTAAACTTCCTACCCGAAGCCAGGTTCAATACACTATTTATCCTCCACATCTTTATTACTCCTTACAACCAGTTGAACTTAGCCTCTCACTCCCCCCAGGGGTCTAGATCTGAGCAATATCTAACAGCTGATGCTATGCTGCTGCAGCTAGACCCTGACCCCGAAACTAACCTACCAATCTACCAAGCACCCTATCTATCAGTACCCTACCACCAAGGCCTAAATCGGCCTGCTCCCGGCCCAACATCGGCCGGTCGGAACCGGATCGTTCCTAGTAACCGTGACACTCTGCCACCTGCCCCCCCCTTATTGACCTCCCACGGTCCGGAGTCAAGAGACGGCCCCGAACCGGGTGCCCTGGTTCGGAAAAACTACAGACCCTACCCCAACTATCCTACCTACCGACGCTCAATCCACCTACACAATACCAGATTGCCTTCAGGGGACTGGTGAGCCAAGCGACTGCCGGAACACCACGTTTTGCCAAACCAGGATAGACCACTGGACCGGTTTCCTTGTTGTACTCATCTCGACCAGTCAGCCTTGATTGTTGTAGCAAGCATGGCGATGAAGGTAGCTTCCGCCTAAGCCTCCGACGAGCATTCTTTCTGAAACCGGAGGCTGTTCCTATCCGACCAGATCACCCACAACATGATGGCCCGTCCCACTTAGGCTACATAGCCCAAACCTTCCAATGCACTTAGTCTTTGCGGAACTGCACCTTGCAGTACCCAGCGTTGTCCTACCAAACTGGGTTGGTTGGTGAGCCATCTCCAATGCATTTCCCACCAGTTCCACCACTTCCTTGACTTTGGACAACTCCACCAGAGGTGTTCTACCGTTTCCTCCTGAGTCTGACAGCGGTCACACAGCTTTTTAACGTCCATTCCTCTGCCTGCTAACCAGGTGGCAGTGGGGATCGCCAGGTGTGATTCAAGCCATAGCAAAGAGGGAAGATTTTGTGACGGGATTTCCTTCAACTGTGTCCAGAGCCTGGTTAGCTCGCGATCCTCTGGAGGAGCCAGAGTCGGGATAACTCTTTTCCACCGCTGAGAAATTTTGGCTGTAACCGGAATCCCAGATGTGTTCGATTTCTAGATGACTCTCGAGCATAAGTTTTCCAGGACCGTGATGTGCTTCCCCTCCACTACCCAACCCCAGGCTGCTGAGTCGATTCTCAGCCTTTTCAGAATGGTCCCGTTCGCCACCAAGAGAGGGATCATGGGAAGACCAACCTCCGCAGGCGTCTGCAACCTCACCCTCACTTCTGTTAAACCCCTGAGCCCATACTGAAAGTGCATTCCCCGTCTTTCAAGGGTCGGCAGATTAGAGGACTGTCGTCCGTAAGTCTCAAGCCAACAACACCCAGAACCGTCCTCAAACCAACTCTCCAATCTACAGTACCATCCATCCTCCCCATTCTCCCAGCTGTACCATGTCCCTGGGGGATCAATGCCCCTGGGCCCAAGCAGCTCTCTCCAAGATTCCGGTATGGCTTTCCTTAGACACTCCGCCCTCTCCTCTTGCAGCGGTAAACGTCCTAGGCTGATCCTGAGCAGAAAGTCAGCCTTCCATTGGTTCGTCGAGTCGTCCCAAAGATCTCCAACTGTGGAGATACCCCTCTGCAACCAGCTCAGTCCAAAGGCTCCTGGTTCTCTTGCCAGCGTAAAGGGTTCGCCTTCCTCGTTAGTGATCTTGTCGTTCTTAAACAGTGGTTGTCTCCTCACATCTTCTTTTGATTTAGGAGGAACAACAATTGTCGGCAGTGCCTTCTTCCACGTTGCTAACACATCCCACCATAATTGGGAAGTTGGTCGCTTCCTCACAAAGGATTTGGACATGATGGCCACCCAAACATCTGACTGGCATCTGAAGTCCCACTCGTGGGCCAGCAGAGCTTCTGCTAGGAAGATCCAGTCCACTTTCTCTTCTGCTTCTGCAACCCGAACCACCCAACGGGCCAACAGATACGTGTTTTGTGTCGTTGGATCTAGTAGTGTCAAACCCCCATCTTCTCTGGGCATGCAGACCACATCCCAAGCAACCTTTGGTATGAATCCCTTTTCCGGGTCTCCCTCAGGTTTCCAAATGAAGCGTCTAGCCACGACCTTCACTGACTTGAGAGCCTGCGGAGATAGCTTACGAACTGTTGCAACGTACCAGAGAAGTGCAAAGGTCGATCCCATAATTGCTAGGGCTCGGCCAATCAGCGAGAGATGGAAAGCCTTGCCCCAACTTTTAACTCTCCTGGTTACTTTTTCCTACAGGATTACTTCCTGAGCCGAAGAAAAGTCCGCCAGACCAATCTGCACCCCTAGAAACCTCTCTGCAGTGTCCGCTTGGACTCTTTCCATACCCCATTGTACCGCCATCGGAAATTGTTTCGGCAGAAAGAATGTTGATTTGTTCCAGTTGACCGCGACCTCCGACAGTTCCCCAAAGTCCACCAGGAAGCCTTTCAGCGCTTCCAACGACGACCTTTCATTAGCTGAAATGGCGAACAGATCGTCTGCGAGCGCTTTAACCCCGCATTCTCTCCCGTTTGGAAGGCACAGACCAATGATCTCTGGGTGGCACCTGATGTTAGAAAGCACTGACTCCAGATGTAAAACAAATAGCAGGGGCGCTAACGGACAACCCTGACGTAACGACCTTGAGAGCTTGAACTCTTTGGAGATGACTCCGTTGACACAGACAGTCGCTGTGGAGAAACCGTACAGCACCTTTACCCATCTGCAGAATGCTTCCCCAAACTCGGCCACTTTCAACGTTGTGATTACGAATGTCCAGTTGACCCGGTCATACACCTTCTCCAAATCCAAGAGCAGGACCGTGGTCTCCTCATCTTCCCTGTCGATAAGTTTCAGTGCCTCGATTGTCGTAACAACATTCTCAAATATGGAACGACCCTGAAGAAAGGCCCGTTGGTCCCTTCGGACCAGTCCCGAAAGAAACTTGCTCAATCTGCTGGCTAGGATCCTGGCCAGCAGTTTGTACACAACGTTTAGTAAAGATATTGTGCGCCAGTTCCGCACCTTACAACGATCGCCTTGTTTGAAGAGCAAGGAGATGATTCCCCGTATCATTGATTGTCCCAGTTTGCCACCGTTCAGCACTTCGTTGAACATCTCCGTGAGATCTCCTGCAAGCGAGTCCCAACAGCAGGCGAAGAATTCAATAGGTAGACCGTCATCGCCTGGAGCTTTGCCTCGAGCCATGATCTTGATTGTTTGGGCCAGTTCCTCCTCCGATACTGGTATGTCCAGCCAAAGCCTCCCTTCTGCGGTAAGCCTAACCGTGAAATTATTCCAGAGAGGCGACAACAGGGACATGTCATCCTCCGTGGTGTCGTACGACCTTCTGGTCGTCATGATGTCTTCGGAGTAGTCCACGACGTATCTGTACATCTCGTCGTTTGTGTTCGCAAGCGGTAGGCCCAAGTGATGAGGGTGTCTCAATTCCCTCATCTGAACTGCCCGGTTCCTTGGGAGCAATCTCTGAAACGTTTGTTTCGTCATTCTGTCTGAGGAGACAATCCCTTTAACCTTCAGTATCTGATGTCGATGCTCCTCTTTCTGATTTTGGTGTTCATCCCACAGTCTCAACTTTTCTGCCATTTCCTCAAACCAAAAAAGGTCAGTGACTGGGTGTTGGCCGATCCTCTCTTCCGCCTCTTCCACCCTTTCCTTCAGCACCTGTTCTTCCTTGTTGCGGCTGAAGGCTGCGATCTAGGAGTAGGAGTCTAGCCTCAGGGAGATTATTCTGATTCCAGCATCCACCCATTCGGCTTGTGACTCAAACTGGTTCCTGGCATCTTTCCAGCTGCACCAGAACCCTTTTACCCAGCAAGTCAGGCCCTCGTCTTCTAGGAGAGCAGTATTCAACCTGAAGTATCCCGGGCCTCGATCTTCCGCGGCAGCGTTGGTGCAGTCCAGAATTAGTGATTTGTGGTCTGAAAAGGATTCATTTGCTGCCACAATACTCATGACGTCGCTAGAGGCCACGATTGAGACTAGAAAACAATCGAGTCTTCTTTTTACCTCTGCCATGAGCGCTGAGCGAGCTACCCATGTGTAGCCGGGGACTGCGGATACAGTTCTCTGAAGACATCCACCAGCTCCCAGGCCTCTTGCCATCTCAGCAATTTCGTTCGATCCTGCTTCCCTCCATCCTCTGCTTAAGAGTCTAACCCTGGGCATCGAACCACATTCCAGTCCCCCGCAACAAACAGTCTATCGTGCTTCGGGAGCACAAAGGGAAGGGTTTCAAAAAAAAAAAACCTTTCCCTTTCGTCATTAGGAGCATAAATTGTTGCAAATACCCAGTCTTGCTCCCCTATCGCCAACTTCACCCAACACCATCTGCCCCAAGCATCACTGTCGCAGTCCAGTAGACGAGCTTCCACCTTTCTGTGGATCAAAATAGCCACACCGCCTTTCGATCCTCTTGCCGGCGACCACAACTGCGGGCCATCCCACCAGTCCTTGAGCTGCAGTAGTTTCTCCTCGGACAATTTGGTCTCCTGAATCAGAGCCACATCAATCCTCTTCTTATGCATCCACGATTTGAGTTTGCGCCCTTTCGCCCCACCGACTATATCCCCTAGGCCCTGGACATTCCACGAAGCCACCCGGATTCTACCCATTGGTTGTGCCATTCAGACCATCAAATTGGATATCTGCAGGGAAAGGGTTAACACTCCTCAGTTCTTCCTCCGTTGTCCTAGTACCTTGGGCTGGCCATCTACCGACCAGGCATTGCGTGAACGAGGCAGAGGTTAGGTTATAAGCTCGGGGCATGTTGGGACTGAGATCAGCAAGGCATGCTGCTGAAACACCGGGTTCAATAATGATGTTTGAAAGGAGATCGATCGAGGGCTGGGACAGTGCATGAACCGGAAATGAGGCAAGTCCCGCCTGACTCAAATTCGCCCAAGCTTCTACCGAAAGTCTAGCATCAATAAACATCACTGTGAATCGCACTACTTTGTTCCCTAATACCTCTGTTTTAAGTTTTGGCATTAGGAACTCTGGGAATAGGCAAAAATTGAACCTATCAACGTACAGGTACCGCACTTGCTCTTGAATGAGTGATGGCATTGGAATCTCATTCAAACCAACAGCAGGTAGAACTGTGTTACCATCTCTGTCCAACAGGCCAATTACAAAGGTTTCCTGACCTTGCATCGCACAGACCAGTGGGAGGAGCATTTGTTCCTCAAACAGAGGCTCCTCACGACCCGCAGACGGGACCTCGATGGGGATATCCCTTGGCGACTCGTCCATTCCATCCTAACCCTTAAGCAACATTGGTCGTGGGGGGGAGGTCGATGGTCCGCTGCGCGCCGGATTTGGGGTCGAAGTTTCGACGCGGGCCGGCGGATGAAGGTGATTGACGGCGGGTGGGCGTGCAGAGTGGCGCGCGTACCGAATTGTTCACATCGCGCCCACGGGGCCGGGTACACGGCGGGCGTCGATGCGGATGAATATCTCGATGCGCCCGCCGTCGATAGCCTTTCCGTGTCGGTTTGTGTCCGGCCCCCTTTTTTTTTCATATATATATTTTTTTTCATATATTGTCGTTTTGTTTCGGTTTTTTTTTTTTTTTTTTTTGGTTTTTTTTTTTTTTTTTTTTTTTCTATTATACTTTTCATTTTTCATTCTGGCGTGTCGTTTTGTTTGCGGAAAAAAAAAGAAGACTTTCCTTTTTTTTTCTCCGTGAATTTGCAAGTTTTTTGCGTCGGTCCGAAAAAACAAAACAAAAAAAGACAAAAGAAAAAAGCAAAAGACAAAGAGGACACATTTTTTTGCTATTTTTTTGGGTCAGAACGAACTTTCCCCTAGAACATGGTCAGATGCAGGCACACCAGTGTTTGTGAGAAATGTGGCAGGCGTATCTGGGCATGTTCTAGCGGGAAGTTCATTCTCATTTTGCACATTTCGGGGGTGGTGTGGCGATGCCCTCTTTTTGTCTTTCTCTCTCTCTGTCTCTCGCTCTGCCTCGCTCTCTCTTCTTTCTCACACACACACACATACACACATACATGCATAGACACACACACAGACAGACACACAGATGGAACGAAGTTTGTCTGTCTGTCTGTGTGTGCGTGTGTGTCAGAGAGAGAGATCGAGCAAGTGTGTGTGTGTGTGTGCGCGTGCGTGGGTGTGACAGAGAGTGTGTGGACAAGTCTGTGTGTGTGTGCGCGTGGGTGTGTGGCAGAGGG
>BFEA01000580.1:415867-430199 GCA_003427395.1 Chara braunii
TCGGGCGAGGCACTCGTGGAGTCTGTCATCACGAGCAAGGCAATCGCAAAATCCGTCCGTGAGAAATCGAAATTCAATGAACAATCGTGAAGACAGTGAACCAAATAGTCGCGATGAAGAAATGAATGATTTGCATGATGTTCCGGCTCTTGATCTTAATGTACTGACATCGGCACCTGTGGGAACAACGTATGCGGCGGTTGAGAACACTGTAGCGATTTTTGGGAATGCTAGCACTGTTGAACCGTTCCGCATTGGCAGTCGAGATCCGTGTAAGCATTGTGGTGCTAAATTGTGGCATCATGAAACAAAATGGACGAAGATGTGTTGCGGAAAAGGTACAAAATGTTGTCCTTTATGGGAATGGTCTTGCGAAGGCTCGCCAGAGCATGAGATTCTTTCCCTTTGGACATTTCAAAGTTTCGACGGCCGATTCCTTCGAAACAATACGAGGATAATTAATAATAGTTTATCCCTCACATCCTCACGGTTGAAGCAATCGAGCGAAGGTATTCAAGGATTTCAGGGTCAAATTTGGGCTCAAGGTCCAATCATTCATCGTATCGGTGCATTGGCTGTCGGGGAAGGAGAACGTCCTCAGTTTGCGCAACTACACTTGCACGATCCTCAACGTTTGGGCGATGCGATTGATCAAAGAGTGGATTTCCTTAACTTACCTGCACGTACACCCGATGCCGAACTTGATCGAGCGAAACAAATATTGAGAAGGTTTCACGAATTGCTACAACAATGTAACAATTACGTGAGGGACTTTATGACGGTTGCTGACCTTCCACCGAAAGCCTTGAATGGGAGGAAGTTGGTCATAAATCTGGATGTCATGCCTGAGGAGGAACACGCAAGGCGTTATAACCGTCYTATGGGTCTACATGAGGTGTGTGTTCTGGTGGTCGATAAACTCCTTCCTCGTGAGCTGGAAATTCGTTTGCGTGCTCCTCTTCCTGGTGAGTGGCAGACAGTTGTGGTTCCAGAATGTTCTCGAGCGCACGATTGCTTAAGGTTTGTTTTACTTTTCCCGGAGGAAATTGATAGTTGGTCTGTCCGACGTGCCTCGGAGGCTGGATGGCCGCCAGGACTTAGTGTCAAGGAGTACTATGGTAGGGTTAGTGGAATGTTGTATGTGGTGGAGTTTCAAAAAATGAGTCTACCACACGCACATATATTGGTTATCTTACATCCGGATGATAAAATTCGGGATGCGGATGCTGTTGACAATGTGGTGTGTGCCGAGATTCCTCCAGAAGGGGAATTGAGAGAAAGGGTAGCCAAGTTCATGTTGCACGGGATTTGTGGTGCGGAGAAACAAGATGCTTCGTGTACGGAGGACGGAGAATGCACAAAAGGATTTTCGAAAGACTTCATTTCCACAACAACGTTCAAAGACGAGCAAACGTACTCTTCGTATAGGAGAAGGAAACCAAGTGACGGTGATTTTACGATTGTTTAAAATGATGTCATTTACGACAATCGGTTTGTGGTCCCGTATAACCCGTACTTGCTAATGAGGTTTAATTGCCACTTGAATGTTGAATATTGTGCTAACATCAACGCGTGCAAATACGTGTATAAGTACGTGTACAAACGGTGCGATCGTGCTATGGTTTGCGAGCAGGATAATAATGCGCCCATCGGCAAAGTTAAATTGTATCAAGATATGCTTGTTGTAGGTGTATGCGAAGCATGCTGGCGTCTATTTGAGTTTGACGTTGCGGAATAATGGCCCGCCGTGGAAAGATTGCCCTTGCATCTCGAAAACATGCAAAAAGTGCAATTCGAACTTGACACTGAGCATGAGGTTGTTTCACATGAACCCCCAAAAACGAAATTGACGGCATGAATGGAACACAACTCCTTGAATGAAGGTGTTCCTAAAGAGGAGCTTCCTCTTTACGCAGAAATCATTAATACTCATGTTTGGGATAACAAACATAAGAAGTAGAACCGAAGAAAGCGTGATCTTCACGGTGGTCCCTTCGAAAGATATCTCTGCTACATCACGTAAGGATCACCGAAGGAGAACGATTTTATCTGCGCGTGTTGTTAAACCATGAACATTCTCGTGGGGTGCGCTCTTTTGCCGAAATTCGTACGGTGGACGGAGTCGAATACGATTCTTTCATATCCGTGTGTGTTCGATTAGGCCTTTTGCAAACAGACGATGCATACGATCAATGCATCGACACAGTCGCGGTGCATTACATGCCTGAAGAAGTTCGTAAAATATTTGTTATTGTTCTTGCGTTTGGTCCTGTGAACGATCCGGTCCGTTTCTTTGAACGACATTGGGATAAGATGTGTGATGATTTTCAATATCGTGCGAGCAACGAAATTGTTCCTCCGAACATTTTGCAATCCTTAATGTTATTCCATATTTACCGTATTTTACAAGAGTCTGGAAAAAACATCCGTCAATTCTGCCTTTATTATCCAACACCTTACGAGAAAACAATTGCTGAGAACATAACCAGACATTACGAGAACAGAACTGTATCCTCGATTTTAAACGACGAGTTATCGTATGATCCGATTCAAATGCAACGCAAATATGATTCTAATTTTCGACGTCTTCGTCCACGTCAACGAGTGTTGGTAGAAAGAGTCGTTCGGGCTGTGCAAGAGAAAAGACCATTGCGTGCTTTTGTCGATGCACCGGCTGGAACAGGAAAAACTTTTTGCATTGAAACGATTTTGGCGGGCATCAGGTCCCGTTCTGCCATTGCACTGGTCGTCTCGTCTAGTGGCATAGCAGCGACTCTTTTAACGGGGGGTCGAACGTTTCACTCCCGATTTCACGCACCTTTGAAACCTGATAACACGCATCCCTAATTCATTGCGAAACAAAGTGATCTTGCGGAACTTATCCTCCGTGCCGACTTGATTGTTTGGGACGAGGCTCCGATGAGTAACAAGTTTCACTTGGAAACTCTTGACATTACGCTTCAGGACCTCTGTAACAAGGACGAGCCGTTTGGTGGGAAAGTTCTACTTCTCGCTGGGGATTTTAGACAGGTTTTACCCGTTGTGAAACATGGATCGCGATCGCAACAAATTGATGCGTCCATGAAAATGCCTTCTTTGTGGAAACTTTTTGAGATTCATCAACTGACTGAAAATATGTGAATCTTAAGCTTAGGGGATGACGAAATGGCACGAATGTATGACCATTTTTTGATGTGTATTGAGAATGGGGACTATCCTCGCGTTGTTCCTAATGAACCTGCTGCGGTCAGATTGCCACGTGAGATTTGTACGGATAAATTAATTGATGAATTGATTTCATGGACGTTTGATGATGTGTCCAACCATGTGGGCGATGCAGAGTATTTCTTGCCTCGATTAATTCTATGCCCTACTAATGACGATGCTGGTTCTGTTAACAACCGTGTTCTTGACGACTTCCCTGAGGAGGTGCGTGAACTTTTCAGTGTTGATTATCCTGATTTAGATGATACTGGGCTTGGCATTGAGCGGAAGTTCTTAAACTCTCTCGATGAATCTGGGCTTCCACCTCACAAGCTGCGCTTAAAAATTGGTGCACCTGTGATGCTTTTGCGAAATTTGTCACCGAAGCAAGGACTTTGCAATGACACAAGGCTGATTCTGAAAAAGACCGTTAATAATGATTTGTTGGAAGTGGCACTAATGCAAACGGGTAAAACAACACTAATCCCCAAGATTGATCTGGCAAGCGATGATGAGACTACTGAGTTCAAATGGTTTAGGAGGCAATTTCCAGTCCGTCTTTCTTTTGCTGTAACGATTAACAAGTCGCAAGGACAAACGGTATCACGTGCTGGGATTTGGCTATACAAACCTGTTTTTTCGCATGGCCAACTGTACGTTGCTTTGTCGCGTGTTAGCCATCCCAACAACATTCGTGTTGCGTTGCCTGATAAGAATTTTTTTACGAATAATATTGTATATCATTAACTTTTTGGATGAGTCTTTTTTTTTTTTTCTTTTCATCGACCCTTGGCATTCCAAATAATTCGGTCGTATTCTTTCTTTGCAGGCGACTCCCGAATGCCGCATAAGTACGACACTCGTGCTAAGAGGAAAGCAATGAGAACCAGCAATACCACTCAGTATGATACGAATATTACGTCGAAAGTTGGAGCTGGACATTCGGAGAGGTCGAAGAAAAGTAGGAATGATGAGAGGTCGGTGAATCTTGGAAGTGAACATCCTCGGGATGATCGTCCTGTTTTGCGTGAGGTTGAACGTGAACATTCCCAAGAGAATACCCTTGATCATGCTGAGAAAATGGTTGTGGACGGGGATGGTGACAATTGTCGTTTTGATGGGGATGGTTCACGTAGAGGTCAGTCGGGTAGGCCTATTAACCTTACATTTCACGATCTCGAGGATAATGACGTTACATGTGATTCGAAAGGAGATTTGGTTGAATCTACATTCGTGAGAAAAATGAGCCGTCGTGTGAAAACTAATTTTTTGGATTCGCCCAGAGCGCTGAGCCTACGCTCGGTAATAATCGGGTGGAACGGCAACCGGTTGCTGGTGAAACGAGAACTCAAATTTTAAGAGCGCTAAATGAGCTCCCTGCCGAGACACTTGCATCTCTTGAATTTTGTGCACCGCTCGCTGGACGTGCACGTGTTCGTGATTCGTGTTCGCAATTTCAACGCAGTGGACGTGAAAGAGATGTTTGCACCACATCGCAACAACAAAATCGTGCGGGTGTTATTGTGGTGTTCGGCGATAAGGATGAACCCGCAATCCGTGCTTCGAATCCCCGTGCTTACCTTGAACAATGGTTTGAGGATGAGAAGAAGGTTGGCATACAAAATGTCTTGACTGAGGTGTTTTTTGAAATGTTTGTCAAAAGTGCCACAGTCATAAAAAATTGACGAATATGAGAAAACTTCCTCGAGTGGAAAAGCGACAAACTCACTAATATGTGGTTGGAACGAAAATCCCCTGAGGCTTTTCCTTCAAACCCGTTGAATGTTTCGGATTTGGAGGTTTCTTCCATGTTGCATTCACTCTTGAGCGATGAGTATATTGCTCTCTGTAATGAGGCGCTCTCAGCTTGAGTTGTTCTATCGTCGAATTGTTCTATGGTTGAGGACCCTTCAGATTAAGGAAGGTGGTAATGTTTATTAATCGGAAGACTTGTCCCCAAAAAAGGGTCGTGTGATAGCTCATCCTAAAAAGAGAGGGATGGTTGGGAGACCTGTTAAGAGAGACTTCCTTCGTGTGAAAGGTGGTTAATGGATTTAAGGGCGTGGTAAGTGGTGTTTGAGTTGATAAAGTCTGACGAAAAGTGACCACGTTTGCTTGAGATATTTGAGAAAGTCGCAAAAGAGTGCAGGGCGAGAGACGTCTCAGGATGGGTGGCTACTAGCTCTGATCAAGTCAGGGGTTACGGCATTGTTGACTTAGCGGATTTTGTTTGTGATTGTGCGAAGGATACCATGCCTTTCTTGAGAGAGCTGGTAAATGCCTTCAGACCCCTGCGTAATCTCGCAGTGGGCCCGTGATTGGTTTTGCGACGCTCCGTTTAACCACTTATGCTAGTTCTGGGACACAGTAGGGGAATACCAAGCTAAGCGGTAAAGATTAGCACCTCTAGGGCATAACCCCAGTGGATGGCGGCTAACCGGCTCAACCTGGCTGCGGGACCACGGAGTAAGAGTTTAAGGGGAGTTGCCCGCCCCAGGGAAATTACTCCGTGGGATAGTGAAGGTTGAGATTTTTGGGCAATCCTGATTGAATGCTTATCAGGAGAAAACCTATCGTTGCATACTCAACGAAGGTACTGCCGCTAAGGTAACAATGCGGTAGGCCGTAGTCCTGGTCCGATCAGCCAGGCTATGGTGGGCCAAGATGGAGACGTAGCCTTTCTGTACTAGACTGCAGAAAGAGCCGAGTGGATATTAAGTATACATATATACGAATGTATATTTAATTGTAAGAGATTTTATCAGAAGGAAGGCGAGAGTGTCTTTAAAGGTCTCAGTTAGGGTCCGCGTCCCTAGTTTTGGCCAGGACTAGGGACACCCAGCAAGAAGCCGAAGGTTGTCTAGGACCGGGGAGAGGATGATTGGGAAGGTCTTTGGAACTTATGCTGTCAGCATCCTAATAACTAGGTGATGTGGGCCCGGGTTAGAAACCTGGCAGCATATAGTTGTGGAAGCATGGTTTGATGGAGACCTCTACCCTGTGTTTGTCGGCTAATCGGATTGGTTCCCCTGTCGTCAGCATCTTGGATAATCTGATAGCTTTTTGATCTTGCGAAGCGACGGGGACGTCGCTTAATATGGTCCGGTAAGCTGTCCACGCGAATACCCTTACAAGGGTATCCACCCTGGGTTTTTGCAAGTGACAGAGAATAAGTTGAGTCGGAATTTTTTAGTAGATTGCGTAAGTCGTTGCAGTCTATCGGTTGAGAGTTTGACTAGAATGTTTAGAAGTAGAGAGTGCGTTGGCGCGCAGGTTTAGGGCGCGCGTGATTCATTCTCTATTATTGATTACGAAACCGGCACGGGCGTCGGTCTATTTATTTTTATTTTTATTTTGGTTATTCGTGATTAAACTAGGATTTAGGGGATATTTTTCGTTGATCGGTACGTTGACCGAGACGCGCGCGGAGAACGATCTCGAGGACGACGACGACAGAAGTGATGCGATGCGATAAGTTCGGTACGCGGAATGGCGCGCGGGGCAATTACGGCGTGGGTTGGGTAAGCCGGCGCGGACGCTGGGGAGCCCCGCGCAGAGTTACATGGGGGAGTAGAGTTCAAGCCGTTTTGTCAAGCCTGAGCACCGCGCCGCACCGCCTTATATGGCCCTCCACGGACATTGGTTTCAGGCTTGGGCTTAGCCCTATAGGTTACGGTAGTGGGTTGATGATACGGAGGTTCGGGGATCGAAGCCAGCGGGCGTCGGCACAACCGCTGCAGCGGAGCGTCGCGGAAGGGACTGATGGGGTTGAGGGCCGCCAGGGCTATCCCTTTTAGTTTTGTTTGCGGGCATGGCGGCGGGCCCGATCCGTGGGGCTGGCAAGGCGCCAACAGCCCCGCTGTTCCCTGACACTGTTGCTATTTTATTTTATTTCCCCTTTTCTGTTTTATTTATCGCGTCCCGTTCCGGGACGGTGGTGGGGTCGCACGGGATGTGTGGAATTCGCGGAATTGTTTGAAGTGCAATTATAAACTGTTTTCGTGACTGCGCCGAAGTTGTAGTTTTTTATATATATATACTTCCTTTTTTATTTTTAAATTTTAACTTTATTGACCACGTCCCGTTTCACCTTGTGACGTGGTACCGGGGGGGTTCAACGTGCATGTGAGCCGGTGGGTGATTAGCCCACGAGGCGGACGTAGCTGGGGAGTGTGCCCCTGCGGGTGAACCGTCCGCGGCCACAATCTGTTGGAAGAGGTTTGAGTGTGAGCACGCCCTTTGGGACCCGAAAGAGGCAAGTGGAAGGAGCTGCAGGCAGGGCTCCACGACCAGCCAGTGGCGGAGCCCCTTTCTACCTCGGTTGTGCAGTAGGCCGTGCCGCGATCCGCAGCCAGTGTATGGACTGGCCATTGGAAGTCGGAACCGACGGGAGTCCGGGGCAATGGGCCGGAGCAATCACGGCTTCTTCCTGCTGAAGTCGCCATCCGGACTCGAGTGTCTCCGGGGATCCCCTTGGGCGGGTCGGAGCAGCAGAGGAGTCCGTTGCCCTAAGGTACCGGCGGACCGACAGTAAAGGGGGCTAGAGGGACAGCGGGCGCTAGCATGACGAGTCGCGGATCATCGAACCACACTAAGTAGAGGGGAGTGCAGCGAAGGAGACGGCAAGGGCAGGACGCTACGGCAGGAGGAAGCGGGACACAGCGGGCAGGCCACTCTGTCGGCCTAGGGAGAGAGAGGTCGAACAGACTAGGTGTTGTGGGATCGAGCACAAGAGGGTGCGCTGTCGGGAGACCGGGGCGTGCAACATGTGGGAGATGGGTGAACCTGGGCGCTAAGTCGCGCCAGGTACAGTCCAACCGGGGATGGCAGTCCAGTGATCGGGGTGGAGAGTACTTAGCGCCCTCAATCCTTAGCAGATTTCGGCAACCCAAGAGCCGAATCCGAAGGTTTTGACCCGGGCGAACATCGTAGCGGGGTTAGTTTTGAAGTCAGGGTAGTGTTTCAGTTAGTATGGGTGTCGGGAGCTGCGAGGAGATACCGCGGGAAGAGGAACAAGGCAAGAAGAAAGAGTCGGAGAGGGGAATGAACCTGGCTGGGTGTTGGGCCGGGTACATTTGGAGATGAGGATGGCGGAGAAGGGAGCTGGGCGTAGCTAAGGATACGTCATGCTCTCGATTCTTAACAGAAACGAGAGAGGAAAAGGGCGTTCCTACCATTCTAGGAGTAGGCGAATCCGATTACGAAGTCGGACTAGTCAGTAAGTCAGTAGAATAAGAGATAGTTGAAAACAAGCTGCACGAAGTTATGGCGGGAGGGGAATGCCGGGGAAGCAAGAAGTGAAATACCGCTTGATTCTAGACGAAGTCGAGCGGGGAAGGAGTCGAGGTCGGGGTTTCTACCCCGGGCGACCTCGTTGGTAAGGCTAGATTAGAGGAAGGGGTGGTAGGAATAGAGGTGAGTAGAAGAGTTAGTGCGCCGAGCTGGCCATGGCCGAGCGGTGAAGGAGAGTGCGAGGATGAAAAGTGTCGTTCTCACCCGTTTCTGAATGAAAACGGGCGAGGAAGGGTTCAAGTCGGGGGTTTTGGGGGATCACGATTCCGATTTTGCGCTTAGTTTGGGCAGGAAGTAAGTAGATAGGCGGGTTAACTGAGATACTGGTGCGCCCAGCTATGGCGGAAGTAGGAGGGAGCCGGAAAACGAAGATCCCGCCAGCTATTCAATGGAAACAGGGGGGAGGAGCTGGATCGCAGGGTTTGGGATAGGACGACTACAGTGGTGAAGTCAGATTTGGGAAGGGGGGATTAGATTCTTCGCTATGAAGGTAAGGTGTTGCGCGGAGGAGGAGGTGCGTGACGTGAAGCAGATGTATCTTTCCGTGTTCTAGCGGAAGATTCATTCGATAGTTGCTTACTCTATCGAGGGGGTGGCAGGAGGGCAGTGGCGAGGTTGGGGACTTACCTGCTAGCCGGCGCCTTGTTCCGCGCGTCGAGAGAGTTAGCCTCTCACTATCCCTCTGCGCATGTAGTTGGACAGCAGTGGTCATTCCCAAGTTCAGCGAGAGGGTCACCCACACTTTTACGGCTAGCTGCGGTTTGGCATGGTCATGATCTTCGTCGTGCTGATCGGGGCATATCCCGACGGCGATCCTCATCTCTGATTCCTTTCTGATTCGTAATTGCTAGGGCTGAACGAACCAGACTGATAAGGTGGCCAGGTGCACCGGGCATGTGAGTGAGGACCTACCTACGGGGCGAGGTATTGGTTGGTCCGTCGCAGATAGTCACTGAAGAGTGGGAGCCTACCTGCTGGTCGGCTGTGGCAGCTGCCTGAGCGGCTGCCTAAGACCAAACGTTAGCCGTGTCCCTACTGTGTTTCCGCTGCTAAAAGGATTGGCGGAGCAGGCTGGTCGCGGGGCGCCTGCTCGGGCGGTGGCTTCATTTCGTCTTGCTCATCCTGCGTTGGAGTAGTGTGAGGTGAGCCACACGCTGGACACTTACCTGGTTGATCCGCCGTATGCTGACGAACGAAGGAAGGACGGGATGATACTGAAGAAGGAGGGTTATAGCTGTGGCTTACAGATGCCCTGAACAAATCACTGTTGATGGTAATTTGGAAGGCTGTGAGGCTTACTGCTGCATCAATTGATGTTATTGTCGCCTGTACTAGTCGCACCAGCAGGACTGCAGTTGCTGCTAATGGGTGTGCTGTTCATCCTACCGGCATGGTTGATTAGAGGCAAGCTACGAAGCTGCTAGCCGCTGCAGTCGTATTCGTTGACGGCTGCAGCATTGGTTGTTGGCTACGACAGTTCTGCCGCTTTTTACTGCGGGCTTCATAAGCCTACCTCGGCCACTGTGCGGCAGTGGCGGCTGCCAAGTTTGCTCTAGGCTGTTGCATTGCTTGGGTACAGCTGCTTAGCGCTGTGTGGCCGCAATTAGACTGGCAAAGAGCGGAGGTGTGGTGTAAAGGGAGTGGTTGAACTGTGAGAGAGGCGGTGTTGCGAGTTGAGAAGTCGCCAGGAGGTTGACATCGACAGTATGACTGAAGTTTGACCAAGTTGATTGTTACTTGGCCATCATTGCGGGGCCCTCAGGCGATTCACGATATCAAGGTCCTCTCCTGCGAGTCTGAGAGCACCCTCCTTGAATCTAAGAGTCTAAAATTTTCTTTGTCTATCCTGCTTACTCTAAGTCTGGTCCTTTGGTTCTGAGAGGAAGGCGGCAGGGGGGATTGCAACCCGTAAACCGCGCCAAGGCCTCTGTGGGAGGTTCCCCCCACCGATTGCGGGAGCTCTGCCGGAACTCAGGAGGAGTTCTGGAGGCAGGGAACTCAGGGGTAACCTTTGCTTTCCCCTATAAACCCAGTGTAACCCCTATCTATACATCTCACTGTGTATTGGTTGAATGTGTCGCATGCACTCCTAGTTTGACTTTGAGTGGCCTTTCAGGACACAAATTAGACTAAGTAAAGAAATCTATGTATAATGACAGTTTCAGTTTCTTTGATTGCCTGAAAGCAGATTGTCACAAGGGATTGCATCAGGGGGAAGGATGAAAGGAAGGCAAAATTGTTTGCAATTGAGTGGGTCTTATAGAGTCAGGCATTGTTTCTAAGATGAATGGCCTGACTGCTGTGTTTTGTTTTGTTTTCTGTAAAAACAAGGATTGTTTCTAAGATGAATGGCTTGGTTGTTGTGTTTCTTTAATTGGGTCAGGCATTGTTTCTAAGATGAATGGCCTGGCTACTTATTTTTTAGGGGTATTGTTTGTTTGACCTTTGAGGGTCAGACATTGTTTCTAAGATGAATGGTCTGGCCGTTGTTTACTTGGGTGGTTTCTGAACAGTCTCTGGGTCAGACCCAGGGTACTCTGCTTTTTTTTGTATGCTGAAAAAGGGGGAGTTGAGCATTGTTTTTAAGACGAATGACTCATCTCTCCTTGATTGTTTTATTTTGAGGGAGGATTCAGGGCCAGAGAAGTAGACATTGTTTTTAAGATGAATGGTCTAAGTCTGAGGCCTCAGGACCATAATGAGAACAAGGGACTAGAACTTTTTATAAGTCTATATCTATATGTATATGAGAACAAGGCTAGCCAAACATTGTTTCTATGGCCTGATTATAGCCTTATCACAAGCGAAAAGAGTATAATCAAGAGTTACAATTGAAGGTAACTTGGGCCGACTGAGCATTGTTTCTAAGATGAATGGCTCAGTCCTACGCTCATTCTTGAAGATTGAGTTTAAAGAGGTATATATAATTTGACTACTTAAACAATTCAGGGCGACTAAGCATGGTTTCTAAGATGAATGGCTTAGTCATATGCCCAATAAAGAGAAAAGTAGTTGTGCAACCTGTTCGTGTATAACTAAGGCAGAGGACTGGCATTGTTTCTAAGATGAATGGTCAGTCCCAATGCCCTATGTAAGCAGGGTATAAAGGGTTAAAAAACTGAAAGACTATGAACTAATGTTTGCTAAGTCAACTTAGGGTTGGTGAGAGTACTTACCTTTGTGGTTTGGCTTGCATGTGGCTGAGTGGCATCACTGCCTAGTCTGAGTTTGAGTTGATAGGTAGTTGTTGTAGTGGCTCGCCACATGCTAGAGCTATAGGAGTTAGACTCAATTTTTGCATTTTCTGTGATAAGTTTTTCTTACTTAGTTCGATTTTTGCATTTATCTAAAGTTTTTTGTCATACTTGGCTTTGTATAAATCTTGGTAAGTTACTTTCCCTACGGGAAGCGCTGCCGAAATTTCTGCAAATCCAAGGAGTTGGTCAAATTTCTGACTTTTCAAAGTTCAACTTGTCTAAGGTTCGTATATGACTTTGTAAAAATATGGAAAGTCTCATTTTCTGAAGGGAGTGCTGCCCAAATTTTTGTTAATTCAGGGAGTTAGACAAAAATTAGACTTTGGAAAGTCAAAGACCATTTTTGGTTTCATGTTCGGACTAATATAAATTCTGGAAAGACACTTTTCCTACGGGAAGCACTGCCGAAATTTTCCTAATTTAGAGGAGATAGATTATATTTTGACAAGCGACGATTCTGGCAATCCACCCTGAATAGGGGAGATTCTGCCATTAGTTTACCTTTGCTTTGGGCACTGCTTGAGGGTAGGCGTAGGCTTAGTTAATTAGGATGTTTTGAGTGAGATCGTGATATGGGGATTATTCTCCATAAACTTATAAATTTAGTCGTGGGTATTGACGTGTCTTGTGTTACAGGTCCTCTGGATCGTGTTGATTCAGGATTTTGACTAGATTCAGCTTGATCCTACGAGGATCATCATCTGTTATCACTGATAACATCATCGGTAGCCGATTCGTCGGTTTACGATTCAACTCCAATTCACTCATGCCACTCAACCTAAAGACTTTAGCCTTGAGATTTGAATTGTTTTGTTGTGTTTTTACCCGGACTTTATTGAATGGTTATCCAACAAAAGTACTGAGTATTTATTTAAGAGTTGCACGAGTGAGACTTGTATGGCTAAAGCGAGGGGTATGAGTACAAGGAATGGTTGAAGGTTCCCCCGTGTAACGCGTGGACTTCTGGTTGAATCTTTGATGTGATTGCAGGTATGGTTGTGGTTCGAACTCTGGATGTGACTGCCCTGCGATTACATGTGTATATGGTTGAAAGGAGTCCCACTGTGACTGTGAGAAGTGATCGTCCTATATAAATAAGTTTTATGTATATATTTATATGTGTCATGGGCATGCGCTCAACTTATTATGATCGTGCGCAAGGGTTAGCCAGATTATGGCTGGAGAAAAAAAAGGAGATCCCTTTTCATCCTTTGCTTTTTAGAGATTTTTATTGTTGGACGTTATAGTCTGTGGCAGCCGTCAAAGTCAAACCCCTTGATGTTCGACCGCCACGACAGCTTAAAGCTGTCTACTCAACCCCTCTGCACAGGGTGCAGAAGAGGGTGTGGTCTTAAACCGCGTATGGCGGTTGTCCAGCGTCGAGAGATTAACCCTCAAGGTGCGTGTCAGCCGACACTTGAGTGTCGAATGCGACCCTCGCGTTTAACGAGGATCGTGTGAGTATGGGTACTACATAGTACACCATCATTGCGACTGCTTGCGTACGCTTGCATTGCGAGTCGATATGAGTTAGCCCTCCGTCCGCGCGGTTTTATACGGAGTCTCACGCGCGACGTCTATTCGATTTCCGCGTTGGGAAGTTATGGGACGGCTACTGAAGGGACTAGGAGTGTTGTCACGTTGTTCGATGTGTGTGTGTGTGTGTGTTTTATTTTTTGTGTTCGTAAAGTGGTGTGCGCGTGGTGTGTGAGATGCGTTCTAGTCGACCGACGACGAGCCGCGCTTGGGACTTCAGCCCCCCAAGATGTCGGTTCGCGTGCGGGCCCGATAGGCGTATTACCGCGCGTACCCCCTATGCTACAACGAACGAGAAACGCCCTCGGCTGGTCCACCTCTTCGATTGCAACTGAGTAGCTTTCGTATTGTGGACTGGTAGCTCGGCGGGGATACGCCCACCGAAGGGAGGTGACAGATCCCGTAAGGTGGAGATAAGTTGAGCCTCGCGTAGGCCCTATCTTGTCGTAGGGACTCGCGAGAGGTATGGATGGCGCTCTCGGCCGGAGCGGCCTAAGGAAGCTCCATTTGTGTGTTCGTGGCAAGGTTGGTCTAACTCCTGCGTGACGCGGCCGAGAGGGTCCCGCGCTGCCACGTGCGATGCCGGGTCGATGCGCCCGACACCGATTCCTCCCTCCTCCTCCTCTCTATTCCGACCCCTGATCTCGTCTCACGTTCTCTATCCCGACCTCGCTGCCCCTCGCTTATCTGGGCTATCCGCGCACCCCCGTATCATCGCGTCGAGGACATGATCCCCTCCCTCGATCCCGACCCTCCCCCTTGCCTATCCCGATCTCGTCGTCCTCCCTTCGTTGTGACGATGTCGTCGCATCACCCCCTTCCGGACCCCAATCTCGTGCTCTGTCGGGATAACGTCCACTTCCCTCCCCCTCCCCCCCCCCCCTCCATTCTCCATCCTGACCCCTGACTATCTCCCCATTCCGATATCGGGACCCTCACGGGGAAAAAAAACAAAAAAACAAAAAGTTCGCTGTCCTGATCTGTCCCCCTTGCCGACCACCTGTTCCCCTCACGTTGTCTCAAAGGAAAAAAATAAAAATAAA
>BFEA01000580.1:432404-451660 GCA_003427395.1 Chara braunii
TTATTTTTGTGGGCATTGCTGGCACCGCGGGCGCTTAGCTAGTCCTCCCTTAAAGGCGATGGTGCTGGGGTAGCTTGAGACTCCCCCTCGCCTTCTTCATGTAGTTCCTCCTCCGGTCTCTGAGCTAGATCCTGGCCTCCGGTTGCATCTCTCGCTGTGCCTCTTCTTTGAAACAATCCTCTGTCGTGCTGGTCTCCTGGTGGCGATAGACCTGAAGGGACAGGAGCTCCGTTGCCATACACTCTGTAGTTCAGTTCCAAGCCCGTACCGTAGTCGTTTTGGAGCATGTTCTGGTACCTATTGGCCGATGGACCGAGAGACCGCTGTTGCTGATCGTACCATGGGGGCGGTCTCAACCGGGCATATGGACGAAAACCTACCTCCCTCTCATGAGGAAGAGGGGTATATGATGGCCCGCCTCCCGAATAATTACGTGCTCTGCTGTCCATACCGCCCCTTGGAATTTGAGATTCAGAGAAATTAGGTTCTCTTCTTCCGCCAGATGTCTGCATCCTTTTAAAACCGGCGAAGTTTGGACCCGAAAAACCAAAAGCGTAGGCCGTATCTACCAGTTCTCGCTGTCACGTTGGTTCTTTTTATTTATTTTTATTTTTTATTTTTTATGCGTGTCATCCTTGCGCAGGGGCCATGCTAATCTTCTCTGTATCGTTCCAATTTTAACGGATGTCCTGAAGGACTCACGTTGGTTCTGCATTTTGTGCCGTTATGGGATTTGAACTGAGGACGGACAGTTATATGTATGTTACGTCCAGCTGTCAACTCCGGTTAATAGTAGTCTCCTGGTCATTGACGGATGAAGACCGAGTTTGGCCAAATATCTTGGACGTTGACTACGCGGATTCGCAAGAGTGACTCCACCTATCAGGGTGGAAGGCCGAGAAAGGGAGGTCGCAAGTTGGGGGGGGGTAGGTGAAGGGAGGCGCGGGGCGACATGGAGAGCGAGGGGAGGAGATCGCTCGCGCATGTCACGCCGCTTCCTCACATGTCCTCTCTCTCGCGCGCTCGCACACTCTCTTGCTGAAGTGTGTGGGCGCTCATGCGGGTTGTCCATTTACATTTCGTTTGATGAAATATTGGCAATCCTTCCCGCGCGTGAATGTAAAAGCAACTGGAGATGTTTTCTGAGGTGACTGGGAATTTTGCTTTGGTTCGAGTCGCCAAATGCAACTCAACAACAATGGGCGGTTTGAGGATCGCTCGGCCTACCAGCCTTCTAGGTGGGGAACGAGAGATGGAATTAGGAACGTAGTGTGAGGTGGTGTGCGGGCGGTGGGGGTGGGACAGCTTTCCTGGTTTCAGAAATCTCTCTCTCTCTCTCTCTCTCTCTCTCTCTCTCTCACACACACACACACACACACACACACACACACGCACACACACGAAAACGCGCTCAATTACGTTGTCCTCCAGCGGCCGGAGTAACGGCCGAGAAGTTGATAATGCACGGTCGGAACACGGCTGGCGCCGTGCCTGCACGAGGTTAAACCTGGGGAACGGGGAGCGGCCAGAGGGGAGAGGAGAGAGAATCTCTCTCTCTCTCTCTCTCTCTCTCTCTCTCTCTCTCTCTCTCTCTCTCTCTCTCTCTGTGTCGCTCTCACGCTCCGTCGGGGCTGTTTGCGAGAATTGCTTGCTCAACTTAACGAACTCTATCTGTGGAGTGCTGAGTTGGTAACCGGAATGCTCAGGGATGGGGCGAGGTTTCTGAACCGCTGATTGTCTGCTCTGGTTCGGCGTCGATCACTCGATCAGTTGATTGAGATGGCGGATAAAAGAGATGATTCAAGCGGTGTTGGCACGATGGGGCATTCACCAGATACAGGAGGTGGAGCGTGGTGCCACTCTCAGGTGCGCTGTTGTAGACGTCCGCCATCGTTGCCGCTCTACGGCATCCATCAGCTGGTTCGATCAGCGGTGATAGTATTCTTGATCGCAGCGCTTCTGTCAGTGAGTGTTGACGAGCGTCCCTCGTCATTCCCGATAGAGTTCAGTGGCTTTGGCGGCAGAGTTGGCGGCGGCTGGTTGAAGCTGTTGATGGTTGCCAATGCTCAGTCCTCTATGGTTGAACCGCCGACAATTTACAGTATCAGTCCATCCCGCGGAGCGGTCACTGGTGGCACAGAGGTCACACTATACGGGAGAGCATTCTCTGCAGATCAATACACTGGCGGGAACACGGTGTATTTTGGCAGCACCCCTTGTCCAGTCGTTTCCTTCCTCTCGACAACGACTAAGGTTAAGTGACTCGTGATCCATTACTCCTCTAGCAACTCCCACCATTGCCTGCCTGCTTCTACTGGAAGTCCTCAGCATGCCCGCGCATTACACTTCGCTTTTTCGTTTCTTGCATCCACGTCATTTCTTCAATTTTCTTGTTAAATTCTTGAATCCGTCCTTCCGTCTCTTGTTTACTCGCCTCATCCGTGTTCTTCTATCGTCAAAGTTTAATTAACTGGCGGTCCTTCTTGTTAAATTCTTGAGTCCTTCCTTTCTCTCTCTTGTTTTCTTGTCTCGTCCGTTTTCTTTTGTCGTCAACGTTTAATCCACTGCCGGTCGTCTACGTGGAGGGGAGCGAGATGCGGCTCTTAGAGGAGAGCTAACACACTCTTGAGTACACAGGCGTAAAATGGTGGAATCGAGGGACTTGGGAGGGCAGAAGGTGAAGTATTGGGGAATGCGGAGGGCATGAGGTGAAGTATTGGGGAATGCGGAGGGCATGAGGTGAAGTATTGGGGTGAATTATTGAGACGCGCACAAGAATAGGAAAAGGGGTGAATCATTGGGGTAAAGTTTCGGGACGCGGGCAAGTGTAGGGTACTCGCAAAACCCGTCGGTATGACATCCTAGCCAGGGTTCTTAGACCCGTGATGATGCCGAACTGGGGACCGGGTGAAACGTGCGTAGGGTCTTTCCCCAGTGTGCGCGTCGGTGGTACCTCTTTTTTCTTTCGGTAGCGCGTACATCCTGTGCTCGGATTTTATTAGTCTCATGGTGTTCGCGGTCATGTGTGGTGCGACCATGTTGGTTTCCCCTGTGACATGTGACATGGCATGTGCGTGTTGGCACTAAGTTGATGACCTTTACATGCGTCGGTATTCCACCAGTACCGTGGTATAGCTCCGCTTATGTCAGGTCAGGTCATGTCATGTCAGCTGCACTTGCGATCTCTCTGTTTGTGCTTGAATCAACCTTTTGTCTACTTTGGGGCTATGTCTCCCGATAGGCTAGTGGGTGAGGGGTGAGCAGGTGAGTGTCGTCCACTCACGGGAGACGGTGGGCGTATCCGCACCCAGCAGTTCAATTACCAGGCGGATCGTACCGCATAATGATTGGCCGCTGACCGTCTCATCGACTACATAATGATTGTCCACCAGGGTAATCCTATGTTCGGGCATCGAGTGGTTTGGTCGTTGAAGGAGTTGCTTGTCAGCTATATAGTTGGCTTTGGTTGTTCAAGAAGACGTCTTTCTTCCCTATGGTTTAGTCATCGAGGAAGGAGTTGCCTGCCATCTCTGGTTGGTTGGTTGGTTGGTTGGTTGGTTGGTTAAGAAAGGCGTCTTTATCACGCTTTTTTTGTATCGTGTAGGGCGTGAGCCAGGAAAGATCCTTGTGGCTGAGGTTCCTATGGCCGAGGCCCAGGTCGGGCCTCGGCACTCTTGTCTTCCACGGTTGTTGGGCAAAGGAAACCACAGGACTGCGAATGGGTTCAACTTGGTGGTTTACTGTGTTTTTCTTTCGCGCATCCTTGACGTAGTTTATTTGGTTGCCTCTGCGCAAGCGCGTGATTTGAAAGAATTGACGGGGAGGGGAGTGAGTTCAGGAGCCAAGCAATGGATGCATTTATCCATCGAATCAAGTGGTTTGATCCTGTACACGGCCGGCAGAGTTTAGTAGAAAGAGCATTGGACATCGGAGAGGGAACCGCCGTCTTCACCCGAACAGAACGCACGGTCATTATAGCTGTATTTGGGGCAAATTTCAGTCCAGATGCAGCGATAATGACCAGGCGTTCTATTTCGGATGAAGGGGGTAGTTTTGGCGGGAGAGCAAATGGCATGCATCGTCATCGGGAGTAGTTGGCATGGAACGGCCACAACGGCTGCACAGGGGGGCTAGACGGAGTGGCACGAGACAGCAGGGAAGGAGGACAGGAAAGGGGATGGAAAGGGATGGAGAGGAGGAGGGTGGGGTCTTTTTCTTCCAATGGATGTACGACCTTCTCCTCCTCCATGAGGGTGGTCTACTGGATTCATTGCTGTGCCTCTTACTTTAGGCCGTTTACCTTGCCAACGTTTTGATCCTGCCTTTCCTATGCTTTGATTGTTGAATTCAGGATTTCCTACAGCAGGGAAGGAGGACAGGAAAGGGGATGGAAAGGGATGGAGAGGAGGAGGGTAAGGCGAGATAGGGAGAAAGCGCGAAGGCAAGATGAGGAAGAGATCATGCATGCATTGAGCTGTCTCGTAAAGAGCGTTGGATGAAAGGAGAAAAGAAAGGAAGAAAATCAATCAATCTATCGGGAAGAAAATCAATCAGTCTATCAGGAAGGAAATCAATCAATCTACCAGGTAGAAAATCAGTCGATCTATCAGAAAGAAAATCAATCAATCAATAAATCAGGAAGATAATCAATCAATGAGGGAGATTTTTGCAGTCGAGAAGGAAGAAAATGAATCGATAAACGAGCTGGTCAATAGATGAGTGTAGTGTTTATCTTGGAAGTGTGATGAACATCATACGCAAGCAATTGAGAAGCAATCAATCAACCATCAAACCATCAGTGAAATATATTGTCAATCGTGCAACCACTCAATCAGCCAAGCAAGCGAACGAACCACTCGTTGAAATAAGAAAACTGTGGGTCGACAAAGAAAACGGTCGGTCGACAGCACAAGCATTGGATCAGCTGTGATAAAATAATCAACTGCTCGAACTCTTGTTGGTTTGATTGATGGATTGTCTGATCTGCCATGCGTGTCCCGATAACATCGGGGGAACAAGGTTGAAAGCAACAAAAACGAGCAACGATGAATAGTGCCGCTCAAATCTTGCAGAAACTCTACGACTATAACCCGCGCTGGAAGTGACAGCCAACCTGGTAGTACCTGAGGGGAGGTGTGTCCTGTTCTTTCCTCAGCGGTATTGAAGGTCTAGGGTTGGGGTTTTAAGAATGGCTTGGTAGAGAAGAAACGTTCGTCAGCATTTCCAATTCGGTAAAAACTGCATTTGCGAATCAATCTCTGTGGAAACAATGGAAACCTCCTTTCAGAGAGGAAGTGGTTAGTCTATCTGTGCCATCTCTTTCTCTTAAGAGTATGGAGGGTTTAGGGTTTTGGACCCGGGAAAAGGGGCTTGGTAGAGGTCCAGCTGCGAAGGAAATAACAGCTATTTGCAATTTCGGGGAGCCTTGCCTGCAAAAGCTTGGAAAAGGAAGACCTTTTCTTCATTTTCTTCTTCATCATCTTCTTCCTCTTTTTCTTCCTCCACTTCTTCTTGGAGTTGTCGAAAGCTCTGCGTGCTTAAGGCGCCCTCTTCTCTTCCTTCATCTATTGTTCTCCTTCTTTTCTTGTGATTAAGGTGTTGCCTTCTCGTTGAGGGCTATGGCGTGATTAATTCTAACAGAACCGTCGTTGGCCACATAGTGCACGCCAAAGAGAAAGTCCTTCGAGCCACATAGTCATGGTCCAGATAGCAAGGATTGCAACTCAGCTGCTAAATCAACTAAGCAAAACAGGATTTTTGGGAAGGCCACTAAACTATCTGACAGAAGTAACATGCCATGCCATGCCATGCCAGTGTGCTGATGAAGCGGACCTCTGGTTGGCCTGTGAGACCAGCCCCTTGGCCTGTTCTCACAGGCCGGTGTTGTATTCGGGGTAGTCCAGTCCAGGCCGGTACCTCTTGTCGGTACCCGCCAGTCCAGTGCAGTGCAGTCAGTCCACTGGGGTATACCCTTCTGTATGTGCACTGGAGTCTGCGTGGGAGCTGCGCTGTGCCATCTTGCTCCACCCGCAGCCTCCATCTCCATCTCTATCCCAGGCGGAGCACCTCACCTGGTGGGTCCACCACACTGGTATCAGAGCGGGAACGTTCCCCGCTCCCACCCACCACACCGCATAGCAGGAAATACTGCAAAACCCGACACTGTTTTTTTTTGGCTGTTTTTCGGCCATTGCCAGTGAAAAACAGCGGGAAAACGTGACGAAAGGCGCAGCAGGGAAAAAGTGACACGTGGAGAGAAAAGAGAGACGGGGATTATGACGCAGGCCCAAGGCCACCGCACGCACCACATGCCCACGCTGCCCCGCCCCACCCCGCTCATATCAAGATCCGGGATGTATGCTGCTGCCAGGGTTTGAACCTGGGCAGCTGCTGGCCATGCATGTGCGTAGCTGCTGCCATAACACATTGGCAAATGGCTCTATAGTGCGGCATATGCTGAACCTGGGCAGCTGCTGGCCATGCGCGTGTGTAGCTGCTGCCATAACACATTGGGCACAGTGTGTGTATGGCTCTGGAGTGCGGCACGCTCATGTTGAAGAAGTGCTGTGCCAGCTATTTACCTCCCCCTCCCCCCCCATCCCCCGGGCGGCGAGCGGCGAGCAGCGGCCAGCGGCCAGCAGGGCAGGAATGGGTGGGCTGCTATTTGCCCCCCCACACATGGCTGCTGCTGCCTGCGCACGTGGCCATCTGCAGTGCCACATGGCAGCTTGTTGTGGAGCTGAAAATCTGGGTGGCTGATCTGGGTGGCTGATCTGGGTGGCTGATGAAAATCTCAGCACCCCCAGCTGCTGATGATGATGCTGACCATTATTTTTTTGCACTGCTGCACCAGCAGTTTGTAAGTAGTGAAGACCCCCCTGGCTAGGGGGCTGCGCGTTAGGCATCCAGGGTGGCTGATCAAGATCTCAGCCAACCCTTGATTACTCCAACATCATTTCTGTTGCAGTGACATCAGGCCAGCAGCATTTTGAAGTCCAAGATCCTGTGGATCTTGGTAGTGCTCTGCTCTTGGCCTCCCAAAAGCTCGGTATCACCATCCTACCCACTAAGCTAATCTCCCCCAACCCTTTTTCTCTCCCCCTCCCATCATCTAATCATCCTTTCTAACCCTACCACTACTCCCCCCTCCTTCACTCATCTTCCACAACCTTTTTTTCTCTCTTCTCCTCCCCACTCACCATCTTCTACTAATCTCGTCTACTCCTCTCCACCTTTTCCATATCCTTCTCTCCCATTCTATCACCCTCCTCTCCCTCTTTCCCCCCAACTACAACCCCATCATCTCCCGCACCTCCCACTTCACTCTTTTCTCTTTCACCTCCCACTTCACTCTTTTCTCTTTCTCACCTATTCCTCTCTTCGTTCTTCACTTTTTCATCCCCTTCCCCCCCCAACTTCAAATTTTTCTGTTTTTCTTCTTTTTGTCGTTCTTTTGATTTAAATTTCCTCTTTCTTCAAAAATTCGAATTCTCTTCTTCTCTCTACTTCTTTTTTTATTTTCTGTTTTTTTTTTTCAATTCTGAAAATTCGTTTTTTTTTTTTTTTTTTTTTTCAGCGGCATCTCTTATTCTGGTAGGACTTAGTTTCTTCTGCTCTCGGCGCACATTTTGACCCCGTGGGGGTAACGAACTGCTGCCAAAATTCTTTTTTTTCCTCGCTCTCTACATCTTACTTCGTCATATCCTCGCTGACACACTTCGACCCCATGGGGGTAACGGAATGTTGCCGAAATTTTTGAAAAAATTCAACACTTAGTCTCTCTTCTTAGTCTCTCTTCACTCTCCACCTCCTCATTTATTTATTTACTTAGTCTCTCTTCTTAGTCTCTCTTCACTCTCCACCTCCTCATTTATTTATTTATTTATTTACTTGTTATTTCATTATTTATTTTTTGAAATTTATAATTTGTGGCATTTTGAACCTTTGTGTGCTTATTTTGGTCTCTCCGTCCTCTTGGCACATTCTTGACCCCATGGGGGGTAAGGAAATGCTGCCGAAAATTCCAAAAAAATAAATAATTCTTTCTCTCGTCACATTTTATTTATTTATTCCTTGAATTATTTTTATTATTTATATTTTCTTTTACTTTTCTCTCAAAATTTCACTGTTTATTTATTTTTCCTTCCCCCTCCGCTCCATGTTTGCTATTTTATTTTCTTGATTAGGTCACCGGTACCCTACCTTAACCACTCAAACTCCGGTTAGGGATTTCTTAGGGTTTTTTCTAGGGTTTAGGGTTTTCCTAAACCCCCCTACTCTCCTATTACCCCTTCTCCCTACTTCCCCTTCCCATTCGAGCACCCTGGACCCAAACCACCCTTTTCCCTTTGACGGTGCCCACGCTCGACTCACTAGCGTTGCCCGTCGTTTTCTACCGCTGACCCCTCCCTACACCCTCCGCTCACGCAGACCTCCTTTGGCCCCCTCTAGTCCGGCCCGTCACCTCCCCATGGCTGACGGTGTATCACAAGTTGCCGATGCGGCGACAACCTCGGCACCGGGCTCCACATCTGTTCCGGCGGACCAGGGTCATCAGTCTCAGGGGGATCCGCAAACCCTCCTCACCTCCCTCCTCGCACCCATTCAGGTGCCCTCGCACCCTTACAGGCGCAAATGGTGACTCTTGCCGCTGGCATGAAGCAACTCCAGGACGCTGCCTGTCCTTCCTTTCCTAACTCTCTCTCGTCTCTTGGCTCCCAATCCCGGTCCCCAGTCCTTCGACGTGGTGGTCACGCTGGAGCTTCCTCCTCCGCTGCCCCCGACCCGGCCATCCTGGTGACCGTCCACGCCCCTAGCGCGACGGCCGCCACTGACCAAGCCTTCCCTCACTCTACGAGCGCACCCGCCCAGATTCCAGTCACTACGGCCACGGGACCACAACCCGCTGCCGTGGTCTCAGCTTTTTCGGGTGCCTCGCTTCTCCCTCCCCTTCGCACGACCGCGGCGCCACTTGGCTCTCCCCCTTATGGGATGCCCCGCGCTGCTCGTGCGTCTACTTCCCCCACTCCTCCTCCTCTTACTCCTCGCTCGATCTATGTCCGCCGTCTTGAGACCGAGCTTGCCCAGATTCGGGCCAACCTCACCCTCTTACGCCTTCAACCACCCTTACCATCACAAGTGGCCGCGCCTTCGGGCGCACCCCCTTCTTCCTTTACTCTTCCGTCCATGTAGGCTCGCTTCCCTCGCCCTGCATCCCCTCCACCCCCATCCTACCTCCGTCCTACTCCCTCGGTTGCTACGACCTCTTCCACCGCTGCTCCCTCACAGCCTGTTGCTGTTGCCGCCGCCGCTCCCCCATGAGGCCCGGGCGTAAAGTCAGTTGTGCCCCCTTCTCCAGGAACCTGCGCCGACTTACTCAGTCGTAGCGTAGGCCCCTCGCCGCCAAAATGGTGGCGCACCACTTTTTCGCTTGACGGACATTGCCTTGTATGATGGTACAGGGATATGCGTGTCTTGGTGGCTGAAGTCTACCACCCGCACGCTCCAGCTCATAGGCGTCCCTCCCGAGACCTGGGTGGCTCACCTCTCCACGCGCCTGCGTGGTGGTCCCTTCGACGCCTGGGAGGATTTCTACACTCATTCCCTTCAGGAGGATTTCTAGGCGTTCCTCGAGGATCGCTTCGGAGCCCGACACGATGTGACTGACGCCTTCGACCGTGTCGTCAGTACACGCTGGTCCGGCTCTGGTGGTGTTGCTGGCCTAGAGCGCCACATCCAGGTTTTGTAGGACGCCTGCCTCATTTGCGATGTGGTGTTCCTCCCCGAGGTTGCCCTCATCAATCATTTTTGGCCAGCCTTCCCCTTGAGTACCGCTCTGAGTTATGACCATATAACTTCATATCGGCCCCGCAGGCTTACGAGGCCATCAGGGTCCATCAACGGATGCGGGCCTGTCTTTAACCCACTTCCTCTTCTCAGCCTCAGCATACTGGTTACGCTCCCTCCTCTCACGACACTTTCCAACACCGTTCTCCTTTCCACGGTCGTCCCCGCCGTTTTGCACAGCAAGGCCGTCACTTCTCGCGCCCGTGCTCGAGTATGGTGAGCAGGACGCTGTTGCCCTGCTGTCACTTGAGGGTGACCATAGCGACGACCTCGACCTCCGCGAGGCCTTCCACTATCACCTGAAGGACTCTACCCTCTCTATAGCCGAGCGCCTCCAGCTCGCCCTCTCCACCCTCTCTTGAGCACGTGGCCGCTCTGGTCACGTTGGCGCGTCGCCCCCCTAGGTCCCTCAACAGGACCTCCTTCAGGGCTTTGTCCCTCCTCGCGGTGTCCTTTCCGCTGAGGAGCGCGCGACCATTTTGGGCCGACGTGGGTGTTTGCGCTGTCGCCAGGACGGTCATACCTCCTCATGGTGCCCTTGTATCGCCCCCCTCGACTGCCACTATGTTGAGCTTTCCCGCCAGCGTCGTGCTCAGTCCCCCCCGGCCGCCTCGCATCCTCGCGGCGCTTCCTAGCCACGGTGCAGTGTATACCTGCGCCCTCCTTTTGAGTCGGCTTCTCGACATCTCTGTCGCGGTTTGCCCCTCTCACTACCGGAGTTTAGGTATCGCAGGACCCGACAGAGTGTACTCAGCCCTCTGTCGCAGTACTGTCTGCGACTTCGTAGACCACAGTCTCCCCGCCTACCTCTTCGCGACTACCGACGCGTCGAGCCATTTGCTCAGCCCGTTGCAACGAGCGGCTTGCGACTCGCGAGGACGTTGTGTCCTCCATTTTGGACTTGAGCATGCTCCAGGCTCGTCAGGAGCGACTCACCCTCCATGTCGTTACACTACGTCGCTTTCTCACCATCCTCTTTGACCCTGATCGCACCCTCACGATCATTCCAGTACGACTGGGGACCTACACGAGGGTGTACTCATCGCTGTGGGATTCTGGTTCTCAAGGCGACTTCATTCACCCACGTGTGGTGAAAGCAGCCCGCAAACCCACGATAGGGTCTCTGACTCCCATCTCCATCACCCTAAGGGATGACAAGACCCAGCGCTTCTTCGATCAAATGGTCACCGACCTCCCTTTCTTCCTCACTTTGGAGCCGACTAATTGTGCCCCGGCGTCTCGTCGTCGCCGTTCCTCTGCACATTTTGATGTGATGGAGACGGGGTACTACTTCATTCCCGATACTCCATGGTCTCGTAGGTTTCGTAGCACCATGGCCGATTGGGCGACCAACACTCTTGTTCTCGGAACGAAGTGTGGACGGACGTATCGCGTACCTTTCATAGGTACTAATGCGACACCATGCCCCAATCCTCCTCCCTCAGAGCCTTCTGCGCCCACACCATCTCCTACGATCACCGTTACCTTGCCTCGGCAATTCGCCCACTTCATCCGACAGGACGACGTCACCTTATTTACGGTGAACGTTACGGATTTCTTGCACTATGATCCACCCTGTCCAGACGCCGAGCTCATCTCTCTAGAGCCAGGGTCTCCACATGGGCGAAGCGAAGATCACTACTATTGCGGAGTGGTTCGTCCCCACATCCGCCAAGCAGCTTCGCAGCTTCCTAGGCCTCACTAGCTACTATAGTAATTTCATCCAGGGATACGCCAGGTATTCCTACGTCCTTACCTCTACCCTCCTCCGGAAGAACCCGCCATGGTCTTGGACACCCCTCCACGAGGACGCCTTCCTCGCCCTCAAGAAGGCGGTGACATGTGCACCGGCTCTTCACCTACCCGATTTTGATCGCCCTTTTATCCTTACCACTGATGCGTCAGACTTTGGAGCAGTGCTTTCCCATATTTCCCCCTCCTCTTCTGATTCCTCTCATCCTCGCACCCCTCACTTCCCACCCCCTACTCCTCCCACTACTTCCCGCCCGACGCCTACTCGTCCAGCTACTGATGAACCTTCTCTTGACTATTCTCCTACCATCGTCGAGGACGACATTGTCCAGTCTCGCTCAGGTGGTTGTCTGATAGCCTCTACTCCTGTCAGCTCTTTCCCGCCGAGATAAACTACACTGTTGATGAACGTGAGGTTCTCCAAGTAGTTTATGCCACTCGACACTGGTGTTACTACCTGCACGGGGCACCATTCACGGTGCGCACAGACAACTCTGTTGTTCAGGCTTTTCTGACAAAGCCGAAGCTTACTCCTCGGCAGGCTCGCTGGTGGCGCAACCTACCCGAGTTTAGTTTCACCATTGAGCACATCAAGGGTGAGACCAATCGGGTCGCAGATGCCTAATCTCGGCACCTTGGCCATAATCTAGAGCAGATCCAACTCGCTGCCTTCTCGGTCACCACTGTCCACCGCTCGGTGATTGACGAGTTTCACACTCAGTACCGCCACTGCACCGACTATGGCGACATCCATGCAACCCTTCGCAGTGGCAAGACCGTTCCGAACTACTCTCTCAGGGACAACGGTCTTGTGTACTGGCACGGTTCACAGGGCACTAGAGAGCCCCATATTTGCGTTCCCTCCACTGGACAGCTACGTGTCCGGGCAGTAGCAGAGTTCCATGACTAGGCAACTGCCGGTCATATGGGCTTTTACAAGACATTGGCTCGTGTGAGCCGCCTGTACGTCTGGCCGAAGCGCAAGGACTTTGTGAACGACTACGTCGCAGAGTGTCCCACCTGTCAGGAGATGAACAGTGCGAACCACCTGCCTTATGGGTTGCTCAAGCCTCTTCCTATCCCTGAGGGTCGTTGGCAGTCCATCTCGATGGACTTTATCGGTCCTCTTTGTCCTCCGACCCCCCGCGGTCATGATGCTATCCTGGTCGTCGTCGACCGCTTCACGGAGCGCGCATGCTTTGTTCCGTGCCGCTATGCCATCAGTGCACGTGAGGTTGCCGACATCGTGTTTGACCGAGTCGTGCGTGACCATGGCGTACCCTTGAGCATCATATCTGACCGTGACCCGCGCTTTACCAGCCAATTCTGGCGACGACTCCACGAGGTGTACGACACCCAGCTCCGCTTCTCCTCGTCTTACCATCCCCAGACTGATGGTCAGACCGAGGTCACGAACAGGACTCTTGGGGATATTCTCCGAAAGATTGTTCGTGACGACTAGCAGTGGGATCTCCATCTTGCGCATGCGGAGATAACCTACAACCACGCCGTCTCGCCAGCAACGGGGATGTCGCCTTACTATTGCGACCTCGACTATCACCATCGTGTTCCCTCGGACTTCCTTCGACCGTCACAGATGCACCCCATACGAGTTGTCCCGCGCTGGATGATTGGGTTGCACGCATGACGTCGATCATGAAGACCGCGCATGAGCACATAGCCGCTTCCCAGACTCGCATGGGCGCATGTGGGAACCGATCGGGGATGGATCATCCATTCAAAGTCGATGATGATGTGCTTGTCGATGCCCGCCACTTACAGCTCGAAGAGGACACGCTTCGCAAGTTCCGGCGTCACTTCTTCGCCCCATGCCGCATTCTCCAGGCCGTTGGTTTCGATACGGCATCTAGCCGGGTCAACTTTCGTGTGAAGCTGCTAGACTACCTACACCAAACTCATGTGCACAATGTCTACCACGTCTCGTTACTGCGTCCCTACTGCAGACCGTTTTAGGGTTTCGCTGGATGACCATACGAGCGCCCTCCACCCATCATGGTGGACGGCCACGAGGAGTTCCTCGTTTCAGACATCATTGGTCGCTGAGTCACCAACGACAACCCTCCTCACGTCGAGTATCTCGTACGTTGGAAGGGTTACCCTGATGAGGAGGCTACTTGGGAGCCCCTCGAGCACTTGCAGCACGCTCGCATGTTGGTGCGTGCCTATGGCCGTGCTCGTCATGCTGGGTTGACTGCTCCTCCTCAACCCACCGACCCTCTTCCTTCTCCCTCGGCTGAGGAGACCGTTGAAGTTGAGCCTGCTTCATCCGAGGCAGACCTTCAACAGCAGCCAGATGCTTCTGAGCGTCCACAGTGCACTCGTCGTCGTCCTGCTCGATATGACGATTGACTCTGACTTATCTTCCTACGTCTTTGACTTCTCAGTACTCCATCCACTCCAGTTTTGCCACTTCAGCTTGTCGACGTTGGGACTCTTCCTCGACGACATTCCCGACTTCTCATCGTTGCGACTCTTCCTCGACGAAGCTTCACGGCCTTCGTCACGATCAACTCTGCCTACTTCAGACGTCGTCACTCTCTTACCACCTTACCCTGTACAGTACCCTGGTCGTGTCGCCTGATGGTCTACCCTAGCTGGGTTCCTTTGAGTTGGGCTCTCCCTTGGTATACACATAGGCATCGGGACTGTAGCGTTGCCCTGGCTTCCCAACTTACGGATCCAACTTTGACTTCCCCCACCTTAGGAGTCATTTGCATGATTCCCTTACCCATCACTTTTTCTACCCTTTGCCGGCCCTCACACCCTAGTTAGGCAGCCTTGCATGCTTCATCTAGGTGCGCCCAGTATACCAGGCTCCCTTATTCCCTTGCATGGTCGACCCTCCATAGCGGTCACCCCCTTTAGTCGAGCATTACCCGCCCTGATGGTCTATCTGTTAGGGTCATTGGTTTTGTTCGCTCCCAGTTCCCTACCCTCATTGAGCCTGATGACATGTGTCTCCTTGTCATTATGTGTGGATGCCCTTAGGAGTTATTGACCCCTAGGCTGCATTCGCCACCCTCAAAGACCATCCCACCCTGTGGTTTGCGACACATTCCTCCTGTGACGTATGGTTGTCTTGTTGTTGCTTTGTTGCTCTCAGACTGAGGCTACTACCTCTAACATTTCTAGGATGTAGTTGTTTCTGCTTTTGCTGTTCTTAGGACTTATACACTAGTCAGTTGTTTCCAGGCTGAGGCTACTGCCTCCAACATTCTAGGATTTAGTTGTCATTACTTTTTGTTTTCCTAGGACATGTATACTAGTTATTTGCTTCTGCTTTCACTTAGGCTGTTAGCTGTGCTGTTTTTGTGACATTTTTTATCCTAGGTTGCATCGCATGGACTCAACATGGAGCTTGCTCCGCATCCTAGACTACTCGGATTTTCTTTTCTTTGGTAGAGTTCCGCTTCTTGGAGGAAGCGTGCTTGTATCTAGGCGATCCATCACAGGCCGAGGATCGTCTAGCGGACCTCTGGTTGGCCTGTGAGACCAGCCCCTTGGCCTGTTCTCATAGGCCTGTGTTGTATGCGGGGTAGTCCAGTCCAGTCAGTCCGCTGGGGTATACCCCAGCCGGAGTCTGTACTTTGGGTCATTTTACATTGGCACAGTTTGGAGTACATGCGCTGGAGTCTGCGTGGGAGCTGCGCTGTGCCATCTTGCTCCACCCGCCTCCTCCATCTCCATCTCTATCCCAGACGGAGCACCTCACCCGGTGGGTCCGCCACAGCCGAGGATGGAGAGAGGCGAATAATGAATGCAGCAATGGATCAAGACAATCTGTGCTGTGATGGTAATAAAAAAAAAGAAGATTGTGCAATAACGTGATGAGAACAAAAGACGTCAATGAGGTACTGCTACGGCTCAGGAGTCTGAATTGGCATAATGTAACAATCAATGAAAGGGGAGGGAATGGGAGAGAGAAAGATACCAACTGGCCTAGCTCAGTTGGTACACCCATGAACTGTTGAAACACAGACCCAAGTTCGGATCCAGATGCAACTAGATGCAAGTGAATCGGCATAATATAGAAATGAAAGGGGAGGAGGGCAGGGAATGGGAGAGAGGAAAAGATACCAACTGGCCTAGCTCAGTTTGTACACCCATGAACGGTTGAAACACAGACCCAAGTTCGGATCCAGATGCAACCAGATGTAACTCTGAATTTACCTGGGGCCGGTCAGTTGAAAGATGACATCTTAAACCAGCAGTACTTGGCCCAGCTATCGGCCGCGGAAAAAAATAGAGTAGAAACGTTTCTAGTTGGATGAATTTGGGCGCTCCTGTAGTGGCCCGTACGTTTCCTAAAATCGTGGCGCGTTAACGGGCACGACTTTAGGAAGTACTGGTGGTTTAAGGCCGTCGCCCTTTGTCAAGAAGGAAAAAACACAAAGAAGGGAGAAAGAAAGATAGAAAGAAGAGAGTCCTCTCTGTGAATAGAGATACAAAACGGATATAGAGGGGCATCGGAGGCAGCAAGTGAAGATCTCGTCCTCCCTCGTAGTCAACCTCTCAACTGTTTCCAAGGAGTTCACGTAGCCTATAGCTAGCTGGCGAGGGCACGGAAGTTCACGGAGTATCCGCCAATGAAGTGCGGATCAATAATCAGTCAGTCCTCTGTGTCTCCCCCTTCTCCCCCAAAAGGTAGAGGGGTAGAGGAAAGAAGGTGGAAGAAGCAATCCGAAATTCTACCGAAATTTTGCACAGTGAGCATTGTCTACTCAGTGTAGGAGTGACCTCGAAGACTGTACATTTATTTAAAAAGAAAAGGAGAAAAAAGACCCCGAAGAGTGAGTGTGGATGTAGATAAGGTGGAGAGTCTGGAGACAGACTGAGTGAGCATGATCCACTGAGAGTACGAGAGACACTGAGGACTGTAGATGTAGATATTGAGAGGAGCAGTTCTTCTGAGCGATTGACAAAGAGAGAGGAGGAAACAAATTCTGTCCTTGCAAGTCAAACAGCACATAGGTTGGTTATGTTTTATTTTGAATTGTATGGGGGGTTGAAAATTGGGAAAAATGATGAAAATTTCTGTAGCTTACCGTTGACATGAAGGAAGGATGTAACACACCCATCTGAAGTGGTGCCCCGATATACACCAGGGCGCAGGGGTCTGGTGCAACCTTTCAGTGTAGTGCTGCCTTCATCTGTTTTTTTTTTTTTTTTTTTTTTTTTGTTCGGAAGGGTGACGACCATGAGATATCATCGTGAAAGTGACCAGCCCGAGGTAGTTCAGGAATTCCGTTCATCTAGTTCCAGTTAGATTTGAGCTCAGGTCTGTAATTCAACAGTTTGTGGGTGTACCAACTGAGCTAGGCCCGTTGGTGCCTTCATGCTTTTGGATGCCCAGTCTGCCGCCACTACCTTATGGAATCAATGCAAGGGACGCCCAGCACAACAACTCCTCTGACGAAAGTCCGAAGGATTTTTATCTCAGTAGCGGCAGCAGCTGCACGCACTTTTCAGCTACAGGGGCTTGGCACGGTCGGTCTTTTCTGCCACCTTTCGAATAGACCTCAGCAGCCAACAAGTGGGAGAACCTCGATAGGTTCTGAGATGTGAGCGTGGTCTTGGAGGCCCAACCAACCTGGCCTCTGATTGTCCTTGGGTTGTCCCCACTCGAATGCAAGCAGTCTAGGCATACAGCCATGATTTCAGACGCTGCTGGCCCTCAACCAACAGGACAGTCGGGACTATTGTGAAAATTGAGAGTGTGGGTGGGCCGGCTGACCCCTGATTTTATATTGAATTTCTTTCGCCAGTTGTTACATCTGTTAGATGCTTTTCTTTTTTGTTTGTTGAAAAAACAGAGCTTGTGGCATTCAGCTCCATATCCATTCTCGGGAGCATCAGTCCGGTTCCTATTCCTCCGGCAAGTCAGAGTATAGCGTACAACACCCTCCACGCTTCTCTCCTTTATGGTAGGGAGACCCGAGTCCACAGCATTATTTAGTGAAAAAGCTAGGCTACCAGCCGGGCCGCCCGGGTCCCGGGTGGCCAGCCCGTGCAAGGACCAGGGAAGGTCCCAGCGGGGAGAAAAAAAAAAAAGAAAAGAAACTTCAAAAAATCCGAAAAACAACTATGTTATGCAGGAAAATAAACTGAACAACTTTTGCCTCAGGGTCACATCGAAATTCTTCACCAATAAAAAATAAAATATAAAAATATTTATTTTTATTTTTATTTTTATTTTTTTGGCCCGGCTGGGCAACTGACCCCCTGGCCACTCTGGGAGCCTAGGAAAAAGGTAAAAATACCCGATTCTTAAAAAATGCAAAGAAAGGTCTGTTAAATGCACTTGATGCATGGTAATTAGTTATATGGGACCTGACGTCTGCCACAGCAGATTTGTTGCAAATGTGGATTGGCTGTGCACATACTGACAGGTGGTATGCAAGACAAATCCAGCAGTCCAGCCTGAAGAACCCTTGACGGTAGTGGTGTTTGTGGATGGCGATGTTCACAGAAATGGACGGTTTTGCTGCTTCAGATACGTAGAGCGCCTCACTCCAGTTATTGATTATGTCGCCCCAACAGCAGGACCACCAGGGACGCGGATCACTTTAGTGGGGGAAAACTTTGGTGAGGCGGGTACTTTGCGGAGAATCTATATCGGGGACTCACTGTGCACATTTGGGGAACTACCCAGTGAGAGGTACATGATGGAATTTCAGAATGCTAACATGAGTGGCTGCTTTTCTCAGATTTGCAAAGCCTCTAGAGTCTAGAGTCAATTATATCTGGAGAGAGAATGAGGAAAGATCATTTCGAACATCATTTCAATTCAATCACAATAGATGAGGATAAAGTCCAAAAAACATCCTGAGGTTCTCAATATGAGCCTTGCAATCTCGCTATGTGCTGGATCACCTTGGAAGGTGTTACAAAAAGACAACTTGGACACAATATAGGATCCCTTGAAACACACTGGAGCGGTCACTGTTGAGGACTGCCAGAACTATTTGTGGTGACTTTGCGGAAGTTCCCTCTTTCTTCCCCCCTTTCAGCCACCTCTGAATTTCTGGTCAGGACCAATTTGTAGCTCATTGATGTAAAGGAGGGTTGGACTACATCAAGCTGTCCTCATCACTATCCTGCACCTGTTTCATTCCTGAAGTCGAAGCAGTCTCTTTTTGAACTGCGACTGAAAGCCTGACTCTTCCCAGCTGCTACTCAAAGCCCGGATAACGACTTGACACTTTCTAAGTTTCTACCCTTGTTTGGTATGTTTGGTTGTTTATCAGCACATCTGGAAATGGTTAACTGATCCTGCACTATTCAGTGAATGATGATGCAAACCCAAGCCAGAAAGCTTTCTGACTGGACACTCTGCCCTTGTACAGAATCCACAACAAGCAAACCTTAAACCACCACTACCTCCGATCCTGTTTTTGCCGAGCCTGATTTTCACTGCGCACTGAGTTTCGCCGAGCCGGGGCACTTTGATCCAAGAAGGAACAAGGGGGAAAAAAAGAAGAAAAAGAAAAAAAAGAAACTTCCCGAAAGCCTCTATAACCATCAGATACATTCTATGAGGTGCTCGTGTGACTGTGCCCTCAGTGAGGGCGTACTGGACAAACAACAGAAAAAAAGAACAAAAAAACAAAAAGCTCCCTTGTGCTGTGATTGAGGGT
>BFEA01000580.1:463319-481311 GCA_003427395.1 Chara braunii
CCCTGCATACGACGCGCGCGTGGAACAGCGGGTACCTGCTCCGATACCAGTGCAATCAGACTCGGCTTATTCACACTTCGTCATGCATGCAAACAGCGATACAGCAACTGGCGACATGCGCCCACACAGTACTCAAAGATATCGTGACCAGATAAGAGTTCTCTTCCAACTGGCTATGGCGACTGCGCGCCCACACAACTCACTGTTCGCACTCTGGATCACCCTGGATGTCCCACACGCAACACTCAGTATCCATACGCAACACACACACACACACACTATGCTACAGCTATGGCAGCGCTAGGTGCCACTACCCTATCGCTACACTACGCTTCTCTGCCCACTTCGTCTTCGGGCACACTGCAGACCTCCTCGCACAAGCTGCTGAGGCAGCGCTTCCGCATGGCATCCGCAGGAATGAATGAATGGCTGGACGCAGCCTCTTGATTTATACTTCTGCGCTGCGTTGCTCTGCCCTCTATCCCCTTGGCCCATGATGTGCACAGTCCCAGACGGTACTTGCTTGACTGGACCGGACTGGGCTACCTGGGACTGCTGACTGGGCTAGGTGGACTACCACCACTTGACCACTTGCCTCTGCTAAACACAGGCYAACYCCGAAAGGCSAGTTCTAGAAACCTCTWCGCTGGCCCTTCGGTACTGTAGCAGCTACGACTTTGCCCTTTCAGGTAAGTAGCGGCTACGACCTTGACTCTTCAGGCAGTCTACGGCTACGACCTTAGAACTGTCTAGACTTCTACCCTACAGGTCTACGGTTCGAATCTCCTCTACCTAGTGACCTACGAAGACTTACCTACCACTGGCGATCCTACAGGTCACGGGTTCAAATCTACGAGTTGACATCAATACTGTACACAGGTAAGATGGGGAACTAGGGATCGAGCCCCGGAATCTGCATTCGCTACTGCGAACTGGAGAATACCGTTTCAGTGGGGCCCGCAGTCCAGCGTGTACATATCGCGGACTCCATCTTCAACTTGTGTTTGCTTCAAGCGCGCTCCTATACTGAGCCGGATCTAATCGCGGCGTCTTGTTGAAGAAGAGCTAGTAGCAGTGCCAATGGATGGAGATGGTGGCTATGGTGTAAGTGAGCTGGCTATGGTGATGGGGATCTCGCGAAGAGTGTTGCATGGAAGTCAAGCGACCGAGCACGAGGATGTCGGGGTGGATGTTGGCCATGGCCAGGAGGAAGGAAGTTCCACAGATCATAACAGCAGTCGCGATTTGCGGATTGCGGCGATGTTTATCATCATGTCTGCTTCGACGCTGGGGTTCCTGATTCCTGTAATATTGACAAAGTGGAAACGAATTCAGTTTTCTCTTGAAAGCAGGGTGCTGCTGGTCGGCAAGGCCTTCTCGGCCGGTGTAGTTGTCGCAACCGCGCTCGTGCACATGTTCCCCGAAGCTTTATCCAGCTTTGAGTCCGATAGATTGGCTGAGCATCCTTGGCAGAAGTTCCCATGGGTGGGGGCCATGACAACACTGGCAGCTCTCGTCACGCATGTATTCGACTGCATGGCGACGACTCACATACAGCGGAAGCATGGTATGAAGCTGGAGGAGGTCACCTCATCTACGGCACTGACAGCTTCTGGAGCAGGGGCAATGTTAGACGTCACCGCGATGGGTAAGACCCCCGGCGCTGAAGGAAAAGGTGATGTTGTCGTTGATTGCCATGAGCACCAGCATCAAAATTGCGAGAAGTTAACGCGCAACATCGTTGTCGCTGAGATTTTGGAGTATGGGATTGCTAGCCACTCCGTACTCATTGGGATTACATTAGGCGTGTTGACAGACCGCAGTGAGATCCAGCCACTTCTCATTGCTCTAGTGTTCCATAAGGTATTGCGCTCGGTGCCTGCGGGGTTCAGGCCCGCTTCAAGAACCTCAGTTTGGTCGTCATGTGTCTTTTTTTCAGCCTCAGCATGGCCTCCAGTATCCTGATTGGAATCCTGATCTCCAAGTCCTACGAGTAGTCGTCCACCGCGGCACTACTCGTTCACGGGTTCTTTGATTCGTTTTCCGCAGGGATTTTGCTCTACAATGGACTCGTTAGCCTCATCGCAAACGACTTCTTTAGCGACCGGATGAAAGCAGACCATATCCTGCAAGTCATGGCATATATTGCACTCTTCGCAGGTGGCACAGCTATGTCAGTCATAGGGATGTGGGCCTAGACAGTCACTTCACCACCTTATACTGTGTGTACTAACCTTATCACGACCAACCAACCAACCATTTGTAAGGCCGTTATTCTTATTACCATTCATCGGAATATTATTCTTATTACCATTCGTCCGTTCTTTTTGATGAGCGATATTCCCAAACTTGAAATTCGATTTTTAATTTCGTTATCGGAATTTTTGATTTCTGATCATAAATTTTCATTTCCTAATACTCTCTCAGTAATTTCTCAATAGTTTCTTAATTTTATCTCAAATTTCTTACAAGTTCTTGAGTCTGCATAAGCTTGAGTCTGGTTTTAAACATCCCTGATCTCAGATAATCTCAGATAATCTCGGATAATTTTACGATTAAAATTACGTTCACAATTGCTTTCTTGCTTATATTCGATTGGTTCAACGTGAGTTCGATTTGGGTCGTCCTAGATAATTTCGGAATCTCGATCTAAAATCCACGTTTTATGATTCTGATTTTTTCGACAGTTTTTCGACAGTTTTTGATAATCTTTGATAATTCTTGTATTTTCAATAGGCTATTCGGTGGGTGGGAGGAGGTTGTTTCAGTAGGGCGGTGGACGGGGCAGAGGATGGGTTGAGGTCTTGGGTGGTGTGTCTATAGAAGGGTAGGGTGGGGTAACAGTGGTCGGTGCTGGAGCAGAGGCTCTGTAACTAGTGGAGCTCGAGACCATTGGAACTTGCTGAGGTAGGGAAAGCATAACTACCGTGCCCAACGTAGCTGTAGCCGGGGCAGTGTTCCTGTAACCTTGGGGGGCTTTGCAGTTAAGGAAGGAGTCGAGGGAGGAAGACACTTCCTGTTTCCGTCAGAACAAGCCAGGTCGGTACTGGGGCAGTTTGTGTGGCCCTGTCACTCTAGTAAAGGGGGGTATGAGACCGGGTGCGTCTGGTACGAGGACTGACGCTCAGGCACAAATCCTTTCTCTGCGTCGGGGGGGAAGAAGCTGGATGGTGGGTGGTACGGTAGGTTGTCTGAATTGCTTTTGTCTCTGGGGACCTTTAGAAATTTTCTGAGGTGGCTTGAGGCTGTTACACTTAGTGATTTGCGATTGTTTGAAGCCAGAACGACGCTGGCCGGTGCTGGGGTGCTGCCCTGTAACCTGCTGATGCAGGAGCGTGAGGCCTGGTAGAATCTGGGAGTTCCTTGGGGTAGGCATTCTACGAAACAATCAAGGGTTGTTGTCGGGACGACGCTGGTCGGAGCTGGGGTGAGTTGCGTTGCCCTGTGACCCAGCAGCATGGGGGTGTGAGACTTGGATGAGCTCGGCAAAGAGTTAAGACAGCTTAGAGGGAATCTTGGAAAGGATCGTGAGGGGCTTCAAGGGCGTGGGAGTAATTCAGAGAAAGCTTTGTGGTTTTCTGTTACTCACCGAATTTTTTATTACTGGAATTCTTCAGATGGTTTTTTTTAGTAAAAGTGGAGAGCAGGGGGAATAGGTTTGGCTGTTAGGAGGACCTAAGTATGTTTGGGTCTCTGAGATGTCTATCAACCTTTCCTACGTTATCGTAAAGTTGTCATACTCAGAGATCTGTGGCTGTTCTATGCTAGATCGACGAAGGCCGGTGCTGGGGTATTGCCCAGTAACCTGTTGAAACAGGAGCGTGAGGCCGGGTAGAGAGATCTGGGGATACTTTGGGGGTGTATCTTAAGGGACAACCAAGCTTCGCTGCTGAGACGACGCTGGCCGGAGCTGGGGTGAGTTGTGTTGCCCTGTATCCCAGCAGGTAGTGGGGGCATGAGGCCCTGGAAGAGCTCGGTAGGGAGTGAGACAAAGTTGGGGAATGTTGGAAAGGTTCTTGTTAGGGAATTTGAGGTCTGAGCATGCTTTAGGATCCTGGTGGTTTATCCCTATTCTCAATCTTAATCCAATCATAATAAGTTCCTGATGTTATGTTTGTAGCAACTAGCCTTCGTTTACATCCGGCGTATAGGAGCTCAGAAATGATCGAATCCGGACTGACATCCGCAGAGCTGCTCTGTTCTGTGCCCCTGGTTGGTCGATGCCAGGACGACGCTGGCCGGAGCTGGGGCTTTGCCCTGTACTGCACGGGAGCGTGAGGCCTTGTAGACAGATCTGGGGTTGCCGAGGGAGGAAGGCAATCTAAGGACGAACTGGGGGGGGCTGCTAGGTGGCGAGAAGGGATCAGCTATGGCTGACTTGGGTTAGGGTCGTATTTGTCTCCAAGTTACTATGTTTTTGGCGCAAGGAAGGCTAGGAGTTACTGTGGGTTTACGGTCTTTTACAAATATCAATCATCATCATCATTGGTAACACCATTATCACAATCAGTTACATCATCACATGAGGGACGCTGAGCCCGGTTCTCAGCAATTTCGGCTCGGTTACTCCGGGTAGACTGTGAGGACCCCGGCCTCGATATGTTCTTTGGTAATATCAGCCTTGGGCACTGGGCCCGTTTTTCTCATCTTTCAAAAAAAAAAAAAAAGACATGCCAGAAAAATAACTGTCCGCGACCCAGCCTTAGGTCCAGTGATCAAGCCCAGAATGTTGACATTATCCCCCTCTCCCGCCCGGCTGCAAATGTTGGAATAATCTGTCAAAAGAAACAGGGCCGGTTCAATCCAAGAACTTCTGAAACGAAATACCCTGTGAAAACACCCTGAAATATCAATCTCCTGAGCATAAGGGGATCCAATGTAAAATAATCTTAGATCAGTGAATCCAGACCGCAATGACAAAAGCGTGCATTGCTGCAAACCATCTTGGATGGCACGGATAGCTTCAGGACAAATGTGTCTCAGTGAGAAGAATTGTGGCAGACGGTCAATCAAACAGTGATGACGTTTTCCAAGTGTGCTTACAACTTTTGACCAAGTACCAATCTTGATCTGTCTAGAGTTGGTAGCAAGTGTGCTTTAAACCGAAGTGGAGGGAGTGTTGGTCTCAGGCGGGATTCGGACCCGAGACCTGGCCCAAGCACGAGGTAAGTATGAGTTGTTTCTGTCTTTGCGGTATTGTTTGTTGGCTGCTTGGCCAGATTCTAATCTGAGACCTAATAGTGGAGACTCTGTTGGGTGCCTGTAGACACATAGGGCTTAGACTCGTGGATTATTCTAGGCCAGAGTCTGGTAGGACGCCTGTAGGCCCAGGCCAAAACACTTTCAGAAGTAACAAGGTAGCAGCAGTTTCCATTTCCATTTCCCATTAGTAAGATTTTGCATGATGGGAGGAGAAGCACTGCTATTTATCTGCTGAAGGAAAGCCCGGGTGCAGCCACAGCCATGTGTTCCGGCCCTATACTGTGTTGTTTTCAGTGCCCTTTGTTGCAGGCTGCTCGGGGAAGCCAGGCACATAAGTTGACATAAATATTCATCTTTTCCATCAAGCGTGCTGGTGTGATTCTCCAATACAAGGGAAGGTTTCTATCTATCTTGATTCGCTTTTAATTTGCATGAATGATGGGTGTTGAAATTGTTTGAAGTAAGGCAAATCGGAACAAACTCCCCCAAGCATAAAAAGCTAGCTTATAAGAGAGCAAAGCAAATGGGAGTTGCCATCAAGCCCATGTGGCTGAATGGCACACACATGCTCCTGTCGGCAAAGAGATCACGAGTTCGACATCCTGCCGGAATCAGATCGATACAATAATGTTAGGGGCTATCCCCATCCCATAAGAGGAAAAACGCAAAAGGGAAAAAAAGAAAAGAAAGAGAAAAAGGAAACAAAAGGGAAAAATTGATAACAGAACAACTGCATGACATGAAACCGGGGCAGCGGAAGTGTGGTATGGTAATGTTGACTGTGGTTGTGATTGTTTTTACCTTTTGGATCAGGTTCACCCGCATCTATGGAGGTAAGCATAAACTGGTCTGCGACTTTGTCACTCTTGGAGCAGATTTGGATAGGGTTCCGGCAAGTTCAAGGTTAGTCACATTGGAGCTTCCTGGTTACGGGAAATCTGGCTTGCAGGAGTACTTCGTGGATCAGGCGAACAAGCAGTACAACTTTCAGGTAAGACAGGCCATTTATGAGAGCTTAGGTGCCAGAAAGTGAATGCATCCATGTGGATTTATCTTAGGTAAGAACACCAGCCGAGCACAATGCTACAGAGGAATGAGTGAGAATATCTCGATATGCCCAAAGCAATGACCCTCTTGAATCACCTTGCTCTGACTTCCTCTCTCCCAAACACACTGCTGTCATGATCAAAGGCCCATCTATGGCTACATCTCCAGGCTGCAGGGCTGCTCTGCAGTCTACGGTGCACAAGTGCCCCCAAATGCTATGCTCTCCCTAGGCATAAGGTTCACTATTCTTGGAGTTGGAATAGTTCGGCAATTTTGGGCTTGTTCCAGTTCAACGATGCTCCCTCCAGGTAACACTAACCATGCAACTTTCCCTCTTGCCACTGCGAAGATTTGCTACCAGGAATGCACAAATCAGGATCACTCAGGCTGGCTGTGGGATGAGAAGGGTTGTGGGATCAAACTGGTTGGATGGGTGGATGGGTGGGATATGTCGGGATGCTGAGAGGGTGGTTGGTTGCATAAGTATTGTGTGTTAAGTGTCGCGATTGTCGCTGGGTATGGATGTTCTGCATCCAATTGCTGGTGGGCTGGCCATAGAGAAGCCATGACACCGATGGTGGATGTTTGCAGTCGACTTTGGGGTCTGGTGGAAATCTAGGTTTTCTTGTTCTTCAAGTGACATCAGACAACAGGAGAGTATGGCTCAACGTTGACTGTCGAGCTCCGACCCTATCTGGCTATCTAATGTTTGAAGCATGGTTATGAAGGGCAACTGATAGAGACAGATCCAAACACCTAATAGATGCACGTTTGGAAAATTGCAGACGCTCAAATTTCTGGACCCGTCGTCGAGCGCATCGGATCCAGCCTTTTTCGCAAAAGGCGAGAGCCCTCTTGGCCACGTCACGCAGGAGTTACAGAAAACAAGAGACACCAATGCGTAAGTCATGCAGCGAACCCCTGAGACGGTCGAGATCGCGCTGTCACCTTGCCGCCCTAGCCGGGTGCGCCAATCGTACCTCTCACCGTTCCCCTACGACAGGACAGGTTTCCACGAGGCACAACTAATCTTCCCTAAGGGGCTGTCACCACTTTTAGGGGCGTATCCCCACCGAGCTATTGATCCACGTACGAAAGCTTTTACATGCAATCACAGAGGTAGGCCAGCCGAGGGCTTTGCTCGTTCTGCTGCAGTATAGGCATGCACTGTTAGAACGTCCATTGGACCTGGACATTGTTATTTCCCTAGGGCGCTGATCTCCCAGTTACGAAGCGGATGTCAGTCGACTACGACGATCTCAACCAAACGTGAAACCCACAAGCAATCCTAGTCTCTTAGATACAATCCAAAAATCCAAAAAAAAGGTTACCATGATAACTTCACAATTTAATGATAGATCAATCATAGTCAATAGAAAACATATCTACGCCGAGAGATAGTCTTGCAACAATCGGGCATCCATATCATCGACAATGAGATATTGTTGGGAGAACACAATCAAAAGAACTAATACGTGTCAAATTCATTCACACAAGATCAAATCAGGTCGCATTTGGGAGAACGCTATGCCAATATGTGAGCCGACCAGGATTGGGTTCTTGCGAGCGAGGGCCACCCGCGAACCGACAATGTCAGGAACCTGACATTGTCGAAGTCATTCCTTTCCAGCCCTACATTATCGAAGAGACCTAAGCTTCGTTTTTTGAGAGCGAGGGCCACTCGCGAACCGACAATCTCAGGAACCTGATGCCTGACGGATGGGTAGGCTCGTCGACACATCTTCCAAACCCTGACATGAATGACATCTGCAAGTAAATTCTGTTGCTGGGAGTATAGGAATTGTAGAAAGAACCATCCATCGAGGCTGTATTTTAGTTTGTTGAAAATAACTGGCGTCATTGCTGATGGACGAAAGATTTGACTTCCAGCCTAAGTTCAGATCCGCGATTCCATCATTTTTTCAACAACCTGTACGACCTTCTCGAGGTAGAGGGTCGACTAGAGGTTTTGTTGGATGCCTTGTCCTCCTAGGCAATAATTACTCTTCCTGTTCCTTGAATGATGATGTACCCACCTTCATCATAATGACACTCGAAGCATTGCCATAGTCGTTTCGTTTGCCCAAAGAGTGTTGCCACCTCATTTATCTACCCCGGGTCCGCACTTCTTGAGGCACCGGTCTCCCATTCAGCGGTGGCATCTAAGGCGGCCACCTGTAAGGTTGCTAAGCCAGCCCCCTCTTGCTCGTGATTAGGGAAGAGTTGGCATCCCTCCTTAGTTGTCCCTCGTCCAAACCTCTAGGAAGTGGTCTGTGATACTCCTCCTCGCTCGAGCACAAGACTTGGATCTTAAAAGTCGGGCCGTCTCCATCGAACTGGCAAAGTACCCCTCGTGAAAACGGTCCACTCTAGTCGATAACAGGATCGACTCCTAAAGCAACGAACCCCTGCCCCATATGCTTCCTAGAGTGAGGGGAGTCCTCAGACTCCGAGTGGAATTGTCCATCCCTTCCTTCCTTGCAAAAGTAGCTGAGACGAAATAGAGTCTTCGGAGGCAGAGAAAGAGACTCATTTTGATGGGTACAAACAAAGTTGGGTCATTTGAGAAAGAATGGGTTGCCTTGGAGAAAGCGCAAAGTCCAATTGGCTTTGTGTTTTTTTTTTCTATTGTTGCAAGCTGCGTTACCGAACGTACACATACAGGGCCTTTCCGTGCGAAATGTACAGGTAGTATCTGTACGGGAACCTGTATGGGAACCTGTTCGTCTTGTACGTTCCTGTACGGGAAAAAAAAAGTTATCAAAAAAATCTGAAAAAACAATATGTGCTGCAACAACACAAAAAAAGCAACATTTGGCTGAGCATCATCTGCAAATTCTTATTATAATTTGATAAGGAGAAAAAACAATACCGGATTAAAAAAAAAAAAAAAGGTCGTACGGGCCCCTAGCGTACGAGTACAGGAGTACGACTCGTACTGGTACAAGGGTGCATACAAGTGCCAACGTAGGTCGCGAGTTTTTTTTACGACGCCCGTTGAATTTACCCTTTTCAAAACGCAAGTCCATTTGACATGCGGCAGGTGAAAGGTAGAATGAAAGACGATCCTTTTCATTAGCCCAATAGCTACAATCAATCTCCCTTCTACATGCACCCTGTTACCTACCTGCACATAATGCAAACGACAAGCCCAAAAGGATCCAACAAAACCGCATACCCAAGTCAGATCCCACTTCTCACATGCAAGACCATCCAAACTTCAGTTTACCTTTTCCTTTTGAGCACTCTGAGAAAATAGAGTCAGCCAAAGTGTGGGTGCAAGCAGGTGTGAAGGGGAATCTGAGTCATTCAACAGACCTTGAGTGAAGTAGTGCTGAAGCGCCCCAACTCGCTCAAGAAAGCCAAGCACAAAAAATAAGAGCTGCCGAAAAAGAACCACGATTCCAAGGCAAAGCCCAAGCCGACCACTAATTCCAATCCACCTCCCACTAGCGCGTCCCACACCCGACAGTTCCAAGTGTGGGGTTTGCAAGTCACACACGTTTCCAAAAAAACATGTGTCCCGCATTGGTCCCAATTGGCCCCAGGCAGTCCCAAGCGGTCCTGCGCTACTGCCGCAGCACCGGATGGCCCCAACCGCTGAAACCGCTCGCGTCACACACTCATAAAATAATACTCCCCGGACATCAAAACCACAAGTGACAAGTGCCCCCATGATCAGTGCGCTGGCCGCTTGTCCCAACTGGTCCGACCAGTCTGCGCGCCACGTCACGTGGTGTCCCCCCCCCCAAAAAAAAGAACCTGCTGCGCGCATCCCATCCTATTTACGAGTGCCGAAACAGCATGGCCCACCACACATGCCACCAAGCAAGTGTCAAGCTGCAGATCACACCTGCTGCATTCCTAAAAAAATAATGTCATGCAACGTAGTTGTGCCGGTACCAACATAATCCCTTGCTCAAAACTGCAAATACTGCATCCTCAAACCAGCAGCACACCTCCATAAAAAAAAAAACTGCCAGTATTCCCATTGGAAAATGTCACTGTCGCCGAGCAGCACCTCCCCTCCAGAAATTGGTGTCGTTGCCGCGCCAAAATTTCGGCAGCATAACCCTACTAAACACGACTGTCAGACGTGCCGCAATGTTGGCAGCATAATGCTGCGAAAAAAAAAACACCAACGCCACACATCTTCATCAACATAACCCCACCGAACGAGGTGCAGCCTGCCGCAACGTAGTCCCAACGCCTCCTTGAAGAAAGTCCTGCCGACGCTGATGACGAAAAGCACCGTAGAACCTGGGTAGTAACCCGTGCGCGTACGCATACGTATTCCGGAGTACACGTACGAACCCAAAATCGCGCGCATGCGTACGTTTAAAAAAAAAAAAAAAAAGTCTGAAAAAAAAAGTATGTTGTGCAGAATAAGAATAGAAACAACTTTTGCCTTGTCAGTTTTACACCTGGTAGTCATACCCGAATTCCCAACCAAGCTCGATTTAAAAATCAACAACCTTAAAGAAAACTTTAAAAGAAGGGATAAGTTGCAAAATACCCCTATAAGTTGAGATATATTCCAAAATGCCCCTAAAAGATGTGGGTAGAGCGGAATACCCCTCTGACAAAAATATATTTTGTGAAATATCCCTACGTCTGTTGGACCCCCATTTTTGCAGTATACCCCTACCGGGTACTGTCCAACTTTGCAAAATGCCCCAATACTTGCCAACTTTTTCTAGGTGCTATTGCAAAAGGCCAAGGCCCAAACGGGGAGGTCCAGATTGCAAAGTTGCACACCCACCTGACAGGTGTACAACAAAAAGTTTTCGGCCCAAAAGGGCATTCCGCTCTACCCACATCATTTAGGAGCATTTTGGCATATATCTCAACGTATGGGGGTATTTTGCAAGTTATCCCTTAAACCACTAGTATCTCCGAGCCTGTTTTTGCTGACCCTGAATTTCACTGCGCTCCGAGTTTGCCGTGGGTACCACTCCGTTTTCTTTCCGGTACTCTCACGGAAAGAAGAAACAAAAAAAAAAACGAAGAAGAAAAGTTGCGGCCGTGAACTCAGAAAAAAAGAAAAAAGAAAAAAACGAAACAAAGCTTTGGTCGTGATTGCAGTTGTATACATTCTTGGAAGTGGTAGTATGAGTGTGCCCTCAATGAGGGATCTCAGCCCCGTGGCCAGGTTGTCAGATTCGAGAAAGAGAATAGAAGGGGCAAAAAACGGGCACACGGATCTGACCGTGAAAATGGCTGGATACATTCCCCTTAGTACCGGTGTGATAAGTGTTACAGTCCTCGGACAAAACACAGCTTGAGCAGATCACGGACGGCTTGAGCAATTCACAGATTCCCCCCGGCCTCATTGGCAGGGGACTTATAAGAAACACACGAGCAAGAAAAAAAAGAAAACAGCAATATCTAGAATGTGACCGTCTTACCGGTGAGGTGCATTCTGTGGAGGAAGACTCTGAGCACGGCCTCCAACATTACCCCGCCCGACATCATTGCAGTAGAGGTAGCATTTTCCTTTTTTCATTTATCTTTCACTCGCGGGCAATGTAAAAATCTGATTTATGGGACAGTGCCGACCCTGTGTCCCACTCTCGATAACTTCGGGAATTGGCAAAACATCGTAATTTCCCAACTGCAATCAGACTCGCTTTCATTCACACTTTACATGCATGCAAACAGTAGCGCAGCAAACTGGCGACATGCGCCCACTCAGTACTCAGAGATATGGCAACCCAGATACGGGTTCACTTCCAATGGCTATGGCGATATAGCGCCCATACAACTCTCTGTTCGCGTACAGTGGATCACCCTGGATATCCAACATGCGTCTCTCTGAACACTCACACACACACACACTGAACACTAATTACAGCTATGGCGGCTATGGCCGCCTCTACCCTTTCGCTATGGCTAAGCTCCGTCTCTCTGCCCACTTCGTCTTCGGTTCACTGCAGACCTCCTTGCACAAGTCGCTGTGGCAACGCTTCCGCATGGCTCACGCAGGAATGAATGAATGGCTGGGCGCTGCCTCTTTATTTATACTTCTGCAGCTCGTTGGTCTGGCCCTTTCCCATGCCCGTCCCATGCGGTACTTGCTTGATTGGACCAGGACTAACTGGGGACTGGGACTGCTGACTCAGCACGGGTAGACTCCACCACTTGCCTCGCCACTTGCCCACTTGCCTCAGTCTAAACGTGGGCAACTTCGAAAGGCCACTACTGAGACCTTCCGGAAGGCCGTAGACTTGGCCTTTCGTGACTGTAGCAGCTACGACTTTGACCCTTCTAGACTATAGCAGCTACGACCCTGACTCTTCGAGAAGGCCACAGCTACGACTTCTAGACCTGACTAAGACTCCTACTCGGCAGGTCTACAGATCGAACCCCGGCGACCTCTGGACCCTACGACAGTCTACCACTGTTACAAATACACAGGTCACGGGTTCAAGGGTCGACACGGGTACTGTACACAGATAAGCTGGGGGGCTAGGGATCGAGCCCTGGGATCTGCATCAGCTACTGCGAATTGGTGAATACCGTTTCACAACAGTGGTGGAGGTACGAGTGGTTTAAAAGAATTAAAAAAAAAACAAAAGTATAGTTTTTCAATAATTGTGACCACGGTGGCTGACGTTCGCGATGGGGCGAACGCCCGAACGTACGGGACCCTTTGGGGATGTGTACGGACCGAATGCGGACCCAAAAAAAAAAACTGAAAAAAACATATGTTATGCAGAAAAATGAAATAAACAACATTTGCCTGAGCACTATATCCAAATTCCTTACCAAATTTGAAATAAAAATAAAATACGGAAAACAAATACAAATAAGAAAAATAAGAATAAAATAAAAAGAGAGTGCGCAAGCCCGTTTTTGACACTCTCATGTTTGGCGCTTTTTTTTTTTTTTTTTTGCATAGCCAAATGCCCTGAAAATTTACAGATGTGTACTCACATGATGCAAAACTCCTGAAAATCTTTTCCAAGAATAATAAAATTGTTTAGGGCCCGAAATAAAGTGAAAACAAAAAGTAAAAAGCTAGGTTGCGACTTGTACTCACCCCCGCACGAGTACAAGTTATACTCACCACCGTACGTGTACAAGTTGTACTCATTTCTTGTACGCTACTCTTACTCTAGGGCCCGTACGACTTTTTTTTTTTTTAATGGTTTTTATTTTTTTTCTCAAATTCTAATAAGAATCTGCAGATGGTGCTCAGCCAAATGTTGCTTGTTTTGTGATGCTGCAGCACATAGTTTTGTCTTTCGGATTTTTTTGACGACTTTTTTTTTTCTTCGTACGGAGCCGTACGGGGGCGTACAGGTTCCCGTATAGATATTACCTGTACGTTTCGTACGGAAAGGCCCCGTTCGTGTACGTTCGGTAACGTAGGTAAGAAGTAAAAAAAAACAAAATAGTGAGTGGACGAGCGCATTTTGACACCACTATCTTTGGAGATTTTACCTCACTTCATAGTGAACTCACAAAAAAAAAATCAGAAAAAAAGTTTTTTGGGGGCCGAACCCCTTCAGGTTCGGACCTCGAACAGGACCCCGAACGCTCGAACGTACGGAGGTTCGCGTGGGGCCTCCGTATGTGCGGGCTTGTAACCCTGATTATGACAATATTACCTTTTTTAGACTTTTGGATTTTTTACTCGAGTTTGGTTGGGAATTCGAGGATGACTCGGGAGCTAAAGTTGTTTGTATCGGTATCTGGGGCCGTGCGAGAGTGCGCTAACACAGCGGCGATAGCGGCGGTGGCGGCGCCCGGTCGTCCCTAGTCGCGGCTGAGTAGGTGCTGCGTTTGAGCGTCGGGTTTTCATCTTTCCCACGTGGCACCTACCCTACTAGGCACCATAGCTGTGTGAGAGCTATGCCGACAGTGCCTTGGCGTAGCCTAGCCCTTGAGTCGGTAGGGGGTGCCTCTGCACTCTTACGCCAAGGCATCCTGGCAGCCTTGTATCTGACCTGTATACCAACCTTTATACCAATCTACACCTATGAAGCCATTCACATCAGAGGAGCCGTTCTCCCCATAACTGCAAGGGGGCTCCTTTTTCACCATCTATTGACAACGTGGTTCATCTAATTACACACCATGTCGACTGTCAAGTTCTTACAGTACTCAAGTCTTTCGGAGTTTTGATGAAGACCAGCTACAACGCCACTGGAGGCAGTGGGAGAGCTTATGTTGGTGGTGGGACTGTTGTCGGCACTGCCAAGGGTAAAATGAGTTATAGTCTGTATCTGGCAATGAAGGCGGTGATATTCTTCATTTGCACTCCAATAAGATGTGGATATGTAGGGTAATGTTAGGATATTTCTCATTTGTTTGTTTGACCACAACTTGGGCACGGATGACGTCTTGGGTAATAGTAGTAGCGGTGCTGCCGAAGCAGTGTGAGTGCGAGAGGTGGCAGTGGGAATGCTCCTGGTTAGGTAACAGGAGAGACAAGAGGGAACAAACTTGAGTTGTACCCACTGAGATCGTTATACCTATCGAGATCGAGGGGTGCGTGGTGGGAAAACCGTCATGGCAGCTCAGTCTCTTCGCATCCTTGAGGATCTGCAACACTTCCTCAAGATGTCTCATGTGCTCCTCCATCGACTTGCTGAAGATTAGTATGTCATCCAAATACACAACAACAAATCGGTTGATTTGATTGCGGAACACCTTGTCCATGAGACTTTGGAAGGTGGCCGGTGCATTCGTGAGGCCGAAGGGCATGACGGTTAACTCGTACAACCCATCGCGAGTTTTGAATGCAGTTTTGTGCTGGTCTGCAGGGTCGACTTCAATCAGGTGGTAGCCAGACTTGAGATCGATCTTGCTGAAGACCTTGCACCCACCCGCAACATCAAACAGATGATCAATACGCGGCAAAGAATATGCGTTCTTTCTTGTTATTCTATTCAGTCCGCGGTAATCGATACACATCCGTCGTTTGCCTCCTTTCTTAGGGACAAACAAAACCGGTGTACCGAATTCGGATTCGCTTGGCTTGATCCATCCTTTCTCAATCATGTCATCAATCTGTCTTTGCAACTCTTCCAATTCGCCTGAGCCCATTCGATAGACACAACCTTTTGGAGGAGTGCTACCTTCCACCGACTCGATCTTGTGTCGGACCGGACGCACGGGAACACCATGCGGTTCGGCCAAGACTTCAGGAAATCGGTTGAGAAGGTTGTGGATTTCGGATGGGACTTCCGAAGGTGGATCATCACTTTCAGATGCAAGCATACCGGATTGCATCGGTGCAACCAAAACAACAGAATTTGAAGCAGAGTCGTTTGGACTAGAAGTAGATTTAGTAGAGGTAGAAGTAGTTGCCTCAGAAGTAGAAACGGCATGCAAAGTAGAATCCTTATGTACAACAAAAATAGAAGGCACATGAGCAGGCCTAACAAAGGCTATATACATTTGCTCATCAACTTTGCGCCGCCACTTTTTGAAGAATTGCATTGCATTGAGAAAAGTTGCTTGGGACTCGTGCGGCTCATCCAAGAGGACTGGGCGTTTGATTCCCATGGCATCTTTGACTATGAACCCTGAGTCCTTCCACGTGGTTCTTTCACATTGGGCCTGCAACCAGCCCAAGCCAATAACCGCGTCGAAGGGGCACTTATCAAGGACATAGAAGTTCAACTCATGCGTGATTGTGCGGTCTGCGTCAAAGGTAGTGCGCACACCTTTGACTGCATGCGTAGATGTGACAACCTCTTGGTTGCCCACTTGGGTCGACAAGGGTTCTGCAAGGCCACTTGCTTCATTCCCAAGCGTGCCTTACGAATGTCGTGCAGTGAGAAGTAGTTGGCGGTTGCGCCACAATCAACCAACATATGGATGTAACGACCGTTAATGCGGACTTTGAAGAAGATCAACTTCGTTTTCCCTTGCACGCGTTCTTGCTTCATGTGAGCCCAGCGCGACAAGAGGGCATGAAAGTCGATTTCTTCCAACTCCACCCAAGGCTCCTTGTATAGGATGTGTATTTTCTCAGCCTTGGAATCAACATCAGATGGGGTCTCAGGAGAGGTTTGATGAGTGGGATCAGAATCCAGTGAAGGATCTGCACTTACATGTTCAACCTCTCCGTTTGTAGAGTGTGCTGATGATGTCTCTACCCCCGTTGCTGGTTTCCCTACTGCAATCTGAAACAATGTTGGACTGAGTGTCCCGATTTGGTGCAATGCATGCAAACCCCTTTCTTCACCCTATGTTTCCACTCACTTTCACTTATTCGGAGATCTGTCCATGGTTTTGTGGCAGGATCTTCCGGTTTGGGTGGAATCTTCGCTCCCTTGGGAAGAAGAATGGTGTTAGTGTTGTTCTTCACTGTGGTCCTGAGTCCCTTACTTTTGAAGGCAGTTTTCTTGAAGGAATTCATTGATTCTTCGTCATTTACATACTCAGACTCATGAGCTGACGAAGAGCAAGAAGCCTCGCAGCCTTGCTCTTGATCGTCACCAAGAGAAGGATCCTCTGCGAAGGTCTCCTCGTCATCCTCAAGTAGATCGTGCACTGAAAAACGGTTGCTGTCTGGAAACAGTTTGCGGCCGGTGGCCTTTTTGCCACCCGATCCACCCGGGACGTCTTGTGCCTCCAGCTTGACTAAGTCCTGCATGAGGGTAAGCCAATCTGTATACGCTATGAGTCCGAGCCCCAGGCGATGTGTTATAGTAGAGGGGACCGTACCTTTAATCACATCCAAACAAGATTGCGCAGTCATCTCCAGATCCGGAGTAGCAAAGAGTTTACTAACATACTGCTGCAGGCTATGCATGGTGCTAATCCACTTGTTGTGCTTGAGCTTGTCAAGCTTAAGTCTAGCCTTGGCTGCAGCATGTGGATCAACATATTGTTTAATCAAAAGTTCCTCGAGTGCGGCTATAGGTGTAGCCTTCAACCATTTGTTGAGGTCTGTACAGCTTGGACTTCTAAGAAGCCCCTTACGGCGGGTTCCACATTGGTCCCTAGGACCGACGACTGAGTTACCGGGGGTGTCCCCAGCACATCAAAGTAGGATCGCATGGAGCTGATCCAAGATTCAATGTCATCTTTTCCGCCATACTTAGACGAAATTTGTGTTGCTTTTCTGTCCACATAGGGAAAGCTGCAGCTAGGACCAGCGATTGCTGGGTCCGAATTCGGGGCTGCAATAGTTCCAGAATGCCCTGCACTGCCACTTGCTGCTGCAGCAGCAGCAACAACAGCAGCGGGGTGTGGACCTGCTGCAGATCCGGATAGGCTGTTAGCCACACTCAAAGAAGAAGAAGAAGAGGAAGATATAATTAGAGGGGCTAGAACGGACTGACGCGCAGCACTAGAAGCAGGGTAAGCAGGTGGAAGGACACTTTGGGTCGGCTGCACGCTAGCAAACTGTTGCAGCTGGTCACGGTGCTGCTGCGCCATCAGGGCCATGTCCTCGTGCAACTTCTTGAGTTCATCAAACACCTTGGCGAGTTGGCCTGTATGGTCTTCAACAACCCGGACTTCTACTAGGGCCCTGAGGAGTGTGACAGTCTTCTCTTCCACCTCTGCATCAGTTGAGGCGGGCACGATACTGAAGACCATTTCATGAGCCTTTACTTTCTCTTCCCTCTGCTTCTCCTTCTCTTCCTCTTCCCTCTACTTTGTCTTCCCTCTCCGTCTCCTTCTCTTCCTCTTCCTGCTCCTGCGCGATTCCCCGTGCGATCCCCCGACCCTCTACCCCCACGCGTCGCCATTTTCCCCCCACGCGCCATTCTTCCCCCTC
>BFEA01000580.1:511990-524147 GCA_003427395.1 Chara braunii
ACCTCCATCTTCCACACCCATCACCATAGCCCACCTTCTTCCAGTTCCATCTTCCACACCCATCCACCATAGCCGACCTTCTTCCACCTCCATCTTCCACACCCGTCCACCATAGCCGACCTTCCACCTCCACCTTCCACACCCATCACCATAGCCGACCTTCTTCCACCTCCACCTTCTATACCCTTCCACCATAGCCGACCTCTCCCACCTCCATCTTCCACACCCATCCGCCATAGCGGACCTTCTTCCACCTCCATCTTCCACACCCATCCACCATAGCCGACCTCCTTCCACCTCCACCTTCTATACCCTTTCGCCATAGCCGACCTCTCCCACCTCCATCTTCCACACCCATCCACCATAGCTGACCTTCTTCCACCTCCATCTTCCACACCCATCCACCGTAGCCGACCTCCTTCCACCTCCATCTTCTATACCCTTCCACCATAGCCAACCTTCTCCTACCTCCATCTTCCACACCCATCCACCATAGCCGACCTTCTTCCACCTTCGTCTTCCGCACCCCATTCACCATAGCCAGCCTTCTCCCACCTCCATCCTCCACACCCATCCACCATAGCCAAAACTCTCCCACCTCCACCCTCCGCACCCATCCCCTGTAGCCGACCTTGTTTCACCTTCGTCCTCCACACCCATCCGCCATAGCCAACCTTCTTCCACCTCCATCTTCCACACCCTACCACCATTTCCATGCCCTTGGACCTTATCCCTCCTCCGTCTCCCCTCCCAACAGTTAGGGACCATGGCCTAGGAAGGCGGTTAGGGATATGAGGCATCATGGGTAGGTTAGGCAGGCGATCAAGGAGTACGTTGATTAGGCCAAGGACTCTCTCTCTCTCTCTCTCTCTCTCTCTCTCTCTCTCTCTCTCTCTCTCTCTCTCTCTCTCTCTCTCTCTCTCTCTCNCTCTCTCTCTCTCTCTCTCTCTCTCTCTCTCTCTCTCTCTCTCTCTCTCTCTCTCTCTCTCTCTCTCTCTCTCTCTCTCTCCCTCCCTTTCTCTCCCTCCCTCTCTCGCTTTCGCTCTCCTATCCGCTACACCTTCTCGCGCTCTACTTCCCGTCCATCAGCGTTCTCCCCGTCCACGCCCTTAACAACTCCACCCTTCCCCCCTTCCCTTTCTTACTATGTAACTAGCCGCCTCCCTCACCTGTTACATTGCCAGGGGGTGGATGGTGGAAAGAGGCGGCCTCACTTGGTGGAGAAAGAGGGCAAGGGAGGGGCAGCCGGTCCCTTGTGCCACCAGGAAGGGAAGAAAGTAAAAGGATTGGGAGCTTGGAAAAAAGCGAGGCTTTTAAGAGAAGTGAGATCAAGTGCAAGTCTTGTGCAAGGTCAGTTGACTCAACCATCTTCCCTGATTGCATGACTAAGGAAAGAGCTTGGTTTGACTGTGGGAAGAAAAAGAGAGAAGGAAGAACCATGACAAGGAAATGGAACTTTGGCTTGCGGGAAGGGCGATGTGTTGCCCCCAATGGGGGATGGATGTTGTTCCTTGCTTGTGTGGGACTTGTGCAGGTGAGTGATTTGGGATGGCATGAGCGGTGTCGGGACGGGAGTACGAAAGCGGAGAACCTGGAAAAGGGGGTAGTCTTGCCTGATGGGAATGTGCATTGGATGATTGCCTGCTATGTGGAGGAACGGAAAGACTAAGGGCCGCAGTGAGATTTTGAAGGAAAAAGCTTAGGCCGGTAGGAGGAATGGTAGTGGCCAGGGGGGAGAGCGTTGTGGCCTCGCCCGAGGGTGTCGTCGGACTATAGGGACGTTAGTGAAAAGGTGTGTGGCCTAAGGAGAACGCTTAGCCTACGCCCGGAAAGAAGAGAAAATCTCAACGAATTCCCTGGACTGCCTGAGTATTGGAAGGAGCGATTGCATGCGAACAAAATAGGGAAATCAAGAACTTACGCTTGCAACACTTGACCAGTGAGGCTACCACCCAAAGCAAGGGCTGAGCTACATCCCCAATGTTAAGCTCTCTCGCCCTATTGGCCCATCCCCACCCATACCAAAGCACTAGGTGGGGGTGGCCCTGGGACGAACGACCCGCGCCCAGAGCTCGAGTGTGGGCGGGTCGAGCCAAGTGGGACCCGCAAAAGGCTCGAAAGTCTACCGGGGTTCGGCCCGACAACGGATCCTCGAGATAGGCCCGACAACGGATTCTCGAGTAACATCGTCCGCAAGCCCAAATTCAGTTATCAGCACACCAAGGAAGTCTGGTCTACGTGACAGCGCATCAGCAACCTTGTTGTACTCTCCTTTGATGTACTGGGGTTCAAAGTCATACAGCTCTATGACTTCAATCCGACATTTCAACGCATCGAAGAGGACATGCTGGGTTCTCATCCACTTCAGGGTTTGATGATCAGTCCTGACGTAGAAGAACCTCCCAAGGAGATAATGCCTCCAACGGGTTAGATTGCATAGAGTTCCTTCTCATAGGTGGACTTGGCCAACTTCCGAGAGGGCATCTTTTTGGACATGTACTCGACCGGCCTCAACTTTGCCCCCTCCTGCTGCGCAAGCACGAGACCAATGCCATATTGGCCGACATCCGTCGTTACTATAAATAGCTTGTCTGGATCAGGAAGTTTAAAGACCTCATGGTGTGTTAAGGAATGCTTCAAATGTTTGAAAGCAGCCTCACATCTGTTTGTCCACTCCCACGGGGTGTCAAGGCGGGTAAGGTTCGTCAAAGGTGCGGCCACTATGCTATAGTTCTTTACAAAATTGCGGTAGTAGCCGGTCATCCCTAAGAAGGACCTCATCTCAATCACAGACTGAGAACGCGGCCAGTCACGAATGCTGGCCACCTTCGCGTCATCGGGCTTCAATCCCTCCGCGGAAATCTCATGACCCAGATACAAGATCCGGGTGCGGCCAAACTCACACTTCTCTCGATTAATCTTGAACTAGTGTTGCTGAAGGAGACTAAGGACTTTGTCTAAATGGGCTACATGCTCCTCATCAGTCCTACTAATGATAAGTATGACATCGAGGTACACGATGACAAACTTGTCCAAGTAGTCATGAAAGATCCGGTTCATAGCGTGCTGAAAGGTGCCAGGAGGATTGCAAAGGCCGAAAGGCATCACCACAGACTCGTACAGACCGTACCTGGTCTGAAAAGCGGTTTTGTGTTGATCCTCGGGCCGGATTGCAGTCTGATGGTACCCGGACTTCAGATCTATCTTACCGAAGTATCGACACCCTTGCACTTGGTCCAACAAGTCATCGATGCACGGTAGGGGCTCTGCCTTCTTCACAGTGATGGCATTGAGGCCCTCATAGTCAATGCACAACCTCAATTCCCCCCTTCTTCGGTACGAATAGGACAGGAGATCCGTAAGCGGAGACACTAGGCCGAATCCAACCCTTCTTTATGAGTTCGTCGAGTTGTCGGCGAAGCTCATCAAGCTCCGCTGGAGACATCCGATAGATCCTACCCTTCGGAATACTAGACCCTAGATAATCTCTATCGTATGGACGACCTCCCTCTCAACAACCCCTTCCGGCTTTTCAAATAGATCAAGGCACTTAGCGACCACTCCCTCTCTGGAGGCATTTTCACCGGCTCACCCTCTGCAGAGACATAAACTAAGTACATACCCTCCTCCGGATTTTGCTTATAATAATTATAAAACGCGGCCGCACACATGCATCCATAGGACTCAACCGGACTACTAGCTTTATACTTACATAATTTGGCGGTCCCCCCTCCGGGCAAAGTGTGTTTGACCACTTTTCGGTCCCAGTCAAATTGGGGCTGTGCAACCGAAAGATAGTACATACCCAACAAGATATCCATTGGGAGATCATCGGTGACTAGGAACGAGACTCGATGTCTCAGTTCCCCTCCCGCGTACGGGAAATGACACTCGATGTCTTTGAGGTAGTCAGTGACTACCATGCGCTGTTTGTTGGCACAGGTCGACTCCACAAGTTGACTCAGGCGTTGCACTTGCCCCTGTAAGCGCAACCTTTCAACGCACACACGACTGATAAAGTTCCTCGTCGAGCAAGTATCGTAGTTGGCCCCAACGTTATGGCCGCCTATATCTAACTCGCCGATGAACAACTTACCCTTAGGAGCTTTAACCATGCCCGTCCAAGAAGCTAGCGGGTCCGATCTACACCACTCCTCCTCTAGCTCCTCTAAGGACTCAAACACATTCATCGAACCGATGATCCATTGGTCCGAATGTGTTTGCGAGACGATAACGGAGTCAATAGCTTGGGCCATCTCTCGAGATGGTGAGGGTGTGTCCACCACCTCGACCCTAGCAGGAACAACTACAATTCCTACTGGCCCGACGTGTTTTCCCGAAGCAGTGCCAGAACTGTTCGCTACTTTGCTACCCTGGGAAGCGGAGGAGACCAGCGCTTGCCCCATTGTAATCGGGATCTTTTCCGTCACCTTCTTGTTCGGACACTTAAATTGATTATGGCCATATGTGCCACAACGAATACAAGCTGATCGGGAGTAACGGTCTCTCCACACGTCCTCCGTAAGCCCCGCTTTCTCCCATGGAGGAGCATTGGGGTCCACTTGACTCCTTCACCGGGAACCTCTGCGGCGTCTACTGGTCGCCTTACCTTTCCGCACAGAGGAAGCGAGTGCTCCACCCCCTGAAGCTTCTGTGCTGCCCGACTTTGACCCTACTCCCTCTTGGAAGTCGTTGTCTAACTCTATGGTTGAACCATCGTTATCGACGAACATAATACGCCCCTTAGCCTTCCAGTTAGGAGGCAATGCCTTCTTCCTACTGCTCGACGTTCGTAGTGGGTTGGTGCACATGCCCGATCTTTGCCTCTAGATCAAGGGCCTTCTTGTTGAACGAAGCAAAGTTGTGTACTGTGATCATGGCCTCGTTTGTCACCTGATTCCTGAGCTCTATGGGAAGACATCTCAGGTAAGTGGTGAGCAAGACCTGGGGGTCATAGCGCACTTCAGGAACATATATCAAACTCTCAACTGTGTTTGTGCATCCCTTACTGACTTGAACTATCTTGAGCTCAGAGTCAGGATCACATCAGTGACTTTTTGAGCCTCGTGTGGATCATGCCACCTTTCCTCCACCAGCTTGAGGAAATCATCCAATTTTTGGGTGACTGCCCAAACGCGGAAGTCATGACCGTATCCCTGTAGCTGTACGTACCCACTTAGCCACTTTGCTGCACTCCCCTCCAGGTAGGAGGCAGCCACAAGCACTTCCTAGTGAGGCAAGGTCAACTTGCACTTCACATAGATTGGCACTGACCTCAACCATGTGTTGAGGTCCTCACCCCTCTTATCTCCTGAGAAGGGTTTAGGCGATGCAATGGCAGTCTTGGGAACCCACTGTCCTTGTCCCGGTGCCTGCACTACTCCAGTTTGTGGACCCCAGGGTGTAGGCTGCTGCACTAGGTGCTGTTGGGGCTGTGTGGCCTGCGGTTGTGCTGGCTGCGAGACAACAGGCTGCCCTGTAACGACAGTCTGCAACGGAGGTTGGCAGAACACTATCTGCACAGAAATCTGTACACTAGGACCTGCTGGTAACTCGCCTGTACAAGGCATAACTTGATGGGAAGTGGCCTGCACCGAAGTTGGAGAGACTGCAAATGGGGCTACTCCAGTCACCGGTGGGACAAAAGGATGAGGCTGTACCATAGGCCAGGCACCGGGCCCTGATGGTGATGGTGCAGTCTGAACTCGTCCGATCAGCATGGCCAGGCTTCGCTGGATGTCCTGCAAGAGATTGACGTGTGGTAGTCCTGCATCTCCGCTACATCTAGGAGGGCTGTCCTCACGGTCCTCACATTGTCATCCATATTAGTCAGGTCCATCTCCTCTTAACTCTCCAATGTCCGCTTGTCTCCGCTGCATCCTAGACCTTCTTCTGATCATCCTCTCCTTCTCTGCCTGTACTCATCTAACGCCTTCTGTAGCTGTGCCTCATGAGCACTTGCTCTCTGTATGGCGACCTCCACGGGAGTTAACACTAACTGCTGGCTTGCCATAACGCCAGGGGACTGACTCAGGGTCTGTGCGACTGTCGCCCCAACAGTTCCTGAACTACTAGCTTGGGAACTTCGCTGCGCAGCGGTGGCCATGGCTGCTGAAGTAGCTGCCTCGCTTGCGAACACTCTGCTTGCCTCTGCGTCCCTAGCCCTCCGCTGCTGCTGCTGCCCCTCCCTAAGTTGGCGGAACATAAACCGGTCACCCTCTGGTCCTAATGCTAAGTGGACCAATGGGCGTCTTGACGAACGCAGGATCCGGTCATCCAAGTCAGGGTCCTCCCTGTCGCTCATAAGCTACAGAACTGTGCAGTGTCAGCCTAGGACAGACTCGGTTGCCTACCGCAACGCAATGCTCAGACCGATTAAAAAGAAATAAAAATAATTAATCGGTGGCAATGTCAGAGTATACACGTTTGGGTTCAACAGGTAAGTCCAAATTCCTACAAACGAGGCTACCTTACTTGACTAGTCCGCAAACAGAAAGCAAATGAGCAGAAACAGGAAGTTCGACCTATGCTGTTTGTCAAATGTTTATGGTTGTACATCTAACAAGTCAAAATAAAAATAGAATGTTTGGATGGTTGTTGGCACAGTGGAATTGTTCCCGAACTTATCACCTGAAAACTACCCCTCCTTCAATTCTTCTTGATTGTCGCTTGACGTCAGCGTCCCTAAGCAATCCAGATAGCGTGCGTGTCCAAGGGTGTGCACATGGCCCACCCCTGTGCCCCGAGTCAATGCTGAGTTGGCCAACCCTGCACCATGTTTACCCTCGCGTGCAGCGAACCTTACACCGACCGATTGGCTGATCAAGAGGCAGTTTAAGGATGGCCCCTGAAGTCCTCAGGAATGATTTAACGTCGCAAATAGGACGACGATCACCCCACCGATATTTATTTATAGACGTGTGGTGCTCGTCTCCCCTGTAGGGTTGGCCTGCCCCTCATAACCCATTTGCAGCGCAGCAGGCAGACAAAGGACAAAGCGACAAAGCATGCGTGCTCTACTCCCGGTGAGTCGGCATGGTGATCGTGACCCAATGCTTCGTCCAGGGCCCTTCAGACAGCTCCGCCCTCTCCTTCCAGATGCTCCACGTGAACAATGGCGATTCTCAAGGTTGAGCGCACTCGACTCCTCAAATGAGAGGACTCTCAAGACAGAACACATCCTCACGGTAAGAAGTGTCGAAGAGGGTAGATAAGGTTAAGAGCAACGTACCTCAAAATAGCTGCCCCCAACCACAAATTTTCTCACCAGATGACGTGACGTCGATTGTGATGACCCATCATTGCTTTGTCACAACCAACATTACACAGCCGTTCCACCTCAGCAGCAATCACACATCAGATAGTTCTCATCACACTGCGAAACACCCAATATCACCTCATAGCCTTCCTGGCGATGCCCCTCTCCGCCTAGGTCGTCTGCTTGCCTTCGCCCTCCTCACTACACACTTCCCACGACCGCTCACCCAACTGATCGTGTGCATGTGCCGAATAGGCAGAAGACAAGCGCCAGATTAGCACAACGTACCACAACTCTGATACCAAAATGCAAGGAAAATGAGCGATAGCAAATTCCAGAAACCAAGCAGCATCATACACATGAAACCAGATAGTCGTGACCTCGAACAAAAAACAGAATTGCTACTCAAGTTCCACCAAATAAGAGCACAGCTAAAACTCACAAGTGACAATGTTGGAATAGTCTCATCATCATTAACAATGAACCAATGTCGATTCCCTATTTGGCGCTCATCGCCCAGACTATGAATAGCAGATCCTATCTAGCCTATCTACAATGCCGCTGGTGACGTCAAGAGCTTCTCGAAGTACGAGCAGATCTCGGCCAATGTCGTTCGCCTTAAGCACTAGGTATGTCTCATGCGTCACTCACAAACTCGATCCCCCCCACAGATGCCACGTGCACCCAAGGACCACCATGCGCCCCATCCAACATCTTGCAGGCCAGCTCGGCTATGGCTGCCTGCGTGTGACTTGCTCGCCCGTGAGCGCGTGGGCGCTTGCCTGCCAGTAGCGCAACAGCGCTTGAGCAGCAAGTAGCAAGTGCCCGAATGTCGCATGTGGAGGCAAACACTTTCTTTTATCAAAGTGGCCTGCCTGCTGCGTGCTGCCTGGCTGCGCCTGACCCCTGCCCAGAAGCTTCCGGTAGGCCCCAAGTGGCTGAGACCCTGACCCATTGAATCACACGCAGGGCCTGGGGTGGTTACCCGTGCCAGCGGCTTGTGTTCAGTCCATGCCCCGTGTCTGGCTCAGGGCCTACCTCAGATTTATTTGGAAAAAGGCAGGTAGGGTCTGGGCTCACTCAACCAACTAGCGCTGCGCAACTGCCTGAATTTCCCAGCTGCGTTCAACCCAACAAAATAGGCCTCTCCTGCCTTGTCAGGCCCGCCTTCACTTAGGGCGGCCGTTCTGGCTGAAACTGGGCCCAATAGGGCTTACAGAGGCCTTGAGCCTCACATCTGCTGATATGTCCAGATAATGCACTATTGCCTCAAAGTAATCAGCTCTCCTACTTAGGGCATTGACTACCACATCATACTTACCTTTCACGGGCTTGAGCTCAAAGTCAAATTGGTCTATTTCTGTTGCCCACCTAGTCAACTTGGGCGTCATCTTGGCTTGCGTCTTTCGCCAACTCAGAGTTTCATGATCTGAGGAGACTTTAAAGTGCCTTCTAAGCAGGTCGTGTCTCCGATGATCTAAAGCCTGCCTAAGAGCATAGAGTTCTCGTTCGTACGTCAAGGTTGCTACTTCTTTTGAAGGCAGCCTAGCTGACATTAACTCTACGGGTCTATAACCATCGCCGTCATTCTGCTTTAACACAACGCCTATGCCATATTGGCTTGCGTCTCTCGTGACGACGAAGGGTACTGAGGGATCAGCTACCTTGAGGACAGGATATTCTACTAAGGCCTCCTTTAACTTCTTTAAGGCCGAGGTACAATTTTTGTCCCACTTCCAGATCGCTTCCTTCTTAAGGAGTCTGCGAAGGGGAACAACAATAGTAGAGAAGTTTCTTACAAACTTTCCGTAGTAGTTGGCCAATCCTGAAAATGATCGCAACTCAATCAGAGTGCGAGGAACTGGCCAGTCTCCAATTGCTGCTATCTTGCCGTCCTCTGGTTTGATGCCATCCCCATCTAACACGTGGCCGAAGTACAAGACTTCGGTCTTGGCCGAGTCACACTTTTTCGCATTGATCTTGAAGTTAGCTTCTGTCAGTTTCTCGAAGATCTGCCTTAGATGGCCCTCATGTTCCTGGAGGGACTTACTAAAAAGTAAGATATCGTCTAAATATACTACGATGAATCTATCTAACCACGGTCTAAACAAGTCGTTCATGGAGAGCTGTATTGTGGCTGATGCATTGGTTAGTCCAAAGGCCATGACTATGAACTCATAATGCCCATATCTAGTCCGGAATGCTGCCTTGTACTGATCATCAGGGTGTTCCTCTATCTGATGGTACCTTGACTTCAAGTCTATCTTAGTGAAGTACTTGCAGCCTTGCACCCGATCTAACAAATTGTGTATACAGGGCAATGGTTCTGCATTCTGGACGATTATTGCATTTAGGCTCATGTAGTGAATGCACATTCTCAATTCTCCCTCTTTCTTGGGGACGAATAGAACAGGTGCGCCAAAGGGAGATGAACTGGGTCTAATCCATCCCCTTAGGAGTATTTAACTGTTTTCGTAGCTCCTCTAACCCTTTGGGAGACATTCTGTAGACTGGTCCCTTAGGCGTCTTATTGCTAGGCTCTATCTCTATGTGGTGCTGAATAGCCATTGGTACTACCCATGAGGGTGCTTCAGCTATGTCTGCATACTCTTTGAGCAAACTGGCAACAGTCGGATGGATCCTATCTTGACCCTTGGTATGCCTTGACGTAGGCTTCTGCGGTCACAAGGAGCGAGGGTGTGGAGTCCTTTCCAGCTGATTGGCACCCCCATTTGACCATTGGTATGCCTGAGTACGAGTCAAATACTGAACGCTGCTTGCCCTAGCGATCACAGCCATCCACAGACAACAAGATATCATGGTCAGGTATGAAAACAAGCACCATATATCATCTAACTCAAGGAAGGAGATTATGTGTGGGTTGTAATGTCTGAGTTTTCCGATGAAGAGGGAGTGTTACATAAGCACTTGCCACTCTACTATAGACCATGGCTATTATCAAGGTCATAGGACAGGATGAATTCGGACCCTCATATGTTGTTCATGTCCCTCTAGATATGCGTAGACACCCAGTGTTCGGACCCTCATACATCATTGATGTGCCTCCACATCTGCATACATACCTGTGTTTCATGCTTCCAAGAATCCAAACTTTATCCTTACGACTTCTGATGATTTTCTGAGCAGACCATCCATGTTCCTCAACCTATCGATAGTGGCTTTAAAGTGGATTGTGTTTAGAAACATAATGGTAAGCAGCACAAGTGTGATTACCTAGTAACCTACATTTGGATCTCTTGGTCTGATTGGCACATAACTGCTCCTCGTGTTTTGAATGTCTAAATACCGTCAGTTGTCAATCCTGCACCTCATACATTCAGTGGACACGAGTGTTCACTTCCTTTGTTAGTCTTTTGTGCTTGTGATGCTTTTTGTTTCGACCTCTAGGTTCTCTTCAACTGGAAGCGACCTCACATCTGAGCAGTAGGAGTGCAATGACGTGCACAGCTGCAATCTAACATTTCTGCCTGACATTTCTGCATTTGTCTCAGACAATGCTGCCTTTTGGCCTTTCCTGAGTCTGAGTCTGAGTCTGTTTCTGTGTGTTAGCTCTGTTCTCATGCTGTGTTTGTTGCCCCAAGAGGAGTAGGACGGACAGGGGTAGGATGGAATTTGGATGACGCGTGGACTTGGGGGAAATTCTAGCACGGACCAGTGCAGAAGTAGAATATGCTAGAGACCCGGTATGGGATATTCCAGTAACTCCGGAACGCCCTCAGATCTGGTAGGCTAGCAGGTACAGTCATGGTGGTACTTACCTGCATGAAGCTAGGATTAGGTCTACATACGGGTCCTGCAGGTAGGATTACAGCCTAAAATGGTGTTCCGACTAAAGGAGGAAAGCGCTATTCACCTAACACCCACGCCGCTGATCCACTGTGAGGGAGAGTGAGTTGGAGCTTTGGTTTGAAGAAGGAGATGAGGGTGAGGACGTAGTCGGAGGTGGAGGGGAGAACCTCCCTTCTTCTTCTTCTTCTTCTTCTTCTTCTTCTTCTTCTTCTTCTTCTTCTTCTTCTTCTTTGTCTTCTCCTCCTCCTCTTCCCCGTCCTCCTCCTGTTGTTTTCTTCTTTTGCTTTTCTTCCCTACACTATTAAAATCGCTAGCATCACAAATCTGAAATCGGGGCGGTCGTGGTCCTACCGGACTGACGGCCCTGATCGTCGAAGAAATGTAACAAATTTGCGATCTGGGCCATCGGGTGGACTAATGGCCCAGATTGTCCAAGAAATGTAACAAATCTGCGATCTGGGCCGTTGGGTGCTACCGGACTGACGACCTGGATTGACTCAGTCTTAAGATCTTAAGACAGTGCCTGAATCTAGGCCGTTGGCCCAGTACCGCGGCCCCAACGGCCGAGATAACAGGCAACTTTGGTTACCTCACGCCACCTTTGTCCATTGCAACGGGCCATTTCAATCGGTGCCGTTTTTTGTCCAACTTCGCGCCCAGGGACCCCGCCGTGTCATGGATCACCCTCCACCGCGCTCGACTCTCTCTGTGTCTTTCTCACACGCACACACACACACACGCACGCACGCACACACACACACACGCACGCACGCACACACACACATGCTGCCGGCCTTCAACCACACTCACACACACACACACACAGAGTCCGAGCTCAATGTTTGTGGAGTTGTACGGCGAACATGGCATCACACACACACACACAGACTCTTTGGACCAATGGCTTACCACTTTCTCCTGGGCAGACTGTCAGGGTTCAACCTCCTCATGAGTGGTGAAAGTCTGACGAAACAGTCTGGCTGCATCATGCTTTTTTGTGGATCTCTCTCTCTCTCTCTCTCTCTCTCTCTCTCTCTCTCTCTCTCTCTCTCTCTCTCTCTCTCTCTCTCTCTCTCTCTCTCTCTCTCT
>BFEA01000580.1:525762-549654 GCA_003427395.1 Chara braunii
AGAGAGAGAGAGAGAGAGAGAGAGAGAGAGAGAGAGAGAGAGAGAGAGAGAGAGAGAGAGAGAGAGAGAGAGTCAAATCTACCCCGATGGCGGCCCCTCACTCCCCCGCAACATTCCCCCACCCTCTTGGGCCTCTTCTCATTTTTTTCTCTCTCCTTCATTTTTTTGCGAGCAAAGCCGCAACAGGTACCCTTGTGTTTGTTTAGATTTTCTCGCAGGTTATTTTTTTGTTGGTATGTCAGTGAGTGAGAAGTTGAGAACTCCATATTTGCTATGCTGATGACTGGCTGTGATGATGTTCCTGGCTGTGTAAGCAGGCAATTATATTTGGGAAGTCGAGGGATCGTACAGCAGTATTGGGGGGGACTGGGCAGTGGGGGAGTGGAGACCCTCAGAAGTTCCCCCAAATATCAGAGTAACTCTGCTGCAGGAACACAATTTGTCAGGGATATAATGGAGAGCACACTGATTGGAATGAACAGATTTGGACAAAGGTTAGTTTTCCGTTGTTCTGAGTCCCGAGGAAGATTCACATGAAAAGTGCGACCTTTTTTCACATTGCAAAGCGGTCCGTTGAAACCCTCTCTCCATATCCGCAATAGGAACATACAAATGACAGAACAGAAGTTTAGTGTGCTGAAGTGTATTGTAATGAACCCGACTCACGATCAAATCAAAACTGAAGTCGTGAGCTCAAATCAATGATAACAACCGAAATGAGAGATTAATGAACAACAAGACTGTGAAGATGGAGAGCAAGGGATTGGAAATATCTCTTAAAATATAAACAATGTTCAAGTTGCTTCTCCCTCTTCTTGTGCAGAACTTATCTTCTCTCATCAACTCAATGTATCCTTTACTTACTGGCTTGCTTCTCCTCGCTCCTGCACAGCCAGAACGAACACAATGTCACTCTTCAAGCCAATTTCTCTCCAGAGCTGGCGTATCCAAAGCCAGCACAATGATGGAGTTTGATGATGGTGAAGATGATCCATTCTGATGACACTTGTTGATCACATTCTTTTTGATGATGTTGATCACATTCTTTTTGGATGATGAGACAGGAGTTTGATGAGAGGAGAGGACCGTGGACATGGAGAAGGTCAAACTGTGATCTAATTTTAGTGAAAAGCAGGGGTGAGAAGAGCAAAGAGGAGGGGATTAGATCCATCCGTTGCTGCCGCCGCCCTCATCCCTCCACCCTCCATCCAGTCTGCTGCCAGCGCACACCGCCCACTCCTCCGCCCTAGAGAGAGAGAGAGAGAGAGAGAGAGAGAGAGAGAGAGAGAGAGAGAGAGAGAGAGAGAGAGAGAGGGAGAGAGAGCAATGGCCCACTTACAGCCATGAAAGTCATCTTTGGAAAACAACTAAAATAAATGATAAGCTGCATTTGTATGGTGGATTCATGCTGTTATGCATTGAATTTGGGGGAGAGACAGAAAAGGGAGCAGAGGAGAGAGGTGTACAAATTTTAAAAGAACAAAGAAGTGTGGTGGAGGGTTAAGGAGGAGTGATGGAAGGTGGAGGTGTGAGAAGGGAAGTTTATATTATCGCTCGATTCTGTGCTGGGGTGGAGTATCTTGAGGATGGGGGGGCATTAAGACTTGCGAGGGAGGGATTTGGGTCTATGCTGTCACTTGAGCTTTACTGAGAGAAAGGCTGCAAGGGGTGGACATCTGGAGTGCCGAGGGGGACAAGATGTGTGTTCGAGAGACACAAGATGGAAAGAAGAGAGACGGAACTGCAAGGTAGGAGGAGAGAGGAGGGAAGGCAGGGAGGTAATGTTCTTGATTGTTCTTTGTATAGAAAGAGGGAGGGAGTTGCCAAGGGGGAGAGATGTTGGGGAGGGGCCGGGGCATGATGTGCAGTCGATGTTTTGAGAGGGATGGAGATCTGAAGTCAAGGAGAGATGCCTCGTATAAGGGAGGAGTGGGGCTTGTCGTGTCAACAAACTTATGGGGGAGGGAATGGAAGAGTTGGCAAGAGAGGCCGAGCAGGAGGCGGGGGGGTAGGGGGGGAGGGGAAGGTCATTATGTTAGAAGAATTGCAGTTTTTGTAATTGCATGGTTGCTATGTCTGTGAAAGAGTTCTTTTACAGCACAAAATGAAATAAAAGAATTTGGTCAGGTAATGTGTGTGCAGATGATCAACCACACAACAGGTAATTTGCAATCAAACTCGCATGTGCTCTTACCCACGTGTCTACGCTCCTTCGAAAATATCTTTTTTTTGGGCGAAGCCACAACATGTCATCTTGGGTTGCCTTTGTATGCCTTTAAATTCCCGCTAATGAGGCACTCGCCCATGCACAAACAGAGAGGACACAGAGATTAGGTGGAGAGAACACGTGCATCGTGGAGTGCTGCACAGCACACCAGGAAATAACGCCGCAAAGAGATGGGGTGGAGGCAAAGTATGTAATGGAGAAGAACAGACTGGGTGGCAGAGGGGGGAGAGAGAGAGAGAGAGAGAGAGAGAGAGAGAGAGAGAGAGAGAGAGAGAGAGAGAGAGAGAGAGAGAGAGAGAGNGAGAGAGAGAGAGAGAGAGAGAGAGAGAGAGAGAGAGAGAGAGAGAGAGAGAGAGAGAGAGTGTGTTACATGCTGCGCCTGCACACGCAGGCCATTTTCCAGGCCCTGCGCCCTTCAGCCAAAAAGCCTAGAATTCAGCCTGAAAACAGGGGCCTACAGTCCCTGTGTCGTTTCAAACTAAAAATGGCAAGAGCCTTTTTAGCCTGAAACGAAGGGCTATTTTCGGTCGTTCACCAGAACGACCGGCCCTGAAACTCAGGCACCGAACCAGGGTTTCGGGAACAGGCTATTCGTAGCCTGTATCCACGCCAGCCTCAGCAGATGCTGCAGCGCCAGCCCCTGGCACACTTCGGCATTGGCAAGAGCAGCCTCCTCGGCCTGGCTGGCCCTTCAGGCAGTCAGGAGGCTGGCCGTGGATTGGCAAGAGCAGCCTCCTCGGCCTGGTTGGCCCTTCAGGCAGTCAGGAGGCAGGCCGTGGAAGTATATAGGTACCCCCCCAGGCACTTCAGGATTCATTCAGGAGGCAGTAGTCTTCAGGATTCGGGAGCAGCACTCTGGAGGGCTGCAGAGTAGTAGTAGCGTTAGCTTGTAGTCTTCAGCGCTGGGCGCAGTAGGTAGCTGTAGTCTCCAGCGCTGGGCGCCATAGCTAGGATAGCACTAGCGAGAGAGAGAGATTGGGTGGAGCGCCGTTGCTCCAGCTTCGTCTTCGAGGTACCTGCAGCACAGCGCCAACATCACAGGTCAGTATCTGGCTCGTAGCAGTGAGAGAGAGTTCTTCTTCTTCCTCTTCTCAGTCCACCATCTCCTTCTCCCCCTCTCATCATCTGGCTTCACTGCATCTGCAGACTACGAGAGAAGAGAGACAGAGCTTGGTGACATCGGATCCAGACTCGGCATTTTGGACTTCAGACATGACAACGAGGGATTATTTGGGATTGGTGACAAAGACTTGGTGTTGACGACATTCCCACATCTCTCCCTCCTTTCATCTGATTCCTTCCTCTTCGTCTGTGTATGTCTGGACCTGGCGCTTCCTTCCTGTGTACAGCGCCAGGCTCCTTCACACCTGGTGATGGATACGATGTATGTTTGGTCTGCGTTCAAACATTGATTGGGCTAGTTATTAGTATCCTAGTATTCTGCTTCGCTATTTGATACTACGTGAATGAGGTCAGTCCCGGTCAGGTCAGGTTTTGTATTTAAGTCTTCCCTGCGCTATTCAGCACCATGTTGTATGTATGAGAATGCACATTGCTTGTTGAGATTCTACTCGCACCGCATTGTCCATTCAGTCCTTTTCATCACATTGCAGATCCTCGGTTATTATGTACATTGCATATCTGTGCATGTAACACACACAGAGAGAGAGAGAGAGAGAGAGAGAGAGAGAGAGAGAGAGAGATTATTTTGGGGGATACCAAAAATAGGACGACAGGGAAGAGGAAGCAATCACAAAGGATACTGTGTGGTGTACAGAGGTGGAGGAGGAGGAGGAGAAGGGAGGAGAGTGGGAGCCAGAAGGGAGAGGAGGAGGACAAGCATTGGGAAGGCTGAAGTTTGTCTTCTCTTCTGTTTGGGATCTAAACTTTATATGTATTTATTTTCTCTTTAGTTCTTGTTTTGCGTGAGAAAGCAGGGTTACCCTTAGTTCCTTTTTGCAGTTGTGGAACATACATTTAAATGATTTAACACGTTTATCATTTTTTTTTGGGTGTAATCCTCTCTTTTGTGTGTTAAGCTGCAACGGGTGATCTGGTATGGAATAATGATGCCAAAATGAAAGTGAATGGAAAACAATCAGGGAATGACTGTCAAATCAATGGTGGCAAACTCTCTCTACCACCTGCATTTGTCCACAGTGCAAAATTATTTCCTTGGTTATGAGAAAGGCTCCAACAACCTGGATTGTTTTATTGAAATAAAGTGTCCACTGTTTCTTCTGACAGTTGAAAGTATTAAATCAAATCACTGGACACTTGGATTGTTGTTTGTTTTGTTCGCAGGCTCCAGGCCTTTTTTGTTGCGCCAACGACAGGGAGTTACGTCTTCTACATTGCTGCCTATGAAATGGGGTTTGTATTTGACTTGTGTTTCTCAAAATACTCCCTATGGTGACTCTAAATCTATTAACGGATAATCACATCAGTTATTGAATTATAGTGTGTTAACTGGAAGATTCATTCAAGACTGATGCCATTAACATTCATGGTTATTTTTGACAGGGCATAATGGCTATATAGTATATACTATATACTATATAGTATATACTGTACAGGCATTGGCACCACGCCATGCAGTGGCTAGAATGGAATTCACAATCATCAATGCGCAGCCGCTCAAGTGCTCAGAGAACTGTAGACATTGCAGTCACCAAGTTACAAACCAAGCATGTCCTCTTGTCAAGCATTCAACAAGAAGGACTTATGGTATTCCATTCCAGTCTTCTTGTCTGAAGTCTGGAGTGAGAGAGCAGTACAGTACTGCTGCTACTATTGCAAGCTTTTCTTTTCTTCTTGTTCTCTCTTGTGTAAATTGTTGCAATTTAGAAAGATATTTTTCAACTACTATTAACTTCTGCATTATCTCACCACATCCTCAGACGTGTCTTGCACTGGCAAATGCCTGTCATTTGGGGTGGAAGAAGCCACCAGAGTGCACATGTTGCATTACTGTTGATTTTGTAAAATGTTGAGATTTTTCCAAACTTCAATCAATTTGAGCATTCATCACTCATATAAACTTGATTGGAAAAAATGCACGCTTGATAGGAAACTCCACACGAAACTGGAATCGGTGGTTCACACAATAACAGTTGAAGACAATGAGAAACAAGTTGAGGAATGTTGAGATTTTACGAAACTTCAATAAATTCCAGCAGGATTGGAAACTTCACACAGAACAGAATGTTCACTCCAGAAAAAAAAACAAGCATGTGCACACACACAACTGAGAGCGACTAGATACTGTCAATTCTCAGCCAGGTTGAGCCAACCACTCGAGTCCCAAAATCCTTGCACAGGATTACACCAGCGGCCACGGTTGTCTTGAACCACCAATTCCAGTACCGTCATTCTTCCAGGGCCGTCCCGAACCCTGTCGGCCACTATCCTCTTCCTCGACATCGAAAAAGCATACAACCAAGTTAAGTGGGATTTCTTACATGACTGAGCGGAGAAAAGGAGAGTAGGACCAGGTTTCAGGAAGTTGGTCAGGACCATGCACAATCAGGCATCCGACAGGGTTCAGATCAACAGGGCACCATTAGACACTCACCCCATCTTGCGGTCCCTACCCCAAGGTAACCCACAAGCCCCGGCCATGTACCTGCTCATGATGGAAGCCATTGCATCCTTCCTAAGAGAACCCCCTCCGTTGACCAACTGTCGACTCTCAACAACCATCCCTAGCACAACTTTCCTCCACCCATTGGCCTGGTGTTAGCATCTAACTCTTGTTTCTGGGCTTCTGTTATAGCAATTCAGGCTTTCTGATGCCCGCATTTCAGATGAAGGTAAATTGGTCTAAAACGGAAGGCTGGTGGCTAGCATAAGAGACGTCTTCCGAAGCATTAGGCTTCCCCTCACAAATATCCTGGTCTACGGAGGAACAAGCCCTTTGGTACCTGGGAGTCATGGTCAATAGGGAAGGGACCTGGGCTGGAATGGGACAAAACCTGATAGCAAAAGCAATCTCGCACCTGACATTGTGTTAAAAAAGCGCAGGCCTCTATCCTAGGCAAAGCTGTAATCATCAACATCAGTTTTCTCAAGCTTAGTGTATCTGGCTTCTATATGGTTACCTTGCAGATGAAGCTTTGAAAGCCCTGAAAGCATGTGTCAGATGTTTCCTATGGACAGGTGATGGAGACAGGCAAATGTGTATATTGAAAGTAGCCTGGGCATACATCACCAGGAAGCCCGGAGAGGGAGGGCTTAACTTAGTTGATCCTAAATAGTAGACTACATTCCTACAGATGAAGTTGGTGGTAAAACTGTTACTTCACCTTCCATAGGCACGAATGGCACTTGACAGCATAAGACAGTTGACCCCCATTCCCCCCCCCCCACCACCACAATATGGAAGGGACATTCTGGGTCAATAGACAGGTGACCAAAGAATGGTCGGTAAGAACAGGAAGAACCAAAAGGAACAGACAAACCACAAGTAACCCAAGCTGAGCAAGCTCCCTAAAACCCGCTCCTTATCGGGTCCCAGTTCTGTTGGGTTGGTGTAAACTACTCTGTAATAAACAAGGCGAACCACGAAAAAAAGAACTACTCTGGCTGCCTTTGTTCTGCAATCCCTGGATCACAAATAAAGGATGAGCCATTGAGCCCAACAAATATAAGAAACCTAAAGTGCATCCAACCACTCCAGTGATAGTGTAGTTGACAGGTCTGCATAGTAAGATTTGCTGGAGAGGCCACCTTAGAGGTTTTAGATGGACAAGAAGAGCAGAATACAGTTGCGTACACCCATGACTTGCATTAAGTTTGATATTCCATTATCCTTAATCAGAGACCTTACTGTGTGTCACATCAGCACTGGTCACATCGCTTAGATAGCGCCTGTGCTGCAATAAGACTGGTCTTCTTCCTTATTTCGCATGCATGCAAACAGATTACAATCCACACTGGCGCCAGGCGCCCACACAAAGCTCAGAGATATTAAGGCCGAGAACACAGTTCAGATGCAAACTTGCTTCGAAGTGGCTATGGCACCTGAGCGCCTACACATCACCCTTCCGACCTTGTATTCACAGCAACTGTTCACACGCACTCTACTCCGGATCTCCCTGGATGTCCCACGCACTCTCCCTCTACACGATGCACACACACACACACGCATGCGCTACTAACTAACGTTAACTATGACAGCTATGGCCATCTTCTACCAAGTAACTACAAGCAGCGATGGCCGCTCTATCTCCCTCGCAGCCCACTTCGACTCCGGGCATCTGCAGACCACCTCGCACTAGATGCTCAGGCAGCGCTTCCGCATGGCCCGCGCAGAATGAATGAATGGCTGGGCGCTGCCTCTTGATTATTCTTCTGTTGGTCGCTGGTCTGCTCCTTTCCACCGGGCCCAGGGTGCACACAGTCCCACATGGTTCTTGCTGACTGGACAAAGTGAGACTGGGACTGGGTACCGCTGACTAAGCATGGTTGGACTATTAACTTGTCCACTTGCCTCTGGTCTAATGTGAGCAACGCTCGAAAGGCCAGTTCCGGTCCTTCCGGAAGTCTGTGGACTTGGCCTTTCGGGACTGTAGCAGCTACGACTTTGACCTTTCAGAATTGCGACAACTACGACCCCTACACAGCTATGACCCCTACTCGACAGACCTACGGCTCAAAACCCGACAGCTACACAGACCTACGACAGAACAATCAGCTACCAAGACACAGGTCACGGGTTCAAACACACAGGGGTCGACTTGATACTGTACACAGGTGCTCTCGGGGTCTAGGGATCGAGCCCTGGGATCTGCATCCACTACTGCAAAGGTGAAAACCGTTCCAGTGCAGGTAATGACACCTTAAACAAAAGCTTGGTAGAGAGAACTGCATCACTATGTAGTATATAGTGCACTCATCGTCTATGCATCACCTTCCTCATTTGACCAAGGGTAAGCAGCTGAACGAAACCATTGTTGCTGTAAGAATTAGTAGAACAGTAAAAGCATATTCACAGAGTCAAACAGGTCACAGTCTACAACTTTTTAAATAAAGAGCAGACATGTTGATATCTGACTGGAAAAAAAAAAAAAAAGAATCGATCCACTCTCAATCAGTCTGCTCTCCCATTTCTCTGTGAGTGATCTGACTTGGCCTCTCATGGGGATGGAGCTGCTGTGGGAGGTATCAGCTCCACTCTCAATGGCCTGACAAAGTCTTAAATTCAGATTGATTGGTCAATTGTCACATAGTCCCTCAATCGCAATTGTGATGGATCTTTTTGGTGCAGTGAGCTTTGGATAACAGACATCGAAGCAGGTGGCACTCCACGGATGGTGAGATGTGGCACCTACTCTTCTTCTCTCGCTTGTCCTCCTGCTTCTCCTCTTGTTTCCTCCTGCTCCTCCTCGCCCCCAACACAGGAAAATGGGATCTGGAAGTTCCAACCCTCCGCATCCTGTCTGCGTGTTGCAATCTCAGAAACTGCAGACACTTTCGAGAAACCCTGACCCATAGACACACACCAATCTGTTTTCCTCAAACAATTAGGCAGGTACGATCAGGATTGTCAAAACCTGTTATCATTGACACACTCTGCTTTTGGTCAGCAAATGTAGCAGCCTCCTTTTTTCCATGACTCCTTTTCCGTTTTTTTTTCATTTCTTTGAAGTAATTTGGGATTATTTGGACCATTTCTCAATTCGTGTGCATATACGCAGCGCCCATGACAGTCTTTTCTGTATGGTTTCAATTTTAAGAGACGTCCCGAGGGACTTTTGCCCAATCGTATGAATTTCTTTGACATGGAATGTCCTAGGAGGGAACCTGTTTGGTCCTTTAGAAGTTGGAACACTTGGGAGTACCGTTTCACTTCCATCGGCCTGTGTTTTGGCCAAGGTCATGGCATCATTGATTAGGCACTGGCTGTATAGCTATATGTTGTCACATGTCATATATGTTCACTCTTTTTCTTCTCATTTTTGTTTGCTACTAGAGTGGCTACGTGTGACTCTGATTCTATCGAAGCATGGGCAGAGGCCTCAGGCACACAACCCCTAAAAGTATCGACTTCATGCATCCTTTCTCAAAGAAGAGGTGCGACTATGGTAAGGGAGATGAAGCTGGCGTGATGTAAACACCCAATCTCATGCAGCGCTCCGGGGGGCTGATGCAGTTTAGTTTCACGCTGAGGATCTCAGGGTTCTACATTGCAAAAACCTGATGCATCCTTCTTCAAGGAAGTTGAAACCAGACTCCAACTTTGACATAAAAATGAATTTTAATGCAAATGTTACTATTCTGGCCAATTTCGAAGTATACATACATCAGAAAGTACAATGCCGTCCAATTGCAAAAAGAAATGAATGAACTTGAGAGGAGAGAAGAGGGAAAGAAGAAGAAGTAAGAAAGAAGAAGAAGATGATGTACTCCAGCATAGACCAATGACAAAGCTCTTCCTCTTCGCCAACCAACCTCCTCCTCCTTATCTTCTCCCCTCTTATTCGAACAAGAAATAACAATAATAATGTTGAATGGCTGAACCAGAATCAATGTCCGAATCCCACTTCTACTGCAGGCACAACATGAGGTCACCATAGCCATGGCCACCCTTCTCCTTCCACGTCATTGCAGGCCGAGGCTATGGCGGACTACTGAGGCTTCAGCCTCCTGTCCAAAGGACAACCCAAAGCAGCTATGCCGCTGCCGCTTCAAGCAGCTATGCCGCTGCTCACTGAACCGCCATGCCTGACTCTACCCCGAGCTTCCTTGGTGCGGCACTACCCCAACGGGGGCCTTCCAGATGCAGCACCTAACAAGGTGATGAAGATGGTGTCCATTATAGCCAGGTAGGTACCTCGCCACTCTCCCCCTTGGTCCCCTTCTCCCTCCTCCTCCTACCGGCCGAGCTCCAGCATAGCCGAGGTGGAAGCTCCCGGCTTCTTCCTCTCAGCAGCGCTGTAGCAGCCAGCGCTCTTCCAACCAGCGCTCCAACAGCGTGACGCCCAACTCGCACACTGAAGAATGAGGCCGAGCTCTTGCCTCGGCCTCTTGATATAGCGGCCTGCTTGCCTCCTGGGCGGTGACTTCCAGACCGCTCGGCCTCCCAAGCAACCGGTACCTCCTCCCTTTTGGAGGGAAACGTCATTGCAGACTCTGATATTGCCCGTACAGGCTCTAGACTTCAGACTGGATGGACTGGTACCGGCCTAGACCTAGCGTACCGCTACTGGGCCTCTAAAAATGCCAACTTTGTCTTCTTCTGCTCGGCCTCGAGTACCCGGCACATCTACTGCTGCTGGGTGCGGTACCAGCCTACCCGCTACTTGAGTGTTTTTCCGTTGCTCTAAACACCGCGGGCCCCTGGCTCCGCTACTTGAGTGTTTTCCCTGCTGTAACCCTCAATGCCACGGCCACAGGTAAGTACCGGCCCTACGGGCCTACCAAACAAGCAAGTACCCTTGCGGGTCACACACACACTCATGCCAACAAGCACTCAGACAGGCACGCAAGTCAACAGGCACGCACACATACAGACTTAGGAAACACAGCAGAGTGCGGGAATCTCAGCACGGCATCCATTCCATTGACAGAACTTCAGAAATCAGCAGTGTTCTCAGTCTGTGTTATGGCAGGTCATTACATAAAGGAATTTTACTGCATATGCAGTGTCCAAGAGATTCAAATCGTTGTCGTTCCCTTAGCAAATTTCCCCTTCAATCAAATCTGCATGTGTATATTGAAAAGGAGTCGATCCAGCTGCAGGGTCTCCTACCTTGTTACAACTTCATCCCAGCCACTGATTCTACCATGATCGTCTCTACAATGAACGATGCAAAAAACATGCTCGAGTGCATAATGCATCAAAGTAATTGGTTTATCACAGAGATGATTATGGGCAGAAGAAATTCCCATGATGTGATGGCCTGTGTTAGTTCTGGACTCCTCTTGGGTGCCATTCTCTGGAGCAATTTCCTTCGTTTGATCGTCTGCAATTCCGCAAGGTTTGTTGTCATCGACAAGAAAATTTAGGCAATGAGAAACTCCTCGGCAAATGCTTTTGCAGAAGTCCATTCTGAAAAATCTGAACTCTTTTTATCAGCGTTTTTTTCTATAGACTAGTATGATTGTGGAGGGGAATAGCAGAGCTACCTTTCACGGCCTCGGGGGCAGAGACATCAGCGGAACTCTCAGCAGCAAGTGTGTCAACAGCCTTGACCTCTAGAATCATCACAAAAGGAGAGCAGCAGCTCCAAACAGAGTTGCAGCAGGAGGACAGTGGAAAGTGGGAGTCATCACTAGTCAAGAATCTGCTTCGGTTCCCCACCATCTCAACCTAAATCAAAGAAACACTATAAATCCGGCCCCAAAACAGAAAGCCTGCAAACTTCGGCAGACCCAAAACAAGGGTAGACGTGGATACAAGGTCATGGAATGTCCATGGATTGACAATTTAGCATCAATCTTGGCATGCTTAGCAAAATGGTTCAGCTTTACGGCAATGATGGACTGCTTTGACGATAAATCTTGGCAGGTATAGCAGTCTATCATTGCTGCAGGCCCAAAACAAGGGGAGAAGTGAAAACATAGGAGAACCCAATATAAATCCGGGCCCAAAACAGCAACCCTGCAAACTGTGGCAGGCCCAACACAAGGGGAGAAGTGAACACATAGGAGAGTGGCAGGAAACTCTTAGAAGCCTAAGGCAGGTATAGCATTCCATTTGGCCACCCACACCCTACTGTGCATCAGCAGAAGTCCTGACATTAATAATTAGTGAATCAGAAGCAGCACAATTAATAGACACATGATTTAACAGATAGCATAATTACGGATGAAGAGGAAGGACCAAGAGGGAACTGGTTAAGATCAGCTAGGAGGGCCAAAATAATAGTTTCAGCCGCAGTTTTACAGATCAGGAAAACTCCAACCTTGCAGGCAAGGCAGGCAAGGAGTCACTGAGCAAAAATTCTAACTATAAAAGGGATTACCTGACAGTCAACTCCAGCGGACTGAAAGGAATGGGTCAGGCAATTGGACTACTTCGTCAGACCAGAGTTGACTTGGACAGATTATAAAATAGAGTACAAAACACGAAAGTCAAGTTATGATCTGAGAGTTAACCATTTCAACAGCAAGCAATCAATGCTGCCCAGGTCATCATTAGCCTTAGCAGTCGGAAGTCCTTAAAAACAGGGGTGGAGCAGTGGTAAATCTTCCCAATTGGGTGCCGCTGTCTCGGGATCTCTTGACCATAACGGGAAGAAGTGTGAGTGAGGAAATCTGACGTAGGGGATGCTGGCTGCAATTTCCGGCTTTATTAATACAAAATTACTTTTCTCAGTTTTCTGCAATAACCCATACCATATGTCTCGTGGAAAGACTGAGGGCCAACTCGGCCGCCCTCAGCCCAGGCCGAAATGGGGGCAAAAAGGACCCAAACAAAAACTCAGAGCCTGGACGTGTGACAGTCAACTGTCGTGACCCCAACAGTCAAAGTCCAAAGGTACCTAGCCCAGGCCACTGGTCAAGCACACACACTTGTTTGCATGCAGGTACCCAGACAGCATCAGGTCCAAGGGAGAAGTCTGCAACTGTACAATCCGGGCCCTCAGCTGTGAGTCAATCTGGACGACTGTGGGAAACGCACCCGAGGCCAGACAGCCTCGACAACTGTTACTTAAGGCTGGCCACGAGGGAGTCAAGCATTCGGTCTTGCTATGCTGCTTTGACGCTGGCTCGACCTTGACTAGATGCTGGCATTATGCTGGCTCGACGCTGGCAAGACGCTGGCTATGCACTGGCGATGCGGACGCCAGCAGGAGGTGGAGGCAGCATGCTAGCGCTTTCTGCATTGTGCGCCAGGCTTGCTGAGGTGGCATGCTGATGTGGTGCTACCTCTGGTCTACATTGCATGCTGATGTGGCGCTACCTCTGGTCTACATTGCATGCTGATGTGGCGCTACCTCTGGTCTACATTGCATGCTGACATGGCACTACCTCTGCTCTACATTGGATGCTGATGTCACATTACCTCTGGTCTACATTGCATGCTGACATGGCGCTACCTCTGGTCTACATTGCATGCTGATGTGGTGTTACCTCTGGTCTACATTGCATGCTGAAGTGGCGTTGCCTCTGGTTTATAGCGCATGCTGATGTGGCGCTGCCACTGGTCTCCATTGCTGATGTGGCATATGCCACCTGTCTCCACTGTCGGCGTGGCATTGTCCACGCTGTCTACATGAGGTGACTGGTTGCGAGGAGGAGGAAGATCGGGATCTGTGGATGAAGGAGGTCGGGTACTGACCTGAGGTTGACGTCGTCACTGGAATCTGCTATGTCTTCATGGTCTTCACGAGATGAAGTGCCACGTGGCACTATTGTGTGTGCTCAGGAATATACTTATTATCATTGTTGACGTGGAGAGGGAAGAAGCCCGGAGAAGAAGAGGGGTCTGAAGGGATTATTACTGTGTGATCTTTTATCTTCTCCTTTGTCTATTCCCCCTCCACTCTCTTCGTGTGATGATAATGAGATACTGTTTGAGATATCACTTCACGCTTTGGAGACTTTGGTGCAGATAATGAGACTACTGATGTTTGACGAGTTCTGAATATCTGCCAGACTGGGTTCATTACATTTCTTTTCTTTTCTTCTTTTTTTTGTTTTTGTTTTTGTTTGGAGAGCTGCCTTCTCCTCATCGGGGGACAGCCATATATTTTTCTCTCACCTCACATATTTTTAACTGGCGTCTGCCATGTCATGGAACATATCTTTCTTTCACTACCTACCTACCACTACTCCTAAGGCTATACAGGCAAGCATTGCTTTCTATGTGACGAGGCAGTGGCAGAGCAGCGAGGCTGGGAGGGAGAGGGAGAGTGACAGCACAAACACACGCTCACTCAACTCGACACAGACTCGACACGACTCGATGGACGCGGACACAAAGTGGCAAAGTGGCAAAGCCGCAATCTTGGATTCCGAACACAACGTAGCAGCAAGTCACACTGAAGCACAAGCACAGAGGCTGAAAACTGAGTGCCCGTACTGGGCTTGAGTCCGGTCTTAAGTACCGGACTCAAGTTCATTCCCGAGGGCAGAGGTGCTATTTGCCTCAGGGCTGAACTGAAAATCGAAGGTCTGAGTCTGGGCGCCAGAATGCTGGATGGCGCCAAGTGTCGAAGTCCTAAAGTGCCAAAAGGAGGAATTTGAGAACGGACGCCAACTGCAGAGGGCGCCAAAAGTCAGAACCGAAGAGCAGAAAAAATAAAAACAAGAAAACAAAACAAATAAAATAGTTGGCTGGCGGGTGGTAACCCGCGGACCAGGGATCGAGCCCTGGCTGAGTCCATACGATCCTACCTCTCTTCAGTGAAGGGAGGTTACCTCTCTCGGTGGAGAGAGGTAACGGCATGTTTGCTCCTTTGCCCTAGAGTTTAGGGTGCAGGGTTGGGGCCGCCGGTGGGGGCCTGGCTAACACAAGGACCGAGCATTTGCCAGTAACTGTGCCTCCCTTTTTATCTTCCCCTACCCCCATCGAGTAACAGTAGTGTTTTTTGTAGGAAAAAAAGAAAAAGAAAAAAAGAAAGGTAGGTAGTCTGGGCCTTCTGGGAATGGTGGGGGCAGGCGATGGCGGACAAGACCCCCCTGTGAGTCACGGAGGCGGACTATGCAGCTATCCTCATTGGAGCCCTGATGGTGGACAGATTGAAACCGGAGGACCTAATGGCTGCAGAAATCATACGGGCGGTGGTACTGTGGGCTCTGTGGACCCTGAGGAACAAGCGATGCCGACAGGGAACAGCACCACTGCTGCGGGCATATCAAGAAAGGGTGCTGGAGAACATCAGAGTTGCCCTCTTGGCAGACCGGCATCAATGCAAAGTTGCAAACACACAGGAGAACAGTACCCGCAGTTGCTCACCCGGCACCCTCAGACGGGCCAGATGCCCTGTGCTGATGCGCCAAGTGCCACGGACTGAAGTAGAGGAGGAAGCAGAGGATGAGGCGGGAGGGCGGGATTGACTACCATGAAAGCAACTGGCTTGTAACATAGTCAGGTACTTGAGATAGGTAGAATGGGAAGGAGGGTAATGCGAGAATGGTAGATGCACGATAGGTAGGTAGGTACTAAGGGTAGGATGTAGAAAGGTAAAGAGGGGGGAGGGGAGAACTAGCTTAGTGGGGGACCTTATGCAGAAACAGAAAAACACAGGAAGCCGTTGGGAAGGCACAGAAGGCATAGAGAAATGAAAACAAGGAAAACGCTGGGGCCATCAATACCAGTAACAAAAATGTTACTGCCAGTAGGCCCATGATAGTACACAGGCAGGTTTAGAATAGCAAAATCTATAGAGGGCTAGTCAGGGATTGAGGGACAGTAAAGATTGGGAAAGGGCTATAAAGAAACAGAAATAGGACAAGGGTGCATGGAAGAGATAGCAATGACTTGGACTGATGTAAGCAGGAGCTAGGCAAGACTCAGACCGGCAAGGAAAAAGCCGATGACTGGATAAGCGGCTTCAGGGACTGCCCTGAACTTCCCCCCTGCGCTGTACTTTCCTGGGGGATCATCCTTCTGAGTGCCTGGGGAATCCACCTCAGAGGGGCAGAGGTTTGGGGGTGGGGTGCTCAGAAGCAGCCCCCCCTTTCGTAGGCGGCTAGTGCCACAAGGGCCAGGCTGACCCTCTTCTCTTATATTTTCTCCCTCACTGTCTTTGTTCGAAACATGCTTGCCGGGGATAAGTAACCAGACTGATTCCCCCGAGAATAGAGGGGATCTTTGTGTTTTTTGTCCATAAAAAGGAAAAAAGAAGGAAAGATATTACTCAACCTCATTTCGGTTCAGAATTTTCTGAGTTGACATTCAAAGTTCAAAAGTTGCACCATTGCAGTTGGGGTTGATTTTCAATGTGCATCATCTGGTGTATTCCGTGCTTTGTGTGCATACCTCCCACGCAGATTGCTGAGTGCCCTCTTGCAACTTTACCGAGAAACTGGTGGGCGTTCCCAGTACAAACATCCCAACCATATCCTATGGTTGCTGGGAAACACTACCTCCTAGAGGCCTTGAACAAGGTGAATTTTGGTGGTGAGGAGCAACATCTTTCTGTGGCTGTACGGATTCCTAGCAGTACGGCTTTTCAAGATAGGTAAGCCATTGCTTAAGACTATGCCTTAATGGAGTCCTTCCGCACACGCCACCCTGTTAAGAAAGCCTGCTCATTGGTTAAGCAGAATCACGCCCAACCCACAACATGTTCAAGGATATATTTTTTCCTGATATCCAACACAGTTATGGGATCAGCCAAGGAGGCTAATATTCTTTCCTTAGCACCTTATGCTGGTCTAGACCACAAGCCGGTCGATGTAATCCTTGTTTTTTAGTAAATTTTTACCAATATATAAGGAAATGCCCAAGTTTTTCAAATTGAACAACTCGCTCTTAGTCCGCCCATATTTTTAAGAATACATTCAGGACTGTTGGCAACAAGCCAACGGGGAATTCCTACTAACACCGGATAGATGGGGATGGTTCCTCAAAGGCTACCTCTCCCTCTCCCTCTCCCAAGAGCTTCCACAAACTCTAGAGAGTTGGCGAAAGACAGGAAACAATGGGAACAGGCCGTAGAGACAGCACACAAAGTGGCAGAGACCTAACCTATCGACCAACCCAACTTCAGCGCTGTACTTGGAGCTATTTCAAACAGCAAGAGAGGAGCTAACACTATAGAGACAATGGAGCTAACACTATAGAGACAATGGGAACTCAACAGCTCCAAATTAGAGCCAGAATGTCAGATTATGAACTGAATGAGTCCATGTACAAATGTTTTTTTGCAAGGATCAAACCCGATAGCAAATCGAACACCAGAGATGCATTAAAAGAGGAGAATGACCCTACAAAGGTCCACTCAGACAGGCAAGGTCTGCTAGATATAGCAAGTCCCACTAAGAACTATACCAAGCGGAAACTCCTACCCTTCCGGCACACATCAAGGAAGCCAGAGCCAGGAGATGCTCCAACAATCAATTGGACAATCTCAGCGGAACAAGCCACTGCACTAGACCAACCTCCGAGCGTGGATGAATTGTACTTCGTGCTCAGAGAAATGAACAACAACAACAAGACCCCAAGGATTGACACTAACAAAAGAACTTCAGGAAAAATTTTGGCCTATACTGGGGAAAAAACTCACGCACTTCTATAAAGACAGGTGGGAAAGAGGACGTATGAGAGAAATTTTCAGCAGCAGCATAGTAACCCTTCTTTGTAATAAAGGGGAACGGGAAGGCATCAAGAATACAGACCGACATCTCTCCTGACCCTACCCTACAAGATAGCTACAGCACTTGCATTCATGATCCTGAACCTAATGGATAAGTGTTTGCACATCCACGGACATCTCTCCTGACCCTACCCTACAAGATAGCTACAGCACTTGCATTCATGATCCTGAACCTAATGGATAAGTGTTTGCACATCCACCAAGCAGGCTTCATTCCAAGAAGAAGATTTTGGGGAACTTGTTAACACTCAATGAAGCCTCTAAAAAGGAAGTCAAGAAGACCACACAAGCGATGATCCTGTTCTTAGACTTTGAGAAACCATATGACCAAGTGAATTGGGCATTTCCCAACGCAAGCATGGAAAAATGATTTAGGCCCTAATTTCAGGAAATGGATAAGAATGTTGTATTCTGATGCAACTGGCTGCGTCCAAATTAATGGACTGATATCAGACTGTTACCCTACCTGCAGATCGGTATGACAGGGTGAGCTGCTAGTTCCTCTGTATTCCTCTTTGTCATGGAAGCGATATTTTCCTTTCTATGGAAGTATCCCTCTATCCAAAGACTTATGGAATCCATCACTGGGACAGCCCACTACTTGTCATTTCTACTGGACCAGCCCACTACTTCACATTTTTACTGGACAGCGCTAACAATCAATTCATCTGTATTTTCCATGATGTGGTACATAGCCTCCATTTGGGCTGTCTCTGATGACACAATCAAGGAATTAAACCAGAAGGCAAGAGCATATCTGTGGACTGGCGACCCCAATAGAGACAGACACCTCTCTCACATAGCCTGGCATTATGTCACAAGGAGGCCCTCTGAGGGAGGCCTAGGAATCATTGACCCAAGGCTAAAACTCTACAAGTCAAATAGATAATCAAATTACTTCACAAAGAGAATTTAGCTTGGTCTAGCTTGGCAAAAGACAATAGCTGTTTACTAACCCCAAGAAAGTCCCCTACCAATGTGTCAGGACTACTATAGATAATGACCAAGGACTGGAGTTCAAAAACTGGCAGGAAGAACAGGCCTAGGAAACCCCACCGAAAGGAAATCGGATAGCAAATAAACCCCCCATATCCTACTGGACCTCCCTGATAGAGGTAATGCTGAAGAAGGTACACAAGCCCAAATCCAAATAGGAGGTCCTGAGACCACCTCTGCACGGTAACACATGGGTGGGGGGAGATGACAACCACCCCTCAACCCTCACCGAGGACAGTCGATGGCTATCTTGGAGAGGGGTCTGGAGAGTCAGCCACATCCAGGATGAGGAAAAGAAGGATTGCATGGACGAACGGCAACTGAGGGCACAATTGTCTGCACCCTAAGCTATCAGAGTGGCGTGGGACCACTTGCCTGGCCGGGCCGAAAAAGTAAAAAAAAAAAAAAAGGGAAAAAATTCAAAAAATGCTTTTTAGTTTTATTTTTCACTTCAAATTTGGCTAAGATTTTTTATTTTATTTTTTTAAAAAGGGCGACGGCCTTGAGATATTATCATTGAGCTAACCGGCCCCAAGCAATTCATTAGTAGTTGGTTTTACTCGTCAAGTTCCATCATCTGGATTCGAACAGAAGTCTGTATTTCAACAGTTCATGGGTGTACCCACTGAGCTAGGCTCTTGGGTAGGTGAAGAATTTTGATGTGACCCTGATGCAAAAGTTGTTCAGTTTATTTTTCTGCATAACATTTTTTTTTCCAGATTTTTTCTAGGCTATCAGAGTGGCCCGGGACCACTTGCCCGGCCGGGCCAAAAAAAAAGAAATAATAATTTAATTTTTATTTTTTTATTATTTTAAATTTGGTGAAGAATTTCTCTTTTTTTAACTTTTTTTTTCTCTTTCTTAAGAATTTCGAAGTGACCCTGAGGCAAAAGTTGTTCAGTCATTCGTGGGGTTGCAGCAGTTTGGAGGGGTTCTCCGCATCAAAAAAAGAAAAGACGGGGGGACCGGTGCGAAGCGCTACCAGCGCTACGGGTAGCGGCGCCGCGGGCAGCAGTGGGAGCGCTACCGACGGCGGTGGGAACGCCACTGGCAGAACCGGGAGTGGCTCGCGTTGGCTTGCCTGTCCCGCGTAGAGCACGGGAGAGATGTTGTGACAGGCGGGCACCTGCCAGGTCCACCATAGCCTGAGCTATGGCGTTGGCCAGTCCAGCTACTTGCATGGGCGGACAGCCAACACGGCAGCCCCCCTCTCCATGTCTGCTACCTTCAACACCCAAGCAGGTGGAAAACTTCATGGAACTTCACACCTTGCAACGCCATCTCGACTGCCTTGGCACTTTCAATATTTTCTTATCTTCAAATGCCAGATGTATTGGCTGCTGATCGTTGTCCAGATATATCAATGAAGAATATGAGTCTGGAAGGCTGAAGCGGCAGCAGTGGGTGAGCGTGCGGCAGCATCACTTCAGCAGGTCCAAGAACACCTTGCCCACCCTGCCAGGTCCCACGGCTATGGCAGCCGCCTAGGGAAAAGTGTTATAGCTCCACCTCCTCCTTGAGTGGGGGAGGGAGTGCCTTTGCGCTCGGGGCTATGATATCCTGGCAGTCCGACAACATCATAGCTCATCTGTTACACGAACCATACGGACTTCTAGGAAACAAACACTTCAATAAGTTGAAGAGACTAATCCTGACTGCGTGGACAGTTTGGGATAAGTATGTGAAGGTTGACAGCAGCACCAGCGGGAGCAGTGGGAGAGCTTGCGATGGCGGTGAGAGCGCTGTCGACACTATCAAGGAGACAACATGCCACAGTTTGTATTTAGCCGCACTGGAGTGCCACATCTATCACCTCTGTGTAGCCCTCCCTCCGAGGCGGATTCATTGATAGATTGCACTGTAAATTCAGGGTGGGCTTTGTTGGGTTATCTGGTATTGTGCTCTATACCTGGATTACTGCCTTGTATTAGATTCCTTGCCCTGTCATGGGTATGTTGTAAACGTTCATTTGCACGCATGTAGCCACTGTTCTGGGCTAGATTCCTAAGCCTTATAGTAGTCTTTTTTTTTTTTTAATAAAAATTTGGACCATTTCTCGATTTATGTGTGTCATCCTTGCGCAGGGGCAATCCCCAATCTTCTCTGTATCGTTCCAATTTAACGGATGTCCCGAAGGACTAGCCGCATAGTTTTAGTAGAGTCTGGGGATTGCCCATGGCTTTTTAACTTTTTTTTTTTTTTAATGAGAAAAACTCTGGGTTAGGCCGACGCCCGGTCCGTCTGATGGACCGGGCCAGACGGACTGGGGGGGGTCCGTCTGGCAAAACCAGACGAGCCAAAGAACATGCCACAAATTTTTTTTTTTTTTTTTTGAAGATGGGGTTGGACTGCGCTTGCTGAGAGGAGCCCAAATCCGCAGAGAAACTTGTGAAAGGTATGTGTGTTGGGGGAGAGGGGTGGGGGGAAGGGGGGGCGGGTTGACAAGTGGGTAAAAGGATGTGTTGCAGCAGCCAGTCCGCTGAGGGGAGGGGTTAGCGGAGGGGGAGGAAGAAGAAGAAGACGCCACATCCATTGTCTGCTCTCGTCCTTCCAGACCTGCCCCTCCCCCCCCGATGCCGCTGCCACTGCCCGCCATAATGTTGTGGAAGTAGAGGATGCAAGGACCAACAGCTAGGGAAAAAAGAATGGAAAAATATCGGAAGAAGAAGAAGAAGAATAACCTCTTGGAAAAGCTTCCTAGAAAAGCATATTTGGAATTACTAGACCAACCTGCTGGGCTTCGCAACGGGGAATATCGTGTTCGAATTTGAACACGGCGTCGTAGCCCGCCAGAGGGGGAACCCATTTCTTGGCGGCTGATCTCAGCCACTGATCTTTGCAGATAGGCGACTGGGATCAGTCGCCGAAGAAGACCTTCCCCGCCCCCTAAAACTGGTCGTAGATCAAAAACAAAAACAAAACTTGTGTTGCTGGAGGCTGGGGAGGCGACCGCTAGCCGAAAAAGGCCTCCCACCCCCCCGCACGAAATTGTGCTGGGCTCGTCTGGCCGCAAACCGGGGCACCCAACCGGCCGGGCCGCCCAGGACCCGTGCCAGACGAAGGCCAGGCCACCAGACGGTCCGGAGTTTAACACAGGAAAAACTACGAATCTTTTTTTACGATCACTAAACACCTCCTGAAATCCACCCGCAATTCTTCGAACACTCAAGTATCTAAGGGAATTCCAGCAGATCATAACAAAGCTCACCAAAACTGACTTATTCTCTGACAAACTCATCCAGGCCTCACGCCCCCTATCCGCTAGGTTACAGAGCAACGCGACTCACTCCAGCTCCGACCAGTGTCGTCCTGTGTCAGCAACCCCCAGCTGTCCCTTAGGATGCCCCCGCATAGCATCCCCAGATCTCTCTACAAGGCCTCATGCCCTCACCTTCGGCAAGTTACAGGGCATCACCTCGGCTCTGGCCAGCGTCGTTCTGGCATGGAACAACCACGGATCCTGAATATAACAGTCTTAGTCCAGTGCAGCTTCGTATAAACCACCAACAGTCCCTCAGAGTCCTGAGAGATTCTTCAAACTACCAGGAAATAACAAGGCTGCTTGTTTTGAATATTCCAGGAAGAATCAGAAAAGGTCCCAACCAAATTCAAGCAAAGGATATAGAAATTCCCCCCTTTCCCCTCATCCCCCTGCCCCACCGCTGCCTCCACCGAAAAGGACCGCCCCTGATCACGAGCACTCCTCATCGGCCGCAACTTGGGACAGACCCATTTCCCCCCCCTACTCCCACAAAGGCATCCAGTTCCCACCCAAAGTATGCCTCTGCCAACCCCTTGCCCTTATCTGCCTCCGCTGGGATATGATGCCGACCCATACATCTCCCCCAGCCCCAGAATAGACCATCCCCCAAAATCTGCCCCATCTCCCTTCAGGGCAATCACCTCTCTCCTTGTGAAGCCCCTGGAAAGTAGAGCTCTCCCCCAACCCACCCCCTCACCAGAAGTAATTTGTTTACACTAAAGAGGAGAACCAGAGTTCCAGACGTTGCTGTAGATTATTTCCCCCCCTCCCCTACATCTCCCCCTATCCCTCCGCTGCCTCCACCGAAAAGGACTGCCCTGATCACAAGCTCTCCTTATCGGCCCCAACTTGGGATATACCTGCTTCCTCCCCCTACTTCCACTAAGGCATCCAGTTCCACCCAAAGTATGCCTCAGCCACCCCCTCACCCCTATCTGCCTCCATTGGGATATGATGCCAGCCCATACATCCCTCCCAGCCCCAGAATAGGGCAACCCCCAGAAATCTGGCCCCACTCCCTCTAGGGCATTTCACCCCCCACCTTGTGAAGCCCCTGCGGAGTAGAGCTCTCGTCCTTAAAACCCCAGCCCCCCACCCACACAAAAATAATTCAGTAATTCGCCCGAAGGTGAACCAGAAATTAATAGTGGAGAAAAAAAAAAACGAGCCTCAAGAGTTTTAGGAACTCAAATTCCTAAGATATGAGTGGAAGAATAGGAAATTTCTGAGAATTATGATGAAGAAAGGTAAATGAGAGTTCTTTTTTTTGGATTTGCTGATGACGATGAACAGCATCCTGAAGATGATGATGATGAAGACGATGATGACAACCAACTCACTTGCTGATGTGAAAGGCAAACAAGGCCTTGAGAAGCAGCATCTAATGATAACAAAATGATGATGATGACAGTAATGATGAAAATGTAGAGGAAATGATCAGGGAACCTGTGGGCAGAGGACCATGCCTTACGCTATGGAGATAGTTTGAAACCCTAACTATGAAGATTCTGCCCAATTTCCTGCCAAATTCACGTGGTCGGATTTTCGAGATCTGTTCCAAATACAAGCAAGACTTCGAAAACATGGCACATCAAAGATAATTATCCGCAAGTATAGGTGGGTGCCGTAGCTCAATGCTAATAAGGACATGAATCTACCCTTTCAAACGGCCAGAGTAAGGACATGAATCTCCTTGCTAAACAGCCAGATATAGGACCATGATAGAGATTCCCTAAACTGTGCCCTCTGCAACATGTGTGTGATCATAGCTCGACATAGAAGATCGGAATCGATACTCGTGCCAATGCTTCCTCAAAGGCACATATTCTAGCCTGCCTATGTGACTAGGTAACAAGAATTTAAAATACTCACTCATAGACCCATTAGATATTGCCACACCACAGAAATATGCGATAGAGCCTTCCATGTTGAGGTGAAGCAGATTGAGAAACCGACTGAAACAATCCTCGATGATGTAAGAATTTCGTTAAAAAAACATGGCCGCGCCCCGCCCTGGGCTGGGACAGTGGGGGAGCGCCGCGCCCTGGGCTGGGACAGTGGGGGAGCGCCCCGCCCTGGGCTGGGACAGTGGGGGAGCGCCCCGCCCTGGGCTGGGACAGTGGGGGAGCGCCCCG
>BFEA01000580.1:549719-563289 GCA_003427395.1 Chara braunii
AGTGGGGGAGCGCCCCGCCCTGGGCTGGGACAGTGGGGGAGCGCCCCGCCCTGGGCTGGGACAGTGGGGGAGCGCCCCGCCCTGGGCTGGGACAGCGCACAGGTGGGCCATGGTGAAGGCGCGCGGCGGAGACGGTCGCCATCTCTTCTCTCAACCAGGCGCTTTGCGCACGCGCAAGTGACCGGAGGCGCTTGTCCACACCACGTCACAAGCTGATGTGGCGGATGGACTGACCCCCGTTGGCTTTTTTCTTCTGGGAGTTCCACGTTTCACTCCATTGCTGCTGCGGTTTTGCACGTGGCCTATGGCCTGGTGGGCGTTCGCTATGTCAATGCCGATGGAGTACAGTGGAGTTAGCCCTTGGTAAACTGAAGTGCAAGTGCAGTGGCGACTGCAATCATGAGGAAGTGGGTGCGTCAACAAATCAGGGCGTCGCTCGGCATCCATCATCATGGTAATGGTTTGTCATCAGCATCAGGTGCCATCACTATCATCATCATCAGGGTGCCGCTCGTCACCAACATCAAGGCATGGGTGGCGTCGTTATCCACGCTGCTCATCATGATGATGATCATCATCATTGTGTCTTCATAGGGTGTCGCTGGGGTTGCTCGTTATCATCATCATCATTGTCACGCCGGTATCATCAGCATCATCAATAGCTCACCATCATAAGGCGCTGTTGGCGAAGCTCGACGTCATTGGGCGCTGCTCACCATCATCATCACTAGGCTATCATCCAAGATGCTCGTCATTAGCACCATCATCATCCTTTTGTCATCACAGGGCGTGGTGCGTCATCATCATCATCATCATCATCATCATCATCATCGACATCATCATCATCATCATCATCATCATCAACATCATCATCATCATCACCATCATCAATTTGTAATCATAGGGCGCTGCTGGTACTGACCCCTGTGACCTCTGTGAGCTGGAGTTTAGACTTCCTCTATACATATTGAACGTGGTCGTCTTTAAGCCAGATTAGTTCATGATGTTTAGACTGTGATTTTTTCCCAGATGCCTTTGTTGAGTTTAGTGTGCCTGCTAGCTCACGTATTTGTTGGTACGTTAGGAAGGGAGGGACTATTTGTTGAAATCCTTGCACTTGTTCTGTGAATGTTGGTACAGTGGCTTTTAGCTTGATTCAGGGTGAAACTCGACGAACTACCAGCAGTGGCGCCTCCTTGAGCAGTGTGAGTGTAACAAGGGGCGGTGGGAACACTACTGGTTGGGTGGTAGGAGAGAGCCGGTGAAAAGTAAACTTGAGTTGTACCCATTGTGATCACCTTACCAAAATGATCCAAGGGTGCGAGGTGGGAAACACGTCATGGCAGCTCAGGTTCCTCACAGTGTTTTTGGAAAGCCAGGACACGAGGGGGTAGCTCTGATGGAGGTTAGGGGTTTATTGTTGGTAGCATTTGAGTAGTACTTTTTGTTATGTATTTTTTTTGAGTTTATCATTTCTTTTTGGAAAACAAAGGGAGGAATGGGCTTGTCTTTCAACTAGTAGCTAAAATAGTTGGGAGTAGAATAGTGGGTGCTGCCTTCGAGTGTGATGACACATCGAATGAAAAAATTTGAGTCTTCAGTCGATAAGCTAAACCAGCTGATGCTGCCAGGATAACTCCGGGTTGAATTGTGAGGATCCCTGGCTTCGTTCATTGATTGATTGATGATGCTAGATTTTTAAAAAAGAAAAAAAAAAAAGTCGTTCAGTTTGAGTTCTGCATAATATGATTTTTTTTCAGAGTTTTTGGATTTTTTTTTCTTCTGCTGGGACCTTCTTTGGTTGTCGCACGGCCTTAGCCGCCCGGGCAAACAAGAGTGACCTGAGCGGCCCAGCTGGTAGCCCAGGACTTTTTGGATTTTATTTTTTATTTTTTATTTTTGCTGGGACCTTCTTTGGTCCTTGCACGGCCGGCCAGCCCAAGCAAACAAGGTGAACCGCGCGGCCTGACCGGTTGCCTAGCTGGACCCTGACAACTTAGCAGAAAATCTAAACCGCATGATCAGGAGCATTCTGGCGAGGTGGGCAGACCTGCTCAAGAAAGGATTCGCATGGAAACTTGGAGAGTGGGGACTACTTGTCCAAGGCTCAGCCCCATCAAGAGCCTATCGATTCTCCCATAGACTAGGCTATCTGGGCCTATGTGTCTACTTAACGGGCAATGGGAAAGTTGCAACTCCGTTGTCTCCGTTGAATAGCCCCCGGGGCCCCGTTGAATTCCTGTTGAATGGTACAACGGGCCCTCCCTGTTGAATATTGTTCAACGGGGAGGGTACATTGGGCCTCGGACACAACGCTGGACGCACATGAACTAAAAAAAAAATTGTCCTGTTGAATTCCCGTTGAATCCCCGTTGAATCCCGTCGAATCTCCGTTGAATCCCATTGAATCACCGTTGAATCCTGTTGGGAAAAAAAAAAGGGACATCGTCCAAAAATTCCGGAAAAAAACTATGTTATGCAGAAAAATAAACTGAACACCTTTTGCCTCAAGGTCGCATCGAAAATCTTCACCAAATTAAAAAAAAAAAATAAGATATAAAAATAAGTTATTTATTTATTTATTTTTTTACGTGTGTGTGTGTGCGAGTCTGTGTGTGTGTGCGTGTGTGTGTGTATCTGTGTGTGTGTGATCGGGTGGGGGTGGGGGGGGCGACCCATCCCCTACCAATCAATCAATCAATCAAAAGAGAAAAAAAAAGTTTAAAAAAAAGGGGAAAACCCGTTTTTCTCGTTATTTTTACTTTTCCTTCTTTTTTTTTGATTGATTGATTGATTGATTGACTGGTGGGGGATGGGGCACCCCCCCAACCCCCACCCAATCACGCGCACACACATACACACACACACACACACACACACACACACACACTCACTTGCGCCGAAGTTGGGCGGGGTCCCCGCCCGCGCAACTTAGGCGAAAGAAAGTGAGTGTGTGTGTGTGTGTGTGTGTGTGTGTGTGTGTGTGATTGGGTGGGGGTTGGGGGGACGACCCATCCCCCACCAATCAATCAATCAATCAATCAATCAATCAATCAATCAATCAATCAAAAAAAAAAAAAGGAAAAAAAATCTATCTATTTTGAGGCTGGTTTTGTTTTTGATTTTTTAAAAATAATTTTAATGTTCAAAAAATAAACATAAAAATATGGGGATGTAGAGAGCAAGACAATCTACACCCCCATTTTTTTTATTTTTTTTTTCACCTATGTTTTGCTTGCAAAAAAACATTCCGCGGGCCGAGTTGTACCACGTTCAACTCGGTTCAACGGGGAGTTGAAACGGGAGTTGAATGGGAGTTGAATGGGAGTTGAACCGTTCAACTCAAAACCCCCGTTGAATCCGATTTCGGACACATAGATCTGGGCTACCGTACTTTTTTCACATCTTTCCGTATTGACTACACAGAACCTGGCTCTCCAACAATAGACGACATTGATCCTGAAAACGAAATACTAGAAAACTTCTTCCCTTACAAGGGCCGAGTTTAAGGATTATGGCCAAAATCAATCTTCCAAGTAAAAACCACGACACAAGACCTACAATTTGACCTGATTGGGTATCAGCGTATCATCGGAGAACCTGAAGATGGCTTATAAAGACGTATACGTGAGATTTGAAGACAACAAGGAAGCAAGGCTGCAATGGCTCACACACAACTTGCTTCTGGACACCCAACAACTAAAAATTAAGCCTAGTAACATTTGGTCGATGGACGACCTACTCACCTGTATATGCACAATACTGAGGAAAAACATTCGTAACAGGGGAGTAGATTGGGAAGCACAAGATTGGTCACCATTTCAAACCAAATAGTGGGAAGGAACACACGTTCTAAATGGACTAGGTTGAAGTGGTGTATGGTAAAAACCAAAAGTGGAAACACACTCTTCAGCAGGCAGATCTCGATATTCGATCAATCAATGTAAACGGTCTAGCATCCCGCAACCCGGAAAAAAATAATGCGCTGTGGGACCTAATGCGGGGGTTGACCTAATGCGGGGGTTGGGGGGAAGAACATGGCCGGATATAATTTGCGTCCAGGAAACGCACTTAATGGACATACCAGAACATCACAGGACACACAACCAAGTTTGGCCCTTTCAAAGATACCAAGCATTTGCCTCAACTGGGAACAGGATAAGGTGGAAGGAAGATGGGTTAAGGTGTTGGGCATGTTGGAGTTAAAAATAATATGCATTGTATCCATCTATGCTCCTAACACTCCCCGAGAAAGAAGGGTTTTTTTCGAAAAGATCGAAATGATCACCCCCGATATTCCGGTAATCTTAGTAGGAGATTTCAATGCCACACCGGACAGATGGCTGGACCGTTGGAGAACCCCTCCTACTACCGCACACAACGCAGAGGAGGACGAGAGGATGCTGAGGGATTTGTGTGCCCCCCTCTCACTTTTTGAAACCTTCAGGCGTAGTCACCCGATCGAATAGGCCTTTACTTGTTTGCGAAATAATAATCCCGACAGACTGTCCAAATCTAGAATAGACCTAATCCTGGCGTCCGATGGCTTGAGTGGAGGGCTTACCTTGGCAGCAATACTGTCGGTCAGCCCTCACCCAGACCTGGACCACAGGATGTGTATGGCAGTCTGGACCTTCCGGAAACGACCAGATCAGGGGGCCGGCTGCTATAAACTCGATACTTCTCTGCTTCAGTCTAAATCTTTCCATGAGTACGTACAACAGGTTTGAAACTTCTGGAAGGATCACCGCGCCCAACAACACTCTCAAATTGCATGGTTTAACAACGGTTTGTTTTTTTTTGGCAAAAAAATGTAACGAATATTCCAAACATATAGCTGCACAGCGATACCAACAGGAAATCATGATAATGGAAAACCTCATGGACGCCGAACAGAAACAATTTTCGCAAGGGCAGGAACCAACCTTCGACGAATTATAAACCCGAATACTAGATTTAAAATCTCAGCTCTTGAAACACGTACAATATCGATGGCAGGGAGCCCAGATAAGGGCAAGGCTATCCAGACTCTCAACCGAAGGAGTGATGAATGCTCACTTCTTCAGCCTAGCTAGATCTCGTTTCAAAAGGACAACGATCAAGGTACCCTACGAACCACAAGCCATGGAATCGGATCCGACCGTATCCACGACACGTTGCACCAAGATAACGTATGACTTTTACAAAGACCTTTTCACCTCGCACATTGACAGATCAGACCCACGGTACCATGATCGTCAACTAAAAGATTTTTTGGAACCAGTAAACAAGTCATTGACACCTGAACAACGTGACTCTTTAGAGGCCCCAATCTCCAAGCAGGAAATTTGGACCGCCCTCCTGCAAATAAAGGAGGAAAAAGTATCAGGGATAAACAGCTTCCCCAAAGAATTTTGGGAGACCACATGGGACTTCCTGAGTCAGGACATCATGGACTTCTATAAAGAGGTATGGCTCACGGACGAGATGGGTGAAAGGGTGGGGCAAGGAGTATTAACCCTCCTATATAAAAAAGGGGATAAAATGCATATTAGAAACTACCGCCCTATCACACTTCTCACGGTAATATACAAGATGTAGTCTAAAGCCTTAGCTAACAGAATGATCCCTGTAATGGAAGACATCATTCATCCCTCTCAAACCGGCTTTATGGAGAACAAGAATATTCAAGAGAATATTCTTTTAATCCATGAGGTACTCCAACTCACGAGACACTCTCGTCAGAACGCAGCATTGATCTTTATTGACTTTGAAAAGGCTTACGATCACGTGGATTGATTGTTCTTAGATAAATGTCTGGAAAAAATGAATTTTGGATTGAACTTCGGACGTTGGGTTCAGATCCTACACCGAAATGCAACCACTTGCAGTCAAGTTAATGGGTGCATGACACCACCCCTACGCTTGGAACGTTCGGTCCGCCAGGGGGACCCAATTGCCCCCTTCCTTTTTTTTGTCATCATGGAAGCACTTGCCGCCAACCTCCGGGCCAACAAAAACATTACCAAAATCCGAGTCACACACATCCCGGAGGAGGCAATCCCGGTATGCTCCCTTTTTGCGGATGACCTCACTATCTTGGCGAAGGCCACACACAACAACATGGAGGAAATCCAGCAACTGATGGAAAAGTTTGCCAAGGTTTTCGACATGACAGTCAACTGGGGGAACAAAACTCAAGGGTGGTGGATACATTATCAAGGGGGACGCCCCCCTGAGTCAACAAGAATTAAATGGATGTCTTTAGAGAACCCAGTAAGAATTTTTGGGGTTACCATGACCTCCGAGGGACGCCCACCAATCAACGATGAATGGATTAGCACCCCGACACGACAAAAATTAGATAACTGGAGAAATAAGCACACATCCCTCTTTGCCCGCGCCTTAGTAATTAACAACGTGGTCTTCGCAACATTATGGTACAAATCACTTGGCCACTAAACAAAACAGGCGCCAACTTTCCTATGGAGAGGGGACGGCGAGCAAAATAACGTGCTCAGCCGCGTGGCGTGGGATTCCATTATCCAACTTAAGGCAGGGGGAGGCTTGGGAATAATTGACCCAGCCACGCAAGTGCAAGCACTACGACTAAAATGGATTAAGAAGCTCATCTTCGCCCCCCAATGTCCGTGGTGTGCATTGGATCTGGAACATCCAGCCCGACTGGCCCCAGAAGCCCCCCAATCTACTCACCCGCTGATATGGCTGGAGGACCGATTCTGGACAATCCCGCGCAAGTTCCCCCGAGGAAGGGAGGGGCTGGACGGAGGCGACCAGATTCTGGACAACTTCTGGCCATCCTTACTGGAGACCTGACGCAGACTCCCGCTCCCAGACGTAATTTATCCCGACCGCTGGGAGGAAGTCTACCGGCAACCCCTATTTGGAAACCGATGGGTGACTAACTTTAGTGGCTGTATCATGACAAGCTCAGCCTTGTCTTGAAAAAAATGGGTAAAGAGAGGGGTGCTCAGGGTCAGGGATCTTTGGGACAATGACAGAAGAGATTGGAAAACAGGAGACCAGATGCAAGGAATCCTACGATATGCCACCGCGTAGAGGAGCATTTGGATAACCTGATTGAAGCTATCCCGCTGGCATGGTACCAAACTCTTAAACAAGGCCCCTCCTTAAAGGAAGGCGTCTGGGTAGCTAGCACGGAGTCTCCTCAAAGGATAGGTTAGATACACATGGTTTCACCCCAGACTGTCCTGGTTGAACGCTACACAATCACTAGAACTGACACCCTCCAAGGTAGCAGAGCCCCCCTCGAATGGAAAGAGAGAGCATCTGTGTATCGAGTGAGAGTTTTAGAAGAGAAAGGTCAGAGGGTGGTGTTCCAGCCCTTCAAATCAATCCAGGACCTGACTCTGGACTCAGCAGAATGGTCTTGGGAACTCCCCCAACAGAGGGGAGGCCCCAAAGCAGGCCACATCGGCCTACACCAGCTGACGGTCAAATCAGCCTACAAAATGCTCAGACCCAAAAGACGACTGAGAGACATAGTAAACGACAGATGGGCAAGACACCTAAATGTGGATCGCTCCCTTTTGACCCCAATTAAATGGTTCCAAGAACAAAAGGCAAAACCCATGAAAATCACTTCCTTGCAGTGGCAGATCGCCCACCGCTGTCTGCCAACAAACGACTGGTTGACCGACCATACTAATTTAGAACAAAAAGGTCTGTTGCTTCCATGGTGTCAACGGTGTCAGAGCTTTTTCCCTTTCTACAAAAGGGCGGAAACCATCGAACACGTTTTCATGCAATGTCCGATTGCCCAAATTATATAGAGATGGTGGGATCGCATATGGAGAAAGATGGAATCTGCAATTCCCTGGCCCTGGTCTTGGCAAGCCATATTGGCTGGCCATTGCCCACATGCAGAAGCAGCCACGACCTTCGTAGAAAATATGTACCAACTCGGAAGGAGAGCGGTGATATGGGCTCTTTGGTGGCAGAGATGCACGCTGGCTATGGAGAAGGTGAGAGTAGAGGAGCCAGAAATCACCGAACAGATTCAGCAGCAGGTACATTTCGAACTCGCACAAAGATGGCTAGACACCAAAGCACAATTAGACCTCTTTAAACAAGTAGGAGATGTTAGGAGACGGATCACAACATTTTGCACAGACTGGGTGGGAGGGGAGAGAGAAGGATGCATTGCAAAAGTAGAATGGAGCGGAGATAGGGAAGAGGGACAGAGGGATTTGGAAGAGATGAGAGACTACCACCTAAGCTTCAAAGACTGGACAAACATAGAACCCTCATTCCCACTTCGCCCCTCTGCTGATTTCCCAGACCCTTTCCCGCCCCATGCCCTTTCCCTGGCAGAGATCCTGTCCTGAATGATAAAATCCTATAACCCAGTTTTCCATACATCTCTTAATCATACAAGGAATTCTTCCCTGTTGGCCCCCAGGGAGTTTTGTGCTAACAGCTTTTTCTCCTCCTTTTTTTTCGCTGCTCAGTGATTCCCCCCTTCTACAGATTGGGGTAGTCAATGCTGGCAGCCTGGACGGGGAGGGGGAGGGAGGAACAAGTGTGTATCAGTAGGTATCCGGCGCTGGGTTTAGGCCGAAGAGGTTCCCCCGTTCCTCCTTTTTTATCCTGCTCAGTCAATCCCCTGTCTCCCAGGGCAATCAATGCTGGCAGGATCCCCCCCGTGACTGTTTTTCTTCTGGTGTACTCTGTGTTCAATCTGTAAATGGGACGCTGGACCCGTTTTCCAGCAGGTGATGCTCCCCACCAATAGATGGAGCCTCTCCCCAGGTGCTAGTGGTATCTGCTCTTATCAGCAGCACTAACACCTGTCTCTTATACACATCTAGATGTGTATAAGAGACAGACACTGGCAAGGAGGGCAAGGGGAGGGACATAGCCAGCTTGTCAGGCACTATAAGCTCTCCTTCCATGAGTGGACCAGGGTCGATGGACCGGTCAGGACGAGTCCGCTGTAGAATTTTTGTGATCCCTTTCCCCCTCCTCCCTCCTCCCTGGTAGATCTACAGTGGTACAGGTGGTATGGGCCTGGTCTAGAGCAGGGGGGCTGCTAGCTTTGATTTAATTATTAGGTGGCTCTCAACAGGGCTGAAGAGGCAGAATCCCTTCTCTGACCTCCGTTCTCCCTTAAAATCATGTTGTTTGTTCTTAGCCGAAGCTGGGTAATTGCCCTAGGTCACTGGATTTAGTTCACGAAGTGGCTAGTGATGTGTGTCGGATGCTGGACCCTGTTTCCAGCAGGTGCAGATCCCCACCAATGGATTGGAGCGACCAGTGGAGAGTGTACTCGGGGGGGATGCTCATATCAACCCCACTAGTAGGCCCAAGCTGGGGTATTCCCAAAAAAGAAAGAAAGAAAGGGGTTTGGAAACCTCCAGCCGACAGCGAAGAACAAGAGGTCAACCCCAATTACTGAATAAACAGTTAAGCTGCTAAAAACCAAAGACCCCAACCCGGCAATTAACAGAAGGTGCACAAAGCTGGCAGGGAATGATGCTAACCACATAACGAAAATTCCTATCAGACCGCTGAGGAATAAGAGTCTTCAATGGATCGTAACGTATGTAGCACTTCCATTCAACCTGTGGCTTCATATTCATAAAAGGGAGAACGACCTAAATAGCTCTGACCTATTTGTAGTTTGATCCGATAAAGGGCAGGAAGATACGATACACTGCCTCATAAAATGCAAATGGTGAAGGATCAGACTGTTAATTAAGGGGGACCTGTAATCAGAACAGACACAAAAGAGTGAATTCCAGTACACTTGGCTAGCAAAAGGCAAGGTGGCAATGATTTATGATCTAGATTTTAAATGGAAGGATTGGCACAACCCAGAGCCGTCAACAGCAAGATAAGACAATTGTCTGCAAGAGGCCAGGATCATGAGAGCCAACCACCAATCTTCAATGTCCTTCAGGGATATGAACTTGAATCTGACTGTGATGGCCCAACCTTCTGCAAGAGGCCAGGATCCTATGAGGACATGAGAGCCAACCACCGATCTTCAATGTCCTTGAGGGATATGAAGTTGAATCTGACTGTGACGGCCCAACCTCACGCCATGCATGACTTCCTGATCGGAGTGGGAGTAGGCCTGGAAGTGTGAAATAGGGGTGTGCCAAGGATTTTAGGAAAGTGGGTTGAAGTCCCAGGTCAGAATTGGGATCTCCTGTGCTGGGTTCCGTCAAGCGGTACACGGGGATCGGTTTGATCAATCAAAATTTCACAACAAGAGGGGCCAATTGACAATTACGTCCGTCCATATCGGGCTCGGGGATAAAAACAAAACAAGGGATTTAGTTCTCAGCAGAACATATCCGCCTTTGAGCGCTGTCGCCTTCGTTTCCCGCAACTGAATGGTTCGGGTGTATACACAGGGTCTCGCCGGGTTCCCACGCATCACCGACGAGGTTCGCAGGATTCGGAAGCCGAGGTGGAGGCTATCAGTCGAGTGTGCCTGACCTGAGTCATCATCACTGCGAGCTGCGAAGGCGAAACCATGGCTCCGATAGAACTCCTTAGGTCGACATTTGGAGCACAGGGTGTGGGGCCAGAAGGGGGCAATGGCAGACCACGGGATCATCGTGAGCTCATGATACGGAAGGAGAAGAGTACGGGGGAAAGTCGGTGTCGGTAATAACGAATCTAGATCCCACAAAGGCCAAGCTGTACGCCTTGTTTGGAAAGTGGCAGGCTGCCTACCCGAGCTGTTGTTTCTCTAACCTCCTACTCGCAGATTCGTCACCTCTGTCCTTGATAGGGGAAAGACGGCGAATTAGTGCTGGATGAAGAGGACGAACAGACCGGAGACGAATCCAACGAGGGTAATTACCTAGAAGAATCCCCAATCAGAAAAAGAGAGGGGGGCAATCATGGTTGAAGCAATCTGGATTGCAACTGGGCTACCAGTGGGGCTGGCCGGGTCACCGTGTTTGACTGGGTGGCCCGGTCGTCCAAGAACAAGGGCAGGGGCCAGCAAAAAAAAAAATAAAAAAAAATCCAAAAACTGGCAAAAAGTTAAAAAAAAACTATGTGATCATTGTGATGCGTGAAAATAAACTGAAACGCTAGGCTACCAGAGTGGCCCGGGGCCACTGCCTGGCTGGGTCAAAAAAAATAATAAAATAAAAAAGTAAAATTATTTTTTAACTTTATTAAAGTTTTTTTTTTTATTTATAAATATGGTAAAGAATTTCGATGTGACCCTGATCTTAACCTTGTATTTGAAGCTGTGAAATGGGCCCGGCGCCCCTCACAATACAGTAGGGCAGCCGACGGCCTGGGCGAGGCTCACCGGCCAGGCCCAGCCTTTGGCCGCCTAGGAGAGTAGCCAAACATAAAGCGGAAAAAGTATCAACAAACCAGGGTAGTTTTGGTGCCTACCAGTCGGGCCGACCTGTAGGCGCACCCGTCGGCGGTCGACAGACTGCCTTGCAATTTTTATTTTTTTTTCCTGATTGCATGGTTGTGCGCGGCTTGAGGAGAGCAGCCCAAATCTGCAGTAATTTTTTTGGGGGGTTGTGGGGGTTATAGGGGGGTTAGACGGGGATTGTAGGGGGTTAAGGGGGGGAGGAGGGTGTTAGGGGGCGGTATGGGGGTGTTGGGGGGGGCCTGGCAGTGTTGATTGGATTATTTGGGGTTCTGGATGCCAAAAAAATAAAAAAATGAAAAATATTATGATTTTTTTTTTGCGGGGTGCCGACAGACCCCCGACCGGTAGGTGCGGACCAGTCCAACGCTTGGCTGGTCGGCCCCCGACCAATCCAGGGCCTCCGACCATCGGCGTGACTACCCTGCAAGAAACCCTAAAAAATCTAGTCTGACCTACAGCCGAAAGAAGAAGAAAGTAACCCTACTGGCACAAAGCCTAATCCTAATAAATATAATCCAACCTGCAACCGAAAGTGACACTAAAAGCACAGTACACGTAACTCACTGAAACTACCAAAAACTGAGCGGAAGCCACCTAGGGATCAGCGAAGCCAACAATTTCAACACAAAATTCATTTCATTCCCAAGTTCAACCAGCAAAAGCAGAAAAAGTGTCAGCAAACCCCTAAAGAATCTAATTAAAACCTACTCACCCTACCTAAAACACCGAAGCCACCAGCTGGCCTAGCTCAGTTGCTGGTACACCTCCTGAACTGTTGAAATACACAATCAAACTCCGCTGGAAGCAGATGAGTGAAATAATACAATTCTGAATTGCCAGGGTCGGTCAATTCATGATATCTCAAGACTGTAGCCCATTACAAAAAAAGGGGGGAAAAAAAAAAAACCACCACAGCCAACAATTTCAACACAAAGTTCATTTCACGCCCAAATTTGACCAACAAAAGCGAATAGCTAAAGAATATAATCTAGCCTACAGCCAGAAGGAGAAAAATTTAAGCCTACCGAACGACGCTCTGGACAACTTTTGCCTCAGGGTCACATAGACAAGTTGGCCCGGGCTACTCTGGTAGTTTTGGATCACAAGCTTTTTTTTTTTTTTTTTTTTTTTTTTGGAGAAACATAGCATTTTCCATTCCAATGAGACAACCGGGGTCCGGGAACACACCCCTACAGATCAACCTGGTACTAATCTGCTGAGGCCAAAACGCATCTTAGGCTCCTGGAAACCGGGTCCAGTGTCCCTTTAAGGAATCTCCAAAAAATAAAAAATTGCAAAGCAAATCTATGGCAGTATAATATCCTTGCTGCACAGGAAAATGCCGGCATGTTTCTAGAATCGAAACCATTGTTGCGGCGCACGACGGTGCGCCGGTTTGCGCACGAGTTGCGCACGTAGCGCCGCGCACCGCACAGCGCATTGCGGCGCCCTGAACAGCCGAAATTAGAAGTCTGGGAATTTTTTTTTTCTTTTGTTTTCGGTAGGAAGGCGGGCCCCCACCCTGGCAAAAATGATGGCCGGGGTGGGCGAGTCCGGAAACCGGCTGCGGCCCGGCTCCAAAAATTTTTTGGGGGGAAGGGCCTGCCGAATTCGAAATTTCGAATTCGGCAGACCCTTCCTCCAAAAAAAATTTCGGACAAGGGGGACGGCAGTTCACCTGGAGTCGCGCGCCCGCCCACCATTCGAATCTTGACGCCGCGAAGAAGGGAGGGAGATACGATTCCATTCGAATCTTGAAGCGGGCAACAAAGGCGGGGAGCAGCGGGGGGAGGGTGACGAAGGTGGGAGAAGCAGGAGAAGCGGGAGATAGACGAAGGAGGGCGGGAGGGACACGGCGGGACACCATCGCCGAACGGCAGCCGCAGGACACCATCAGCTCGAAGCAGCGGCGGGAAGCGGCAGCGGGCAGCGGGAGACGGGCGGGCACCCATGAAGGTGGGCGCCCACCGGCCATCTCTCTCTCTCTCTCTCTCTCACACACACACACACACACACACACACACACACACACACACATTCGATTTTGCTCATCCTCTCGATGGAAATAGTGTGAGGCCGGGCGCGGGGTTGGAGACTTACCTGTTGCCCGGTGCGTTCGTCATCCTATCGATGGAAAACTCTCTCTCTCTCTCTCTCTCTCTCTCTCTCTCTCTCTCTCTCTCTCTCTCTCTC
>BFEA01000580.1:563393-576612 GCA_003427395.1 Chara braunii
ACACACACACACACACACACACACACACACACACACACTCAAAATGACGACACACACACACACATTCGAAATGATGACACACACACACACACCTCCTCCCCCACCTCTCTTCCTCCGTCTCTCCTCCCCCATGTCTCCTCCACCATCTCTCCTCCACCATCTCTCTCCCTCTCTCTCTCTCTCTCACACACACACACACACACACTCGAAATGACGACACACAGACACACACACACACACACACACACACATACCTCCTCCCCCACCTCTCTTCCTCTGTCTCTCCTCCCCCATGTCTTCCCACCATCTCTCTCCCTCTCTCTCTCTCTCTCTCACACACACACACACACACACATACACACACATTCGAAATGACAACACACACCAACCCACACACCCACACTCGAAATGACGACACACACACACACACACACACACCCTCGAAATGACGATACACACACACACACACACCTCTCTTCCTATGTCTCTCCTCACCCATGTCTCCTCCACCATCTCTCCTCCACCATCTCTCTCCCTCTCTCTCTCTCTCACACAGACACACACACACACACAGAGGTCGGTGTGGCTGCTGGGGCCGGGCAGGGGGGGGGTTGGCTTTCCCCCCCCCCCCCTCGCACATGGCGCACAGCGCACAGTGCGTGCTCTGCTAAACCTGCGCACAGTGCACAGCGCAGCGCACACATGCACTGCAACTATGATCGAAACACTATTGGCAAAGAACTACGAGCTCGGCAAATCTCGAAAATGCACAAGGCAATTCACAAAAATTTTACAATTTAACCCTAAAATTATTTCCAAAACCAGACTAAGTTCTTAGAAGCAATTCAATTCTAAAGTTTAGTCCAAGTACGTACTAAAGGTGATGCTGCCCACCAATAGATGGAGCCTCTCCCCAAGTGCTAGTGGTGCCTGCTCTTATCAGCACCACTAACACTGGTGGGAGTTTTTTTAAAAAAAAAAAAAAAAAAAAAAATCTTAACAAAAGTAAAAATTAGAACTAGGCGTATTAATATTGTCTACAGAGAATAAGCGATTGAAAACAGCCAAGAAACGGCCACACATAGAGAGTCTTGAGGAATTCAAAGGGAGGGTGAGAAGGATAACTGCATCCACATAATAAAATATGAGTGGAGAAGGTACGAGCGAGATTTTCCCGGTGGCACAAAATCGAGTGTATCACACTCCCCACACCACTCAAGGCATGGGTGACCTTGTGTCACTGTTCCTATTCTTGGAAATCAACCACTCTTAGAAAGTAAACAACACCGTAACTCCAAACGCGGTTATGACTGGCAATTATTTTACCCTTCGCGCTCGGGAAAACGTTCCCACCGCCAACTAGTGAGTCTCGCACTCCCGCTGATGGCGCGGCCACCCACAGGGCTTCAGGGCTTTAGGGCTTTACAAACCCCACAACGATCTCATCTCTTCATCCTATTAATTTCCCAGATTTTACCGTAGGTATGTAAGTGATACATATGTAAGCAGGAGTTCCCAGGATGACCATAGTCGAGCGTAGAACACTCCCCACACCACTCAAGGCATGGGTGACCTTGCATCAGTGTTTCCTGTGCTTGAAGAACAACCACTTTCAGAAAATAGACTTCAGGATATCCCGGTAGGCAGAATGTCAAAACCTTCCTAATATCAGCTAAACGCTCTCCGTGGTTGACTATCTGCATACTTGGCTCTCACACAAAGCTTAACGAGTCTGTCGATGTGACTGACCGGATATAGTTCTACTAACACTGAAAAATTTCCTCCCCTGAATACCAGTAGAACGAAAAGGACCTGGAGCCAAAACATCCCAACATCGCCAACAACAGAAGCAGTTCCAAGAATCTACTACGTAGACAACTCTCAAAGGAAGAAGTGAAATACCCAATGAAAATCTACCAAATATATCACGCGTGCTGCTAGTGAGGGGGCTAGCTGGTAGGATGGGAATAGGGTATAGCAGCAGCGGAGATGGTGGCTCTGCTACAGTAAGTCTTACCAGAGTGAGGTAAAGAGGATGGACGGGGGGGGGGTTCTGAGTCGTTTTCTGAATTCTGCTTATTTCTGAAGTTTGTCGCAGTCATTTCCTAAGCAGCTCCAATTTTTTCTGAGCCAAAGCCGGGTAATGGCGCCGGTATCTCAATTTTCAAAATTCTATGTAAACTTTCATATGGGACGCTGGTCCCAATTCCTGTTTAGGGGCTTGCCGCTAAGGGAACTGTCTAGGGAGGAAGGCACTTCCTGTCCGTCAGAACTAGGTTGGTCGGTACTGGGGAGGGTTGTGGTGCCTTGTTACCCTAGCAGAAGGGGGTATGAGATCAAATGAGTTCTGGTACGAGGACTGAAAGCCTGGACCGACGTTCCGTCTGTTGAGGGGGGGAGTTTAGGAAAGTAGGCAGTTTCATTCGACCCCTCGCTCTCATATTTTTCCTAGCTTTCTCGTTTTTTTCAATTTTACTTTATGAGGAAAGTTAAAAAAAAAATGTTGGCCGTTTGGTGGTCCTTAGAATGTCTTTAGGACTTTGGGATTCTTATCAACTCGTCCTAGGTGGCTTCGAAATCTGTTATACTCAGTGATCTGCGGCTGTTCGATGCCAGAACGACGCTGGCCAGTGCTGGGGTGTTGCCCAGTAACCTGCTGATGCAGGAGCGTGAGGCCTGGTAGAGAGATCAGGGGATGCTTTGGGGTGGGCATTCCACGGGACAACCAAGGGTTGCTGCCGGGACGACGCTGGTCGGAGCTGGGGTGAGTTGTTGCCTTGTAACCCAACAGGATGTGGGGGTGTGAGGCCTGGAAGAGCTCGGCAGGAAGTAAGACAGTTTAGGAGAACTTTGGAAGGGTTTGTTAGGGATTTCGAGGTTTTCGGAGCATTTGTAGGACCTCCGCGGTCTATTCCCAGGCCTCCTGAATTACTGCTAGTGTTCTTAGGTATCTCAAAAAGAGAACGAGGTGAGTGGGAAACGGAGATGGTGGGATATCACGCGTCGTACTAGTGATGGGGCTAGCTGGTAGGATGGGAATAGGGTATAACAGCAGCGGAGATGGTGGCTCTGCTGCAGTAATTCTTACCGGAGTGAGGTAAAGAGGATGGACGGGGGGGGGGGGTTCTGAGTCGTTTTCTGAATTCTGCTTATTTATGAAGTTTGTCGTACTCATTTCCTAAGCAGCTCCAATTCTTTCTGAGCCAAAGCCGGGTAATGGCCCCGGTATCTCAATTTTCAAAATTTTGTGTAAACTTTCATATGGGATGCTGGACCCAGTTCCCAACACGTGCTGCTTTAAAAAAAAAAAGGGGCCCATGGGGTAGTCAAGTAAAGTATCCTGTAGAGTTTTGGAGTTTGCTTTGAAGTCGGGGAAGGAGCGTGAAATGATTCTTTGCAAGGCCGGAGAGGGGATGGAATAGGGTTGCGTGACGGGTACCGGCTAGGGGAAGCCCGTATCAGATGCGATTGGCGTTGGGTAGTTTAGATTGCCCAATGGGTATCGGCTGATGCGGGCGAGCCCTGGCGCGATTGGCGTTGGGTAGCGCTAGTTCACCTCCTTGAGGATGGAGACTGGAGTTCTTGTGAGGGCAAGGAACTTCGGGGGATGATGGTGCTCACCCCCTGCTGAGAAGTGGTTCTTTGAAACCCCTTACAAGGACGGAGTGAGGAAGTGACTGGGATGGAGGGAATGGGGGTGGATGCGATTGGCGCCAAGTATCTTGGCGGGTACCGGCCACTTGCTATTAACTCCATTGAGGTTTTTCCTTTCCATGATGGAGGCAGGATTTTTTAGGTTGATTGTTCCAGAGGTTGCATGTTTTCATATTTTCCAAAATATTTTCCAAATTTACCTACTATTATGGCGTAAGAGTGCAAAGCACTCTCTACCCACTCAAGGGCTAGGCTACGCCAGGGCACTGTCGCCATAGCTCTCACACAGCTATGGTGCCTGGCAGGGTAGGCGCCTCGTGGAAGAGATCAGCGTCCGCATACCCCAACGTTGCGTCCTACACAGCCGCCGTCGACGACCGGGCGCCGCCCCCGCTGCTATCGCCGCTTCGTTAGCGCACGTTTTACGCGGCCCTCCTCCATCGCAAGCATTTTCACCATTCAAGTCTAGAGTACTTCCCATATAGACATTCACACGGGCAAAATGGAGCGGGATTTATTTCCAAAGTTAACTGGGCCAGCAGAGTGGCCTGGGACCACTTGCCCAGCTGGGCCAAAAGAAATTAAAAATATTGAAATTAAAAAATGTATATATATTTTTTAATTTTATTTTTTTGTTTAAATTTGGTAGAGAATTAAAATAAGTAAAAATGTTCTTTAGTTTTTTTTTTTTTTCCTGTTTGCCAAATGCCCGTTCTATTCTGGGGGTCTCAGTCCGGTTGCTCATTACTGGCAAGCATGTTTCTGCATCTGAAAAGAGGAGGGGGGGAGAGCAGACAAGACAGAGGGCCAGCCCATCCCTTGTGGCCCTAACGCCTGGCAAGGGGGGGACTGTTTTGGGGCAACCCTCCCCCTATCCTTAGCCTTTCAGGGGGGTTGTCCTACTGGCCGGGAGGCTTACTGGTAGCACCCAGTCACACATTAGGGCAGCCCTCAGATAGGCGGGGTGGGGAGGGTGCTCCTAACAGTTCCTCAGGCTCCTTTTCAACCTGTTACCTGTTTCTAATATCCCTCATCACACATTGACCCTACATTACCTATGTCTAAAGCCCATATCTGGTTCCAGCCTATTTCCCTATATTGGCATGTGCACCTTTACCTAACTACTGTCACCCAGATTGTGTTCCGCTTGCCCCCTATATCTATACAAGCCATGATAGGCCCTCCTACCAATTCCTCAGGCCGCTTAACATCCTATTTCGGATATCGTATACCCCTGGCATTTATACAAGCCATGATAGGCCACAATCCACCCACTTGTTTTAATGATGTTTCATATTTTCTGTCTTTTTACAGATCCTTTAAGTATTGGCTGGGACCTTCCCTGGTCCTTGAACAGGCCGGCCGCCCGGGCAACCAAGTTTACATGGGCGGCCTGGCCGGTAGCCCATAAATTTAAGCTATATCATGCCTCGACAATAATGATAGTGAGCGACAAAATTGAAATCACACCAGCACTGCAAAGCATCTTACATTCAATCATTCGGCTGACACGAAAAACATACATTCAAAATGAGAAGGGAGGAGAGCAAAAGAAAGAAAGAGAAATGGCGAGAAGGAAGGAGAATAGTCCAAACTCAGACTTGAGGCTCAGATTCGGAAGCATTAACTAGTCTCTCTCCGGGATCCTTAGACAAGAACATGCCAAACCATATTCCAACACTCTGACACAGACAGTCTGTCATGTCACGCCCACAAATTACCGAAGTCATCACCGCTCTTAACCCGATTACACAAGCCAAGTTCGCCTGTCCCCCGCATTCCGTCGCTGTGACATGTCAACCCCACACAATCGCAGCCAGCTTGTCAGGCCTTTTCAACCTGCTCACTCACCTCGCACCAACCAAATCCTTACACTCAGCTAGCAGACCCTCCTTATCGTGCTAACTTGCAAGTTAGATTAGAGAGAGAAAACTGTGCTTCCTAAATTTATTGTTGGGGGGTGCATGCCCGACAAAAAACGGGATAAAGTGAGAGGGAGTAGAAGAAGAAGGGATTGGGAAGTGCCTATGAGTTGCATGCGTGGACCAGGGTGTGGGGAACTCAGCCGGTCTCCATGCGCCGATCCCAGATGCATCGTCTTGGCCGATGAGAATTAAGGCTGGGGGAAGAAGGCGGGAGAGAAGATGTGAAGGCCAGGGTAGGATGCACGAGCACCAAGAAGAAATAGTTACGATCACGGTTCAAGAAGGCAGAAGGAAGGCGAAGACAATTGGAAACCGCAAGCACAGCGAGCAAAATCAAGGCGTGAGGGAGGAAATGCGCATGAAGGACAGCACGTGTGGGAAGAGGGCAAGGTTCGCGCCAAAACCAAAAGCGGGAAGCCTAAATCTTGAAGCTAGTTAAAAGTCCTAATTAACAAAAAATTCTGAAAAAGAAATCCTAACTATATGTGCGTATTAATGTGTGGATCACCACCACACTATAAGATTCAAATGCTGCTTCGTCGAACTTGCCGGGCAAAAAGTCCTAACCGAAATACTACCCTTGGCGCACGTACAACTTGTCAAGAAAAAGACAAAATGAAAGGTCAGCCACATCATCCAGTTCCTGCGCTCACTAAGGTGCGTCCTAATTGCAAAATTATACAAAAAGAAAGACATCCCAGCTGTGAGTTGCATACTTAACCTTCTGATAATAGTACAAAGCTAACACTGCCCAGTGGACCCGTGTCGCTAATGATGAGCAGTGGCTTTTCTTCACGACCGTGCCGCTCTGATCAGCGTGAGCGCTGGCTTTTCTTCACGACCGTGCCGCTCTGATCAGCGTGAGCGCTAACACTGCCCAGTGGACCTGAGTACTAAGCCTCACAATGATGAGCAGTGGCTTTTCTTCACGACCGTGCCGCTCTGATCAGCGTGAGCGCTAACACTGCCCAGTGGACCCGACTTCTCGTGGCAAGGCGTGAAGCACCACGCACGGGCGCCGCCACCATTTTTGGAACTTCGAACGCGTTGCTGCGGGGGTAGAACGACCTTGAGCCACGTCACGCCACGCCCTACGGCGTGGCTCAGGCGAGAGAGAGAGGGAGGGGAGCACGAAGGGGTAGGAGACAGGGGGAAAAGATTAGGGGAGAGAATTGTCTTGACGCAGGCGACAAGAGTGGAAAGGGGGGACAATGAGTAAGAATGATGATATAAGGGGGGGGGAAAAAAAAGGGCGAGAAAAGGAAGGGAAAGGACAAGAAAGACAAGGAAAGCTAAGAAGAGGAAGGGACAGAAAGCTCTCGTGGAAGGAGAATTCCTTATGAAGAAAATGTAAGGGCTCCACTAACGACAGGGGAAGCCGAGAGGTAAGATCGTTCCTTTAACTCACTCTGGTCTCGTCTACTTGAAGACAAGAGGTCAAGAAGGAGAACAACAGGCGTTCCGAAGTGAAAACGACAAATCGAAGAAGTGTCAACATTCCCCCGCCTTACGAAGAGCGTCAGTTTCAAGAAGAGTAGGGACATAGGTTTCAAGGAAACCTTTCTGAAATTTGAAGTGGACGGCGTAGAAATTCACGGAGTCATTATTATTCAGCAAAGTCTCTATTATTAGTAATAGAAAGTGGGGAGATCTACGTACCGGAACGCTCGCCATTATTGCTCGATTTCTGCCGCATTTTGTGCCATTTATTCAACTTTAGTACATCCCGTTCTAACAGTAAACAAAACAAGGGAAGAGGCCAGCCCCACTTTTATATCGGTCAATCGCTCCATTATAACGAGTAGAGGGCAACTCAATTCGGAACGTAGGCAGTTTGGACGATAGTGCGGTGGCGCAATTTTCTCAATGCACTCAATCACATTACACAATTTACTTTCACTCTGTTTCAATTACTGTTTGACTGCAACCATCCGGAAGGGAGAGTCTGGATGTATGTAGACATTGTAGAGACTATAGCAGTCTACCACGTTCGAGGTGAATCCATCCCTATTTAGATCAGTGATTCATTGACCACTCACCTTCACCTTCTAAGTGGGTTCCAAACCCAATAGGGAAAGCAGATAGCACAATTTCCCATTACGCTCAAATTTGCATTGCTTGTTTCATCATTGCTTTTGCCTTTCCAAGGCTGCGCCCATAATTTATTCTCTCCTTCTTACACGACGACCTAGAATCCAGGACCAGTTTATCGCTCCATTATAACGAGTAGAGGGCAACTCAATTTGGAACGTAGACAGTTTGGACGATAGTGCTGTGGCACAATTTTCTCAATGCACCCAATCACATTACACAATTCACTTTCACTCTCTTTCAAATGCTGCTTGAGTGCAACCATCCGGAAGGGAGAGTCCGGATGTTTGTAGAGGCTATAGCAGCCTACCACATTCGAGGTGAATCCATCCCTATTTAGATCAGTGATTCATTGGCCACTCACCTTCTAAGTGAGTAGGAGCAAACCCAATAGGGAAAGCAGATAGCAGAATTTACCATCATGCTCAAATTTGCATTTGCTTGTTTCATCATTGCTTTGCCTTTCCAAAGACCTGCGCCCAGAATTCATGCTCTCCATTGTACACGACGACCTAGAATCCAGGACCAGTTTATGTGAAAAAAGTTTGAGCGGCGACCACCCCACCATCATTCCCAACATAACTACCCACCCAAACCACTGTCGAATCCCAGAGCATACCACCATTCTCCACGACCTGCCATCCAGCTGCGGCCCAATTTCACCGCGCCACCTGGATCTCTCACGATACGCACAGCCCCTCACCCTACTACCACCCCCATTGGATAAAGCAGGAGGGCACACAATGCCTCACCTCTCTGCAAGTATACCGCCTACAAGGAAACAAGATTTTAGCATATCCCCACAACTCAAGGTGGCCCCACCCTACTCTGGACCGCATAACCCAGCACTCAAATATGGCGCAACCGTACATCCAAGCAGCAAGGAGAGCTCTCTCCCAGCAAGATAAGGCTCAACCGGAGTCGTCCTCAGAAGCCAATCCTACAGCCTCCCAGACGAGCAGCCCTTCACAAGCAGCATCCAAAACACGGGGACAAAAAGCAGTAGAACTTTTGATGAGTAAAACAGAAATATAAAAGCAGAAGTCGTCAAAACGAAGGAAATAATCAAACACACAGCAGGAGAGGAGGCTGAAGTAGAAATCTGGGAATATCCTCGGCTACAGCCGCAGTCATTGAACGAACTGTACGAGAGACACGCTGTTGCATACTAGTGAAAGTGAACAGAAGTATGATGCAGAATCTAGAACCGACCATTACAAAGAGCAATATAATGCAGCGGAAGACTTGAAAACATGGATCTGTCTCACATCCGACTCGGACTATACACAGGCTCACACACATGCATTCATCGGGTGAGAAGGCCTGGCGCTCAAACATAGAAGATGCGCCAGGGCCTGTACACAACACACACGGACGAATGTAGGGGGAAGAGACGAAAGGAGGAGGAGGAGATGGCGCCACCACAAAGTCCCCAAAAAAGTAATCCAAAATGTCGGAGATACAGAATTCTCGGAATGTCGAAGTTACAGAATCTCGAAATGCCATTGGTAACAGATCTCCAAACCGTCCTCCCGACATCCTACTCTGCAAATAGTCTCAGTCTTGATGTCACCGATATCTCACCATCGATCCCTGTCCCATAGTAACCGAGAAAGTGAAAGGTTAGGAGGAGGAGAAGAAGAAGAAGAAGAAGAAGAAGAAGAACCGAGAGGGGCAGAGGAGAAGGTGGAGATTGAGAGGTGGGGCGGAGGAAGATCCTCCTGCCCTGATCCAGTGTCCAGGCACCAACCTGTAGGTGCAAGATGCCGCCTTGGAGCTGTTGAAGACTCGCCCTTGCTGCTGGTTTTATGGCGCTCACAGGTAAGTGCCAGGTAAGTCGCTACTCTCTCTCTCTCTCGCCTCTACAGCTAGCGCTAAACCCAGCGCGGCTGCCTGGAGCTGCGCTAACCAAAATAGCGCAGCGCTGCATCCTCAATGCCGCGCCTCCGAGTCTGTGTTGAACAGACCGCTGGCTGGTCCTAAGTACCGGCGGTGGCCTGTTCGACCTGGCTGCTGGTGAAGCCGCGCCGTGATCTGTACCGTTCCGGTTGATCGGCGGTTCAGATCAGACCCGCGGGAAGTGGCAACCTCAATCCTCGGCCGCCAGGCTCAAACGAAAAACCGTTTGGGCCGGTGTCCCGTTCAGGGCCTGCAGGTGCAGGCCTGGGTCTACAACCGGTTTGCTGGGGCCTACCGTCGGCCTTTCCAAAGGTCCAGCCTTTAACCCAGGCTGGACTGGCCCGGCATGGCCACGGTCTGGGATACCCCCCTAGACCTAGCCGTCGGGCCTAATAGGGCCCGTGTGGAATCCAGTATGTAACACACGCAGTTGTTTTCAATTTCACCAACAAGAACAGGGATTTACAGCTGAAGGAGAAGAGAAAGTGGGTACAAGACAGGTTGATGGACCTGGAAAGCGTCCCAGGAATGGAACCGGACGTGTGGTGGCACAAGCGAGGAAAATACACTGTCATGATCTTGTGTGTGGATCCCTCGTATGCCCAGATTCTAGTCTCATTGTGTTCACTGAAGTGCGAAGGATCAATTGTGACGATCCAACCATGGAAACCACCCAGACAGCCGCAGGCCGAGGAGTCCAGGCATCGCCAGACGATGCTCAGGAACCACTTCTGGGTGCAGTTTGACAACCTATCAGAAGGAATGCACAGCTTCTTACAAAAAAGGTTGCAGGAGGAATACCCCAACAGCCCAATCATAGATTGGCAACCAGCAAACCCCGACTTCATGGCTCTGAACCATGGCGCCCGAGTGGCGTGTCTAAAGGTATCATCAGGCACGCCCCTGAAATTCCCGGATGTCTGGATCTTCAGAAAAAAGAGGAAAAATTGAGCGTGTTCATTTCCACAAAAACTAACCCCTGCTGCTTCAAATGCAGGAACAAGGGGCATCACGGAATGCACTGCCCGCTCGCAGGGGAAATCGGAAAGGAGGTCATACTCAAACAGTCAATTCTGGTTGAGTGTGACATCAAGCCAGGAGTATGGTATATTAACGAAGCACGATACAGAGGTTTGAAATTCGATGACAATCTGGAGAACCCAAAATGGATCTGGGTACTCCAGGGTGAACCCAAATTCAAGCCAGATATCTACCCCCCCTACGACAGCAGATGGAGGAATGGCAGGAGCTAAACGAATGGAAGATAAGAACACTGGCTTTCTGACAGAACAAATAATCAACGAAAAATTGCCGAAAATGGTTTGTTGGATGGAAAGCAAAGATTACTAGATTAGAAACCATTAACGAATTGCACACGATAGACCGAAACGCCGAATGCGCCTATCTGGAGAACCAGAGAGCAAGAACAGCACCGGAATATCAACAGGACTCGACCTGTTCAACCCCAAAGTCGTTACTTCCAGTACACAGATCAGGGCCAGTCTACAGATCGATGGATCCCTGAAACGCAAACCAGAGGATTCAGAAAGCGAATTGGCACAATCAGCAGCGGGTAAGAGGAAGCAGAGGGCAGTGGGTCTGGCCAATGCTCTGTCCAAGCACATGGATGTAGAGGACAGCGAGCAAAGAGGACAGGCTAGTATCTCTCAGGGAGGGTCAGCATACAGGCAAGGAGGGAAACCTCAGACAGACATGGAGAAAGACCCCTCCCAGCGAACAGAGAAGGGAGAGGACATGCATTGCTCTCACCGGTGGCCCAGCCTAGCACTCAGGACAGCAAGGAAGGGGCACAAAGAGAACAAGAACAGGAAGAGACTCAGCTCACTCAATTGCAGAATTGCAGGATTCAGATGAGAGAGACTCTGAGAGTCTGAGGAGGACTCAGACGAGGATTTGGATGAGGAAGACAAGGATGAAGAGGATTTGATATAGGGGAGGATGAAGAAGACCAAGGGCTGGACACGGAATCCCTAGACTATGTACAGCAGTACATTTGTTGGCTGGAATTGGAGAGAACGGTGGAGCTTGAGGTAAGGCTGGCACATCACAAGCACCTTCGCAACCTTAGATCGGCAACTAAGAGAGAGGAAGACATAACCATGGAGAACAGATTTGAAATCCTCAGAAAGGAAAGAGCAATTAACGAGGTCTGTGCAGCACAGTATGGCATGAAGACAAGAGTGGAAAAGAACAAGATTAAAGTGGATCAAAGAAGCTATGAACGAAGATTCAACTGGCCCAAATCATACGCAGAACAAAGCGCGGACGAAAGAACCAAGAAGCAAGAAGCAAAAGATCCAAACCAACCAAAACCCCACAGGGAAGGAAGAGCAGGACTCAGACCCAACACCACAGGGGACAGACCCAGTGGAGGATCTCAGAAGACAAGCAGCAATCTTGGCGGCTCAGGGGATTGTTCTGAGGGATCAGAACAGGGAGCTGAATGAGAACTGTTCAATGTTTCAAGATGTGGCTGGAGGAGTGCACAAAGAAACAGAAGCCGCAGCCAGGCTGGATGCACACAACAGCTCCAGACGGCGAACAGTGATACCATACCGCTTGAACAGCACCTTTGAGACATGGGAGAGCATATTACAGATCCCACTCCCTGATGTCAGAGTTGATCCTTGACTACTTGGGATAATGTCAGCTGTTTCACCTGTAGTGACCCAGGGCATTCACCACCCCTGAACTGACATCAATCATTCAATTCCTTTGAACTGGCGGGAACTTCAGGCGTGAAAGACTCACTCACAAGGAATTCTCAATCAGCGTCGAGGCAGATCACAATATGGTACCGAAAAACAAAGAATTTGAACTTGGAAATCTGAACCTTAACGCCAGTGTTCTCGAGTTTCAAGTTTGAAGTAGTAAGCTTGAAGTCAAATTCTCGACCTGGGAGCTCTGAATAGGGGAAAAAAGGCAGGTCTAGGATATTTGGGCAGGGATCACTCACCTGTAGTAAGTTCTTGGACATGATGTTGAGTGATTCAGCAAGAATCCACGAGATGGTTTGGGTTTTCAGTCTTTTGACATGGATAAAAAGATGGATTTTGTTCATGAAAAAGTATCCTTTCAGATATCAATATGGGTTACTAACATGTCTCTTCCCATTATGTCTGTCTTGGATCATTATGTTGATGTTGAAATGGCCCCAGCATGAAGGAGGTGCAAGTTATAAATGTGACGGCAACTTTTGTTCGAGAAATGCAAATGATAGTGTAAGTCCTGAGTCCCTTCGCTGATGCGGAACATTTATTTCCTTCATTTCCAGATGGTTCCTGAATGACTGATCCTCATGATCGCTTTAACTTTAACACAGCTGCTTTTAATCCAGGGGTCACAATGGTTGATTTTTCCCTATGGAAGCCAAATGCCTGCAAGGGTCAGACAGATGGCTCACTTTGCCACACCTAAAATAACATGACCACTGACCGGTCAATTTTGGATCATGAGCAAATTGGACTTAATGCTGATCCGTGAACGGCACAAAACGCGAAACCAACTTGAAAAACGAGATCTTCATCAAATTTTTGGATTCGCTGCCTCTCTCTCTCTCTCTCTCTCTCTCTCTCTCTCTCTCTCTCTCTCTCTCTCTCTCTCTCTCTCTCTCTCTCTCTCTCTCTCTC
>BFEA01000580.1:594955-609064 GCA_003427395.1 Chara braunii
GAGAGAGAGAGAGAGAGAGAGAGAGAGAGAGAGAGAGAGAGAGAGAGAGAGAGAGAGTGCCACGTGGCACTTAGCGCAACGGTACTGTATCGACGACGGCGGCCAGCGACGACGAGCTGGGAGACGAGCAGCGACGACGGGCAGCGGCGGCGGGCAGCGACGGGAACCTCTTCGGTGGGCAGCAGCGGGAACCTCCTCGGCGGGCAGCACGAACTCACGTTCGAATTTGAAGGCCGCCTGACCAAATGTGGAATCGGTGGAATAATTTGCGCGGGGGGGCAGGGAGGCTCCCAAGCACGAAAAAGCATCGAAAAAGGCCTCCCTGCCCCCCTGCGCAAAAATGCGCTGGGCCCGCCAGGCGTCAAACCAGGGGACCCAACTGGCCGGGCCGCCCGGGACCCCTGCCRGACGGAGGCTGGGCCGCCGGGCGGCCCGGAGTTTAACACAGTTTAAAACAAATATGTTGTATAAAATTGCAGTACAAGCAACTTTTGGCTGAGGGTCCCCTCCAAATTCCTTATTAATTTTAAGATAAAAATAAATGAGGAGAAATGAGGTAAGATATAGTCTGATATACCCTTTTAAATCCCTCTAGTGACTGTTTAGAGTAACTTTATACCCCCCAATCACTCCTGGGTGACCCACCACCGAAATGGAAGGTAAGGCCGGATTCTGACTGCTCAGGCCGAGCGCAGTCCTGGCCTGAAGTCAGTTTTTTTTTTTTGGAGATCCTTCCCTCTTTTTTGACCCGCCTGGTTTTGCCGGGGGATCCCCACCGGCCCAACTGGCCCGGGCATGCCTGGCCGGGCGATGGCCCAGCCTAGATATTTTATGAAGAAGAATAAAATAAACAACTTTTACCTGAGCATTACATCCAAATTCCTTACCAAATTGGAAATAAAAATAAAATACGGAAAATAAAACTAATAAGAAAAATAAGAAAAAATAAAGAGAATTAAAATTAGTGAGTGAGCGAGCACGTTTTCGACACCGCCATCTTTGTGCAAGGAAAATGAGCGATAGCGAACTTCAGAAATCGAACAGCATCAATCACTTGAGACCAGATACTCGTGACCTCGAACCAATAGCAGAATTGCATCACGAGTTCCACCAAATAAGAGCACAGCAAAAGCTCATAATTGACAATGCTGGAATAGTCTCATCATCATCAACGAAGAACCAATGTCGATATCCTATCTGGCGCTCGGCACCCGGACTACAGATGGCAGATCCTATCTAGCCTATCCTCAATGCCTCTGATGACGTCACAGCTCCCCGAAGTACGAGCAGATCTCGGCCAATGCCGTTCACCTCAATCACCAGGTATGTCTCTCGTATCACTCACAAACTCGATCCCCAACTCACAGATGCCACATGCACCCAAAGACCACCATGCGCCCCATCCAGCATACAGCAGCGCAGCTCGGCTATGGCTGCCTGCTCCTTCCAGCTCGCCCGTGAGCGCGTGAGCGCTGGCCAATGTATAGCGCGGCAGCACTTGCGCAGCATGCAGCCAGTGCCGGAATGCCGAATGTGTGGGCAGGCACTTTCCCAAATGGAAGTGTCCTGCGTGCTTGCGTGCAGCCTGGCTGCGCTGGGCCCCTGCCCAGAAGCTTCCGGTAGGCCTAGAGAGGCTGAGCCCCAGTCCAAACGAAACAGGCCCTGGGCCTGTGGTGGTTGCCCATGTCCAACTGCCCTCGGCCTGTGTTCGGTCCATGTTGCGAATCTGGCCCATGGCCTGCCTCAGTTACATTCGAAAGAGGAGCCTGGGCCTGGGCGCTCTCAACCAACTGGCGCTGCGCAACTGCCTGAATTTACCCAGTTGTGTGATGACCCCAAAATAGGCCTGTAGGCCCTGGGTCGAGCCTGCCTTCACTTAGGGCGGCCGACTGTACAGAAAATAGGGCCCAGTAGGGCAGATCGAGGCCTTGAGATACTTCGCTAGTCCTCTGAGGAGTTTATTCAATCTGGCGCTTTCCTTTCTGCAGCAACTTCTCATAGTGGGCGACAACCTGCGGTGCGGTCTGCATTAGTTCCTCCCGTGTGAACCACCTATCCTCCTTTGGATCAGTATGATGTCTGAACCGAACTCGGTACTGCAGCTTCGGTTTCGGAGGACCTGCCTGTCGGTCTTGGAACCGGCATTTCCCTGTGGTCAATGTCGACTTCTCCGTCCATGGTTGGGGGCAGCATTGAGTGACGTGTGGGAAACTGATCAGTTTCCTCGGAAGGTGCAAGTTTGGAGGCGTGAAAAACAGGGTAAGTGCGAAGATGACCAGGGATCCGGATTACATATGATGGTCCATCCGGATCTTCCCCAACAACATCCAGAACCTCCCATGGTCCAAAGTATTGTGGCATGATCTTGCGGGAGATCCCGTGCTCCTGTCCCAGTTCTGAGGAATTTACCCAAACTCTGTCCCCTACCTGAAATGTAGAAGGGCGGCGGTGTTTGTTCTCGGACTCTATCATTGCCGCCTGTGCCTTATGCATCTGTTCTACTGCCTGCTGCATCAGTTGTTCATAGCGATAGGCAAATTCCAGTGTGCCCGGTTTAGCAGTTGGCTGGTTGTCGGGTAGTAGAAAGTCTAGGGACAGTCTAGGCTTGAAAGTCAGTAGCAGACTGTTAGAACTTACCCCAGTGGAACTGTGCACGGCATTGTTGTACAGGCTGGCGATAAGAGCAAGTTTCTCATCCCAGTCCACCTGATTGGGCTTAATGTGATGCCACAACAGGTGTTGTACAGCGCGGTTCAGCTGCTCTGCTTGGCCATTTGCCTCTGGGTGGTTCCCAGAAGTCAGCTGCAGCTGCGCTCCCTGTTCTACAGCTGCAGCCTTCCACAAATCACTGGTGAATCTGACATCCCTGTCACACACAATAGACTTTGGCAGTCCAAAGTCTCTGACCCAGTTCCCTTTGAACAGTTTGATCACATACTCGGTTCTAGCTGTAGCAGGCATTGCAACTAACGTAGCATACTTACTAAACCTATCCACAATGACATAGATATATCTCATTCCACTCTTGTTGGTGACCAGCGTGTCCATGAAATCCATAGACAGGCTCTCACCAGGCCTTTCCGGAATCGGAAGGGGCTTGAGAAGACCAAAAGGGGCTTGTGTACGTGGCTTGTCTCTCTGACACACCTAACAGGTCTCCACATACAGCTTCACATCTCTCATCATTGTGGGCCACCAGAACCGTTGCAACAGATTTGCTGCAGTCTTTCTATACCCAAAATGTCCGGTGGTATCATGCCGCTCGCCTAAAAATAAACTATGCAAAAACTCCCAATTAGGCACATGAAGACGTTTATTTCCGGCCTTCTCAAGGAGCAGCAGGCCATTGATCAACTCAAACTCCTCTGACGTAGCTTTATCCTTCGCTTCGAGTCTGCGTATGATCTCTGACATGAATGGGTCCTCGCGATAGGCTTCCACCAAAGACTGAGTAACATCGTCCGCAAGCCCAAATTTTGTGACCAGCACACCGAGAAAATCTGGCCTACGCGACCGCGCATCAGCAACCGTGTTGTACTCCCCCTTGTTGTGCTGGGTTTCGAAGTCATACTGCTCAATGACTTCGATCCAACGCTTCAGAGCGTCGAAGAGTACCGGTTGAGTCTTCATCCATCTCAGGGTCTGATGATCAGTCCTAACATACAAGAAGCGACCTAGGAGGTAGTGCCTTCAATGGGTTAGCGCTTTATAGATCACATAGAGCTCCTTCTCATAGGTGGACTTGGCCAACTTTTGAGAGGGCATCTTTTTGGACATGTACTCTACTGGCCTCAACTTTTTCCCCTCCTGCTGCGCAAGTACGGCACCAATGCCGTAGTGGCTGGCATCCGTAGTCACAACGAAAGGTTTGTCAGGATCAGGAAGTTTCAAGACCTTATGGTGTGTCAACGCATGCTTTAGATGTCTGAAAGCAGCCTCACACCTGTCTGCCCACTCCCATGGGGTGTCAACGCGTGTCAGGTCCGCCAAAGGGACGGCCACTATACTACAATTTTGAACGAAGTTGCGGTAGTAGCCTGTCATCCCTAAGAAGGACCTCATCTCAGTCACAGACCGAGGATGTGGCCAGTCACGAATGCTGGCCACCTTCGTGTCATCGGGCTTCAAACCCTCCGCGGAAATCTCATGACCCAGGTACAAGATCCGGGTGCGGCCAAACTCACACTTCTCCCGGTTGATCTTGAACTGGTGTTGTCTGAGGAGGCTAAGGACTTTATCTAAGTGCGCTACATGCTCCTCGACAGTCCTACTAAAGATAAGTATGTCATCGAGGGACACGATGACAAACTTGTTTAAGTAGTCATGAAATAACCTGTTCATCGCGTGTTGAAAGGTGCCAGGAGCATTGCAAAGGCCGAAAGGCATCACCACAAACTCGTACAGACCGTACCTGGTCTGAAATGCGGTTTTGTGTTGATCCTCAGGCCGTATTGCAATCTGATGGTACCCGGACTTCAGATCCATCTTACTGAAGTACCGACACCCTTGCACTCGATCCAACAAGTCGTCGATGCACGGTAGGGGCTCGACGTTCTTCACTGTGATGGCACTGAGGCCCCTATAGTCAATGCACATCCTCAAGGTCCCCCCCTTCTTCGGTACAAATAAGACTGGCAATCCGTAAGGGGAGACACTAGTCCGGATCCAACCCTTCTCTATGAGATCCTTGAGTTGCCGGTGAAGCTAATCGAGCTCACCTGGAGACATCGGATAGATTCTACCTTTCGGAATGCTAGACCCTGGGATAATCTCTATCGCATGGACGACGTCCCTCTTAACAACCCCTTTCGGCTCTTCGAATAGATCAGGGTACCTAGCGACCACTCCCTCTATCTTTGGAGGTGTTTTCACCGGCTCACCCTTTGCGGAGACGTAAACTAAGTACATACCCTCTTCCGGATTTTGCTTATAATAGTTATAGAACGCGGTCGCACACATGCATCCGTAGGACTCGATCAGACTACTAGCCTTGAACTTATGTAATTTGGCGGTCCCCCCTCCGGGCAAAGTGTGTTTGACCACTTTTTTGTCCCAGTCAAATTGGGGCTGCGCAACTGAGAGGTAATACATACCTAACAAGATATGTATAGGGAGATCATCGCTGACTAGGAACGAGACTCGATGTCTCAGTTCCCCTCCCGCGTACGGGAAAAGACACTCAATGTCTCTGAGGTAGTCGGTGACTACCATGCGCTGTTTGTTGGCACAGGTCGACTCCACAGGTCGACTCAGGCGGTGCACTTGCCCCTCTAAGCGCAGCCTCTCAGCGCACGCGTGACTAATGAAGTTCCACGTCGAGCAAGTATCATAATAGGGCCCGACCTTACGATCGGCGATGACTACCTCGCCGATGAACAACTCCTTAGGGGCTTTGGCCATGGCCGTCCAAGAAGCTAGCGGGTCCGATCTAGACCACTCCTCCTCTAGCTCCTCTAAGGACTCAAACACCTTTAGCGAACACAGGATCGCTGGGTCCGAATGTGTTTGCGGGACGACGATGGAGTCAGTAGCTTGGGCCATCTCTTGAGATGGTGGGGGTGTGTCCACGACCTCGACCCTAGCAGGAACAACTACTATTTCTACTGGCCCGATGTGTTTCCCGGAGCAGTGCTAGAACTGCTGGCCACATTGCTACCTACGGGAGCGAAGGATCCCAATGCCTGCCCCATCGTAGGCGGGATCCTCTCGGTCACCTTCTTGTTGCGGCACTTGAATTGGTTATGGCCATATTGACCACAACAAATGCAGGCCTGCCTGGTGTACCGGTCTCTCCACACGTCCTCTGTAAGACCCGCTTTCTCCCATGGAGGAGCATTGGGGTCAACTTGACTCCTGGACCGGGAACCTCCACGGCGTCTACCGGTCGCCTTACCTTTCTGGACAGAGGCAGCGACTGTTCCACCCCTGAAACTTCTATGCTGCCTGCCTCTGTACCTACTCCCTCTTGGAAGTCGTCTTCTAACTCGATGGTAGACCCATCGTTGTCGACGAACATTATGCGGCCTTTCGCCTTCCAGTTGGGAGGCAGTGCCTTCTTCCTACCGTCCGTCATGGGTGTATGTCCATGCCCTATCTTTGCCTCTATGTCTAGGGCTTTCTTGCTAAACAAGAGAAAGTTGTGCATATTGATGTTGGCCTCACCTGGCAACTGATTCCTGAGAGGCAAAGGAAAACATCTCAGGTATGCAGTGAGTAAGACCTGGGGGTCATAGCGTACTCCAGGAAGATAGATCAGACGCTCTATTGCGTCTGTGGCTTCCCTTATTGACTTCAACTGCCTGTTGTTCAATGTCAGGATCGCGTCAGTGGCCTTTTGGGCCTCCTGAGGATCATGCCAACTATCTTCCGCCAGCTTAAGGAACTATTCCAGTTTCTGGTTAACTGCCCAAGCGTGGAAGTCATGACCGTATCCTTGTAGCTGTTCTAATCCACTCAACCATCTTGCTGCACTCCCCTCTAAATAGGAGGCAGCCACAAGTACTTCCTCGTGTGGCAAGGTCAACTTGCATTTGACATAGACTGGCACTGACCTCAACCATGTGTCGAGGTGTTCGCCCCTCTTGTCCCCTGTAAAGGGTTTGGCGGAGGCGATGGCCGTCTTCGGAACCCACTGACTTTGTCTCGGTATCTGTCCCACTCCAGGTTGTGGACCTTGGGGAACAGGCTACTGCACTAGCTGCTGCTGGGGCTGTGTACCCTGAGGCTGTGCATGCTGCGAGACAGCAGGCTGCACCTGCATCGGAGGTAAGGAATACACTGACTGTACAGGAACCTGACCACTAGGACCTGTTGAGAACCCTCCTGTTTGCGGCATACCCAGGGAAGTGGCTTGTACCGATGCTGGAGAAACATATTGGGATACTCCAATCATCGATGGGACAAAAGGAGGAGGATGTACAAGGGGCCAGGGCACCGGGCCCGGACGGTGATGGAGCTGCCTGCGCGCGCCCGCCAGACTCTACTGGATGTCTTGTAAGAGACTCGTCTGGTGGTCTTGCATTTCTACTACATCTAGCAGGACTGCACGCAAGGTCCTCACATCATCCTCCATGCGTGTCAGATCCATCCCTCTAACTCACTAACGTCCGCTTGTCTCCGTTGTAACCTAGCTCTTCTTCAGATCATTCTTTCCTTCTCTGCCTTTATCTCTCCTAGAGCGTTCTGTAGTTGTGCCTCCTGAAGCGCTGCTTGCTGTATGGCAACCTCCTCGGGAGTCAGAATGAACAGCTGGCTTGCCATGACGCCAGTGGACTGACTCGGGGGGTGTGCGACAGTTGACCCTACAGTCCGTGAACTACTAGCCTGAGAGCTTTGCTGCGCAGCAGTTGACATGGTTGCTGAAGTAGCGGCGGCCCTAGCTCTTCTCTGCTGGCAGAACAGGAGTCTGTCGCCCTCTGGTCCTAATGCCAAAGGGGCTATCGGGCGCCTTGCTGATCGCAGGATCCTGTCGTCCTCTCTAGTTTCCTCCCTGTCGCTCATAAGCTACTGAACTGCGCACCGTCTGCACTAGGTCACTCACTCGATGCCTACCGCAGTGTCATGCACAAACCGATTTATCAAATAAATTAATTAATCGGTGGCTATGTCAGAGACTACACATTTGGGTCCAACAAGTAAGTTCAAATTCCTACAAACGAGACTATTTCTACTTTGACTAGTTCACAAACAGAAAGCACAATGAACAGAAAACAGTTCTATGTTGTCTGTCAGATGTTAATGGTTGTACATCTATCTAATCAAAAAACAAAAATAGAATCATATAATTGGATGTTTGCGGAGTGGAATCTTTCCCAAACATATCACCTGGAATCTACCCCTCCCTCAGTTCTTCTTGAATGTCTCTTGTCGGCAGCATCCCTGCAGCGGGCCTCCATCTGCCCTGGCCTACAGCCAGGGCCTGTTTGGCTATTTGCCAGTTCGGCCTGTGGGACCAGGCCGTGGCCTGACCCCACAGGCCTTGTACTATTCCAGTCCAGTCCAGTCCTGCCCGGTACCACTGTCGGTACCAGGCCAGTCCAGTCCAGTCCAGTCAGTCCACTGGGGGTATGCCCCAGTTGTTGTCTGTTTTTCAGGATTCTTCACTTTTGCACATCTTGGAGTACGTGCGTGTTTAGGTTTGTGTCGGAGTTGCACTGTCCTTCCAGCTCCATCTCCACCTCCTCCTCCGTCAACCCTCTGCCATCCTGGCGGGTCCGGCACACTGGTATCAAAGCGGGAACGGTCCCCGCTCCAACCCGCCCACCCTCCCGTAAGAGGGAGAAATCGGTGTAATCCCGATAGCGGGATTTTCAGCGTTTTTCAGGGCGGGAACAGCGAAAAAGCGGGGAAAAACGGTAGCATGCAGAGGCGGATACGTGGCGAAAGAGGGAGATGTCGTCACGACGCGTGTGCGCAAGCGCCAAAGGCCAAGGCCGCCGCACGCGCCCAGCGCCCACGCTTCCCTGCTGCCCCACCCTACCCCGCTCCCGGATTATTATTATCAAGATCCGGGATGCTGCAACTGCCAGGGTTTGAACTTGGGCAGCTGCTGCTTGCGCGAGTGCGGTCAGTGCCTTAACACACTGTCCAAAGCCGCAGTAAGCCACAGTATGAGCTGATACTGTGGCTTGCTGCTGTTGAAGAGGTGACACAGCAGCTATTTCCCCCCCCCCGGCGGGTGGTGTGTGTTGCCGCCTGCGCACGCGGCTGGCACATGCTGCCTCTCTGCAGTGCCACGTGGCAGTTTGCTGTGGATCTTGAAGACCCCCCTAGCTAGGGGGCTGCACTACAGTGACATCTGGGTGGATGATCAAGATCTCAGCCCACCCCGGATTTTTTTTTATTGACATCTGGGTGGATGATTAAGATCTCAGCCCACCCCGGATTTTTTTTTATTGCAGTGGCATCGGGCCAGCAACATCTTGAAGGCCAAGATCCTGTGGATCTTGGTAGTGCTCTGCTCTTGGCCACCCAAGAGCTTGGTATCACCATCCTACCACTAACCTACTCTCCCCCAACCTCTCTTCTCTCCCCCCTCCCATCATCTAACCATCCCTTCCAACCCAACCACTACTCTCTCCTCCTACCTTTCTCTTCACTCATCTCCGACAACCTTTTTCTCTCCTCTCCTCCCCACTCACCATCTTCTACTCCTCTCCACCTTTTCTGTATCCTTCTCTCCCATTCTACCACCCTCCTCTCCCTCTTCCCCCCCCTAACTTCAACCCCCTCATTTCCCCCATCTCCCCCTCCACTTCTTTTCTCTTTCTCACCTAGTTCTCTCTTTTCTCTTACCTTTTCATCCCCCCTTTCCCCCCCCCAACTTCGAAAATTTTCTTCTTTTATCTTTCTTTTTGAATTATCTTATTCCCCACCTTCCTTTCTCATTTTCTGATTTATTTCATTTTATTTTTTTATTTATTTTGAAAATTCGAATTTCTTTGCGGCACCCTCGAATCTGATTATGAGTTAGTCATCCTTGCTTTCGGCACACATTTTGACCCCGTAGGGGTAACGAAGTGCTGCCGAAATTTTCTGTTTTCTTCTTTTTTTCGGCACATTTTGACCCCTTGGGGTTGGCGAAGCGCTTGCAAAATTTTCTAGTTTTACTTAGTCTTTCTTCTTGACGGCACACTTCGACCCCATGGGGGTCTTTCTTCTTGACGGCACACTTCGACCCCATGGGGGTAACGAAATGCTGCCAAAATTTTTTGAAAAAAAACAACACTTAGTTTCTCTTCACCCCCTCATCTACTTATTTTTTAATTTAATTTTTTGAAATTTATAATTTGCGGCATTTTGAACTTTAGTGTGCTCATCTTGGTCTCCTTCCTTTTGGCACATTCTTGAACCCCCGGGGGGGTAAGGAAATGCTGCCGAAAATTCCAAAAAAATAAAAATCACTTCTCTCTTCACGTTTTGTTTATTTATTATTTATTATTATTATTTTTTTTTCTTTTACTTTTATCTCGAAATTTCATTGTTTATTTTATTTTCTCTCCCCCTCCCCTCCATGGTTATTATTTTCTGTTCTTGATTAGGTTGCCGCTACCCTCCCCTAACCACCCAAAACCCGGTTAGGGTTTTCTTAGGGTTTTTCTAGGGTTTAGGGTTCCCTTAACCCCCCTTACTATCCCGCCTCCTCCCGTCGGTCACCCTGGATCCGAACGGCTCCTCTCCCCTCGACCGGATTTGCGCCACCATCTCACACGCGACCCGCTGGTCACGGGGCGAGCTGACCCACGACTACCCACTCCGCTCTCGCGGTCCCCTCCCTCTCACTGGTGGTCCCCTTTCCCCGCATACCACAACCCATCTCCCCCCCCACCTCCCACCATGTCTACCTCTCTCCCTCCATCGCCCACGGATGGGGCTACATCTGAGGAGATCACCGTGGCGCAGTCCACATCCCAGGCCAGCGCGTAGCCAGCAGCTCATGGTCACGCCCATGCGGACACCATGGACCTTCATGCCGTCCTTGTAGCGATCCAAGCACAACTTAGTACGCTTGGACCGTTGCAAGCGCAAATCAATGCGCTTGCCCTTGATGTCAACCGCCTCAAAGGCTCTCCCCATCGCTCCCCCCCCCATTTTCACACCCTATCCCCAACCGGCTCACTGGCCGGTTCCCCATGACTCCGACGAAACAGACATGGTAGTTTGCCCTCCCTTGTGGCTCAGGCCCAACACTCCCCCTCAGCCGTGATGAGCACTGCTGCCGGTCAGACTACCCCGTTTATTGCAACAGTTCTCCTGGCCCCTGCCGCCACTACCGTCTCTGCCGCTGTCGTAGGCCCTGCGGTCCAAAGACCATCATCTGGACCGACAATTTTACCAACCCGTTCCGGTGCTGCTTCCCAACTCCCTACACCAGTCGCGGCATTACGGCTTCGTCCACTACTCCCCGCCTTCGTCCCCTTACCCCTACAGCAAGGTACCCCGCAGTCTGGGATTCTTCCTCCCGGTGGGATCCCCCCCCCGCCTCCTCCACCCCCGACCCCGCGCACCCAGCGAGTGGTCACTTTACAGGCCACCATTGCACAGGCTCAGGCGGAGATCCTTGCTCTGAGACAGCCTCACGCATCACAGGCTGCTCACCCTTCTTCTTCTTCTACCACCCCTTCAACCCCCATGATGCAGGCTCGTTTCCCTCGACCTGCTCCTCAGCCTATCCCCTCCTACCTGCCTATTTTGGGACAGCTGCCCGCGGTCGTTGCCTCCACATCGGCTGGTCAATCTGCCAGTGGTCACAGTCCACAACCTTCCCCCACCTCTGCCCCTGCAGCGGTCCCGACTTTCGCCACGGCCTTGCATGCGCCTCGGTCTCCTTCCCCCCGCCATCAGCACAACAGACACCCTCTTGTGCGCACTTCAGACATTCCCAAGTATGATGGCACATCCCGCGTCTCTCGCTGGTTGCAAATAGCAACATGCACACTCTCCTTGACGACCACCTGTCAAGAGTTGTGGTGCGATGTATTGCGAGGCAACCCTTCCACTGCGTGGGAGGACTATTATACCCAGGGCCTCCACGTGGGTGAGGTCCCTACAATTGCAGACTTAGCGGCCTTCCTTCAGGACCACTTTGGCGCTCGTCACGACACCACTGACGCTTTAGACTGCGTCACACAGACCTGATGCTCAAAGTCCTCTACACCGGCTAACCTCGAGCGTCCCGTCCGGGTGTTTGAAGACGCCCGCCTTGTTTGTGATGAGACGTTTCTATCCGAGGTCACCCTTACCGACCGGTTCCTCGTCAGTCTTTCGACAGACTACCGCTTGGAGTTATGGAGGCGTTTATTCTCTTCCGCGGAGCAGGCCTACGAGGCTACTAGACAGTACCAGAGGATGTGGAGTCGCTTCCCCGACACCCCGTCCTCGTTGCGATCTGCCGCCACCACCCAGTCCCGCGGCACTACTCGCGGTCGTTCCTCCTTCGCCAGCCGGTTTCATCGACCAGCTCGACCCAGAGCGCCATCCTCTCGGCACTACAGTTCTCTCGAGTATGGCGAGGACGCCTCCGCCGAGCTCGACCCTACCATTGGGGACGCCCTCAAGGACATCGAGCTTTGGGACGTCATCCAGTAACACTTGGATGACGACACTGTCTCGGTGGCCGAGCGCCTGCAGATGGCCATGTCTGCCATGGGTCGTGCGCGCAGTCGGGTTGCACAGGCTGGTGCCCGCACAGTCACGGTTCCTCAGATAGACCTTCCGCAGGGCTTTGTCCCTCCTCGCGGAGCTCTATCCCCTGAGGAACGGGCCACCCTCGAGGCCCGTCGTGGCTACCTTCGTTGCCGCCAGGATGGACACACATCCTCACGGTGTCCATACCATGCCGCCCTCGATCGACACTATGCTGACATTTCTCGTCAGCGCCGATCTCAGTTCCCCCCCCGGCCCTGCCCGGCCAGCCCCACCCAACTAGCCATGGTGCAGTGTACCACTGAGGCCTCGCACGTAGCCGGCTTCCCGACCACCGAGTCGCGGTTTGCCCTTTTGGCTACCCCACCAGAGGATCCTCAGGACACGACAGACGCAGTTCCCTCTGCCCCGTCATCTGTCGAGGTACCGTCTACCCCACAACAGACCGCCACATCTAGTCCTCCCCCTCTGAGACTTCCGACGCGTCGTGCCATTCGCATAGCTCGTTGTAGTGCCCAGCTGGCGACTCGCGATGACGTTGTGTCATCTCTCCTGGGTTTGAGCATATCCTTCAGGCTCGCCAGGAGCGACTCACGAGACACGTAAACGTCTTGCGTCGTCTTCTCGCTCTGCTCTCTGACCCTGATCGCACCCTCATCATCATCCCTATTCTTCAAGGGACATCTACGAGGGTGTACCGCGCTTTATAGGACTTTGGCTCGCAGGGCGATTTCGTTCACCATCGCGTGGTTGAGGAAGCTCGCCTAGCTACCTCCGGGTCTCGCTCTCCTATCTCCGTTACCCTCAGAGATAACAAGGCACAGCGCTTCTTCGATCAGACGGTCCTCGATCTCCACTTCTCCCTCACCCTCCAGCCATCGGATAGTACCCAGGCGCCTCGGCGCTACCATTCCTCCGCATATTTCGACGTGCTGGAGATTGGGTATGACTTTATCCTTGGCACTCCTTGGTCTCGCCGGTTCCATGGCACAGAGGTTGAATGGGAGACTGAGACACTCGTTCTCAAAATGAAGTGTGGTCAAACCCATCGAGTCCCCTTCATTGGAACCACGAGCGACCACTTTCGTCCACTGGCAGTCCTCCCGTGACTTACTCGCCGACCATCGCGGAGGATGGGACAATCGAGGCCCGTCCTGGGGATTGCCCGATCGCCTTCTACTCTCATCAGCTACTGGCTGTCGAGATAAACTACATTGTCGATGAACGTGAGGTTCTCGCAGTAGTTTATGCTACCCGACATTGGCGTCACTACCTGCACGGGGCACCCTTCACGGTGCGCACGGACAACTCAGTTGTCCAGGCTTTCCTCACGAAGCCCAAGCTTTCCCCTCGACACGCACGTTGGTGGCGTGGCAGTTTCACCACTCAGCCCATCAAGGGTGAAACGAACCGCGTCGCCGATGCCTTGTCCCGCTGTCCTGATCACAATCAGGAACCCATCCATCTTGCTGCCATCTCCACCACCACTGTTGATCAGTCGGTGATCGACGCATATCACACTCAGTACCGCCACTACCCCGATTATCGCGTCATCCATGTAACACTGCAGAGTGGCAAGACCGTTCCCTCATACTCCCTCGGGGAGAACGGTCTTGTGTACTGGCATGGCAGATCTGGTCAGCTAGAACCACGTATTTGCGTTCCCTCCACCGGACAGCTCCGCGTCCAGGCTGTAGCAGAGTTCCATGACCAGGCAGTTGCCGGTCACATGGGCTTCCACAAGACGTTGGCTCGTGTTTGCCGCCTATACGTCTGGCCGAAGTCCAAGGACTTCGTCAAAGCCTACATCCAGAAGTGTCCTACCTGCCAGGAGGTGAATAGTGCGAACCACCTTCCGTATGGGTTACTTCAGCCCTTTATCCATACCCGAGGGTCGTTGGCAGTCCATCTAGATCAGGGTTGTCACGCGGGGATCCCCGGGGCCCAAGCCGGGGTACGGGTTTC
>BFEA01000580.1:638922-659778 GCA_003427395.1 Chara braunii
AGTTTGTCACAGCCCCTCGTTTGTTGTCCTCTTCTCCCTCTCTGCCTACGGTTTACCGGGCAGTTCTATTTGACGATATATATATATATATATATATATATATATATATATTTGACGATATATATATATATATATATATGTCCTCTTCTCCCTGTCTGCCTACGGTTTACCGGGCAGTTCTATTTGACGATATATATATATATATATATATATTCTCCCTCTCTGCCTACGGTTTACCGGGCAGTTCTATTTGACGATATATATATATATATATATGCTGGCTACACTTGACCTCACACAGACGCGCCCCGCAGCGTCGACCATCCTTCCCCCCAGCGCCCACCTTCCCTCCCCTCCATACCTACCTTCACCCCCCTCTGTGCTCACCTTCCTCCCCCTTTGCGGCCACCTTTCCTACCCTCTGCACCCACCTTTCCTACCCTTCCTGCCCACCTTTCCTGCCTTCTGCGCCCACCCACTGCGCCCACCTAAGCTATGACGACGACCATGGGGATGGCCCAAGAATGTTCCCCTTGGAAAACCTCCCAAAACAAAATCACGCCTTCTGAGTTTTATTGCGAATTTGGACAGATCTTCGAAGAGCACAGTTGGAATCCACCGACCAATAATAAAATAGGGAAACAATTGGGCTTTTTTTTTGAAAACTGGTTTTTGGATTCAGCCCACCTGGGCTGGTCCGGATCCAGGTGGACCGGGGGAGGTGAACCGGCCAGTTGCCGGCCCAGCCCTGATCCAAAATAAGGTTTCCAAGAGGTACGACTTCTTGGGAATTTTGACTAGCTGAGGATCCGGAGATATGGTCAGTGGAGGGGTCTAGAATGGCATTCCAATCATCTGCAAGGATGCAGGTGGGCAAGGCATGTCTTTCTGTAGGACTATTAGGTGCATAGACACATATTAATCTGAATTCTTCATCTTTCCACTTTAGGTCCATGAGGCACCACTTTCCTCCTCCTTAATCTGCCTCCATGCCCAGGACCGAGCCTGCTGTATAAAAACGGGATGATTTCGGTACTGGACTAGGCTACCAGCCGGGCCGCCCAGGTCACCCTGTTTTCCTGGGCAGCCCGGTCACGCAAGGACCAAGGCTTCGTCCCAGCAAAAAACAATAAAAATTAAAAAATCCAAAAATCCGAAAACAATCTATGTTGTGCAGAAAAATAAACTGAACAACGTTTGCCTCAGGGTCACATCGAAATTTGCGAGGAATGAGCCCTCACGGGGCCCCTATCAGGCAAACAGAGGCCCCCAGCAAGCCGAGTGCCCGCCCTAAGTGAAGGCGGGCCTGAATATTCATCAGAGGCCAAAATTCGACATTTTCATATATGGGTATTCAGGCTGTTGCAGCCCGCAAGGGGGTAAGAGGGGGCGATCTGGTGGTCTTCAGGGAAGGAGGCGAGTGTGTGGGTTCTCAAGGTCTAATGAGGGTGACGAGATACGTACCTGGTGCATGAAGAGAGGTCGGCTATGGTGTTGACATCATGTACATTGGTCTTCGAGAGTCAAAGTGAGCCTGTTGCGTGAACACAGCTGTAGGTAGGATAGTCGAGTAGAGTAGGCTAGGCGCTGGGCGCCAGACAGAGAGGAGTGACTTTGGATACTGTGTTGGTGTGGCCTGCGGGCTTGAACATTGGCTCATTACTTTATTGTATTGCTCTATTTGGATGGAATCTCTGTGCAATTGTGCTCTCTGCTTGTACACAACTACTTGGACATCTGTGTGATTTCGCAACTTGGTTTTCTGTATATCATTCACACTCGGTATTCCTTGCAAATTCTTTACCAAAAAAAAAAAAAAAAAGTTGAAAAATATTTTTAAATTTTTAAATTTTTTATTTGTTTTTGGCCCGGCTGGGCAAGTGGTCCTGGGCCACTCTGGTAGCCTAGGTACTGGATGAGTTATTCGGCAAGAAAAGAAATTATTGCATGAAATTTTTGGATTTTGTTGTGTTCTATCGAAAATGTGAGATGAGTTTCTTCCAGCCGTACAATATCCGCCGATTTGTTTGGATATGCAGTAAGTCCTTCAATTACGTCATTCAAGTTTTCTACTTTGTCAAGAATGTTACCCAAACCATCGATATTCCAACTCCTAATGATCATTCCATGGGTCTTCCAATCCACTCGACCCTCCTTTTCATTGACCGTCTTCCTAATGATATCCATTGATGAGGCGTTGAGGGAGTAAGGAACCTTGGAGTATGGTGGTACATTTCCGTATGTAGTGGTGTGATCGCTTGCGTCCATAGCTACAGAAGTACCGCCCGGAGGGTCCTTGTGAGTGTTGGCGATTGATTAATCCAACTTGTATTCCCCCTCGCACCTACTACCTCCGTTCCCCTGGGATGTGTCTGGCTTAGAGTCCATCTCCTCCTGCCAATCATCCATTTCATCCTTAGAGCACTCGTCTCTATAGTACCTACCCAGGTCTATTGCAAGCGCCCTGGAGTCTGAGTCGTTGTACCCATTCAAAATCCTAGATCTCGGCAGGTCTGCCACCGAGGAGGCCAGCAGCTCCGCTGGAATGCCAGGCCTTGCCAGCACACTGTAAGGAATTGTTTTGACAGTCCTCCATGGTCTCCGCATCATCCCTCTCTTCAATTTGGTTCTTTCTGGATAATTTTGCAGTCAGGGGAGAGAAGGCACAGGGGGTGTGCATCTTTAGGTCTATCTGGTATCTTGCTGGTCCCGCTGATCAGCTTGAGAAGAGTTGACCTCAGGGTAACCATACGGGTCAATTGTTTTATACACTCTCAACGGATACCCATCAGTGACCTTTTCTTGAAGAACGTTGGGATTGTGAAGGAGACATCTGTGGCTATCTGCCATTCACCCTCCTTCTCAATGTACGCAACCGCAATCAGTGGTTGAGTGCCCATCAAAGTCAGCCTTGCTGACTTGGCCGATGCCACCACGTGTGGTGCCTTGCCGTGTGCAATGTGCTGAATGGTGATGAACTCGGGCGTGTACGCTGCATTTAATTTCTTTTCTGTCTGGGCAACTACTCCTACTTCCTTTTCCAATTGTGAGCGTACTGATTTATCCTCTGCCTCCGTCTGATCTGGCTGGTTTGAATTTGGTTCCTCCTTCTTCTGATTTTTTGTTGCCTTCCATTTCTTTGGTCGCAGGTCTTGAATAGAGTCTTCGGTGTTGAGGACCGTCTTGTTCTTGTCTGTAACACCTTGTTCCCTTGCCCTCTTCTTCTCCACGTACCTAAAGGCCTAATATTCTGAGAATTCCTCCGCTTTCTTCTCCATCCCGTATTTGTTGGTTGATGTCTGAATGCTAGCAATTGCCCCATTTTTTTGAGATCTCTCAATATGTTTAAGACAAGCTGTTGAAGCTACTGTTCTGATATCAAAAGCATGCTCTCTCTCCCTTCTTTCCTTCTCAATGTTGTCCATCAACCATTGAAGGGATCGTTGGGAATCCGACCCACTGTCTATGACTGACCGCGCAGACCCCTTGCTGTCCTTTTTTTTTTTTTTTTTTTTTTTTAAAGCAGGACCTTACGGTCCTGGCTCCTTCTATTCTGGGGAGCGTCAGTCCGGTTCCTATTCCACCTGCAAGTCAGAATGCACACTACAATGAAACTTAACCACGCTTCCTTCCGTTTGGCCGAAGGACCCCTGAACAGCATTGATTGCTCCAACTTGGTGGAGGATTGACTGTCAGCTTGCCGTGTCCCTCTCTTTCCTCTCAGATCTGGGGGCCGATCTGCCAGATAGTGCTATATCACCTGGAAAGAGTTCATCCTTTGTCGCTGTCGGCCTGTGTCCTCCCCACTCGTCTGCTCTGCCTGTGAGGCGTGATATCCCTTTTCCCATTCTATCTGTCCCCCCTTTTTAAAAACATCCCTAAAACCCTAAACCCTAAACCCTCCACCTGTGAATCCGTACTCCAGCAACCCTTTGAGTCCTTCCTTTTCCCTTGTTCAGGTCTTTTGGTGCCGTCCATCCAAATCTGTGCTCTCAATCTATAGTTGTGGCAGTTTAATCTTGTCAAACTCCCGTGGCAGTCTGATCTAGTTGTGTTTTGCTCGTCCACAGTTATCTGCTAACGATAGCCTCTTCCTGAGTTTGAGATGTGTCAGTCTTTCCAGCAAATGCTGTCATCTCGTGTTCAAGAAGTGATTGATGCAACCGCCTTTAACCTCTGTTGGTAACTCCTTTCTGGCGCTGAGTTTTGCCTCTCTTTCCAATAGATACAGTCCTCTCATCCCTGTGCAGTATTGTCGTTTAAACAACCAATTCTCGTGCAGCCTCAATCTCTCATTCTTTCGCTGTTGCTTGTCTTCTGTCGAGGCTTGCCTGATCTTCCGCCCTCTGTAACGGGTCTCGGCTTGTATCATCATTCTGGTTTCCACCCAGACTTGTCCTTCAACTGGTCTGCTGCATCTCTCTTTCCGTATGGCCCATACTGACTCTTCCTGATGTGTCTGATCCAGACCTTAACCGTCTTTCGAACCTGATTGAGACCCCTTGCTGTCCTTGCTGTCGCTTGTATTCCGTTTTTGCTCATTTGCCGGGGGGGCTGTTCAGCACCCGTTTTGTCATATGATTCCGTTGCTTTCCTTCTCTTGGGACTCAAATCCGTCTTCCCTTGCGAGTCATCTTCATCCAGTGTATGTTTGGTGTTTGCTTCTGTTTTGGTGGATTTCTGAAAGGCCTCTTGTTCCTTGAGTCTGAGCATCACTTGAATGCCTGTCGATTCTTTGTTTTATTTTTGTTATTCCTGTTCCAGGACTAAGTTCAGATCCCACAACAGATCCTCCCTAGCTTTCTCTTCTCTAATCACCTAGGAATCAATCAACGGATTAGTGTTGATCTTTGTTGGATTCCCGGTTACTTTGCTTGTTGCTTTTTTTTGCCATCTATTGTCTGCCGGAGGGAAAATGTTGGATTTCTCTACCGCAGGTTCCTTGTCCGGTAATGCCAACCCAATGTGGATTGTCCAAGTTATCATCGAGCACCCAACCATCGTAGCTGGGGTCGATGATGAACCATGCGCCATGGGCATCCTCCACCTCCACTAGCATGTTGGGATGGAGTTTGCTTTCTTTTTGTTGTTTCGGGAACTTCTAGCAGTTTGGGTCTGTTCCCATACGACTGTGTTCCCTGCATCTGAAGCAGATTGGTGAGGCTTTGGTGGAAATTCTGATTTCTTGCACTCTGTTCTCAATCTAAAATTTCCAAATCTGAGGGAATATTGGGGGTTCATCTGTCTTGACCTCCAGTAGGGCGGCCATGGATCCGCAGTGAGGTGCCATAAATTCTAGAGTCGGGAATATCCATTTGAGGATTTTGTTTGCTGGATATTGCCTCTCCAGTCTGTTCACCAGCAAGCCATGAAAACCTGGTTGAATATTGTCGAAATGGACCCATAAATGTGCTTTCAACAGTGTTTGTTTGTAGGACACGGTGAAGGTTGGATTTGCCTTTGGACAATTTGTTTCTTCCAGTTGGTTATCATACAAATGGAACTGTTGCAATTTCTGGGCAGCATTTCCACCGCGATCCAAGCGTGGTCTTCATAGTTAAAGACGACCATGATGGTATTACGATGCAAGTTCTGCAGAGAAAAGACTTCATTGATATGTTTCAAAATTTTCCTCTTTTTTTACTGTCGTGATTACCCATTTCCTTTTTTCTGCTGGGATATCTCTCTACAGAAGCACTTCTTCCTCCTTCCCATCTTATTTTGTTTGTCAACCACTGGTCCCCCTTCGATTTTTGTTTTTTTCAATCAGAAATTTCAGTGCTTCATTGTTGATGATATTCGTTGATAATGTGGCCATTTGTGAGCTACGGGCAGCAGTAGTAGTGTTTTCAACCACTTGTTTGAATGAGGCCGCGTTGCGGCTATCGCGTGGACTAGTCATGATCACTGGACTTAAGGGGAGCTGTCTAATTATCCTTGTTAACACCCGGGGGGTACAGTCTGGTCTGTCGAGGATCAATCCTTGTGAAATTGGGATTGACACAACAAAGACGGTATAGAAGTATGGGGGGGGCAAGAGAACAAAGGAGGAGATGGTGGATGGCAGTGGGAGGAATGTCGTGTAGGCAGTGCCGCATAGTGACCCGTTACTTCGGCTGTGAGGAAAGATGGGAGAGGAGGCTTGAGCAAGAATGAAGGTGTTGAAGGAGGGGATGGGAGGGAGTAGATTCGATGAGATAAGAGCTCCAAGAAACATGCAAGTGTCAAAATATTGAAGGGCGAGTGGATAGATGGAGGAGGGGGGGAATGAAGGGGATGAAGGTGGGGCGTTGGGGAGAATAGCTTCGATTGAATAAAGCCAAGGGCAAAATGGGGTGTCGAAGAATGTATTATAAGAAGGGGGTGGAAAGTCGGTGGAATGGAGTTGGGGAGAGATTGAGCAAGAATGAGAGTGTTGGAGGGAGGGGATGGGAGGGAATAAATTCGACGGAATAAGAGCTCCGGGAAATACGCCGGTGTTGAAAGAGTGTATCCCGTGATTAGGGAGGAGTGGACAGTGGGTGTCGAAGAGTGAACTAAATAGGGTGGAGTGGAGGGCGGGCGTCGACGGGCGTGTTATGAAACTAGCATATGTGGAACTGGAGAGTGTGGTAGTTGACGAGAGTTGCAAGCGGTCAAAAAGGGCAAAGTATGTGGAAGTGGAAAGTGTGGTTGTTGTCCAAAGCTGTGAGCATTCTAAAAAAGGGCGAAAGAATCTGGGGTGGTCCAGAATTGTAAGTAGAAAGGGGATGGAGAGAGTGTGGGTGGAGAAGAGTGTCGTTGTGTCTCACTAACGAACAGGCCGCAGATGTTTTTGTCCCTTTATAGTTGTCGTAGCCGAAAGCGTGTTGAGGTCGAGCTCAAAATATCGACATTGTCTTTTCCAAAATATCGACATTGTCTTTTCCAAATCCGCTGTGGAGGTAGCCCTAAGTCTAGAGTGGTGACTTGATGCACCCCTACCCAACTTGCCCTGTCCTCTTGTGGGCGTGGTTTTCTAAATGAAAACTCGCCTGTGTTTGTCCTTGCAGTCACGTGGGGGCCCTTGTGACAAGGACTCGTAGAGGATCCTCCTACACCAATGCTCCTTTTTCGTCATTAGAAAAGGATAAAGAATCTTAGGGGCTGTTTCGTGACTTTTCCATAATTGGTTGCTGAAGCTGATTACGAAGGATCCCCTAGCGAAGCGAATGCGCCATCGATTAGCGCAACGCAATGCTAATTTTTCGTTGCGTCGCCGCGCCATGCAACAGCACAAGCCGTATGCCCAGCTATTTGTGCACATACGCAGGGAGCTGCTGCACGTGGTAAGTGGCGCTGTCTAGTGCCTAGTCGTGCGTCACCTAGCTGCGTGAAGATCGCGTATCCAAGCAAGGCATCCGAAGCATTCGAGCGGAAGTAGCTATCCAACCGTTCAGTTTCATCGAACAAACGGTGGGATTTGCTCGGTTGGGATGTCGAATCCTCTACGAGTTGAAGCTAGGTATAGCTTCTCGGCTTCAAACTTCACGATTTCAAGCAAGGCACCCTAGATCGAGTGGAAGGCGCTATTCATCCGCCAGTTTCAGCAGATGAACGGCGGGATTGCGACATCGGGGTGTAGAATCCTCTATGAGTCGAAGTGGAAGTTCTGAAGGTGACAAGAGAGTACGAACATAGGACTACAACAAGCTATGAGACAACAAGATTCCATCGGCCTTTGCAAATAACGGTTGAGAAGCGACAAAATCTTTGAGTCCTAAGATTCGTCCTTACTTGTCAACAAAGGGACAAAAGGGAAAAAGTTCCAAACAACCTAACCACCTTTCCAATTACGGAAAAGGCGCAGTATGACCCCTGCGAGGTCCTCTACGTGTCAACTTACACAGGGGGGCCCCACTCGGGAAGGTGACAAATCAAGTTTCCTCGACTACGTGTGCGACTACGTCTACTCAGAGTGAATGTGTCCACGATAGCTGGCAAAGAGAAAACACGAGGCAAAAGTTGGGGTTCTCCGTCTTACGTGAGACAAAACCTACACCCCTTCTCCTTTTACTAACATTCCACTACCCATAGCCCCTTCTACTAATCGACAGTCCACCCACCCCCTCTCCTGTCCCCCCTCCCCACCCACGCGGTCCGACGCAGTCCCACTTTTCCACCCACTTCTCCACCCCACTTCTCCATCCCCCCGTCTCCACTAGCCCACTACCCCCTTCCATAGCCTGCCATACCCCCAATACCCATCTCTCCCTTACTCCCTTCCTCTACTCTCCTACAGCCCATAGCCATAGCCGTCAATTTCCCCTACCCGTAGGGCTGTAGGACATACGATCTATTGGTTCGATCTATCGGGTCGTTAAAAAGAAAAAGAAAAAAAAATGTCAGCACTTATACCCGTGCACCAGCGCTTTTCCCACCCCTTTCCTTCAACCTCCCTTGTGTTCACTCTCGTCACAGCTCCCAGCCCACTAATCCCATTCCTCCCCCGCCCCCACTTCATCCCTTCACTACCTTCCCCTCATCCCCTATTGCATGCATCTCACCTATATAGGCCTCCTACATACTCTCCTCTCATCTCCTCACATCCTTCAACAACATCCTGGCTTGGTCTTTCATCTCAGCGAGTAGCACCTAGAGAGCGGCAAGGAGGGTCAGCACCTTCCTGTACCGAAACAGCAGGCATGGCCAGTCCAACCATAGGCCGCCAAGCAGACTCCTTTCAAACAAGCTGTTCAGAATGCCACCCCGACGTACTGCAACCCACAAACGGACAAGGCAGCAATGAATATCATAAACAACGAAGCACTCAAATTTCTGATTGAAAAAACAAAAGTTGTAATATCAGCCTTGGGCACCGGGCCTGGTTTTATATAACAAAGAAAGTTGAGGGTGAATCAATCATAGAAAAACAGAAAACAGAAGGGAAAGAAGAAGTAATCGTATGGAAGTACCCCGATGGAAAAGTGCCCGAACTTGATGATCTTCACGGAAGGCACAACGTGGTTTTCAACTTTGCCCGCAACAAAGCAGATCTCATGCCGACAGAGAAGAGAAAGTGGATTATAGAAACAGTAGAAGAGAAAGTGGGGAAGCCTTTTCTCTGCAGAATTTGGGTCGTAACAACATCGTGGTGGTTTTCAGCCATGAAGATCACGCACGGATCGCAGCAGAAATGCAGTCCAGGAACTGCAGCGGAACGATCTGCACGATAACCAAATGCAAGCAACTGACTGCTCAAAGGCAAAATCCAACTTTCACGGTTTCATACAAGCAAACACAGATGAAAGAAAATTTATGGGTGCAATTCGAGAACATTCAATTGGGATTCCATGGTCTGTTGGTGGAAAGATTGGAGAGACAATATCCAGCAAATAAAATCCTTGAATGGATCCTGTCGACCCCATATTTTCTAGCCCTCCCCTGTGGCTCCATGACGGCCTTCCTAGAAGTCAAGACAAATGACCCCCCGTTTTTTCCACTGACATGGGAATTCCAAACTGAGAGCAGAGTACCTGAAGTTAAGGTCTCTACCAAGACGTCTCCGATCTATTTCAGATGCAGGGAACGCGGTCATATGGGAACCGATCCGACTTGTCCGAAGTTTCCGAAATAGTCGAAGGAGCGGAAACTCCATCCCAACATGCTCGTGGAAGTTGAGGATGCCCCGGGCACCTGGTTCATCGTAGATTCCAACTACGATGGTTGGATGTTTGACGACAATTTGTATGACCCAGATTGGGTGTGACACTATGCTGATCAAGAACCTTCTGTGAAAAAAACTAGCATTTTGCCCCTTGCATACAGTAGATGGCAAAAAAAAGCAACACGCAAAGTAACAAGGAATCCAACAAAGATAAACATCAACCCTCTAATTGACTCTCGTGTGGTTAGAAAAGAAAAAGTCATGGAAGATCTGTTGTGGGACTTGGATGCAGTCCAAGAACAGGTAGAATAGGAATACAACAAAGAACCAGAAGCTCTTCAAGAAATGTTGAGACGGTTGGAAGAATAGGCCCAACATAAAAGGGCCAAGACACAAACAGACAACAAACGCACGCTAGTCAAAGTAAACTCCCAGGGGATGATCGAGGTGGGTCTCAAGAAGAGGAAGGCAATGAACTCGGACAAGAAGGAGGCAGAACAGACCCAGGCGGAAGAGGAACAAAAAATTACAGTTTCTGATTTCCTCGACAACAGTGCAGACAGCAAAGCAAGCAAGGACTGTGAAGGGACAGGGGGACAACCAAAAATAGTACGTCTAAGCCTCAACGGTCTCTTCAATGACTAAGGGAATACATCGAAAAGGCCAAGAGGGAGAGGGAGCACATTTTTTACATCAGAGCAGCCTGTCTGAAGCACATTGTGAGATCCCCGAAAAATGGGAAGAACAGGACAATCGCTCACAATGAGAAGTCAAGAAAACAGTAGGACACGCTAAAGAAAGATAAGGCCGAGGTATTCTCTGAATACACCGCCTTCAGATATGCAAAAAAAAAGGGCAAGAGAACAAGGACTAGCAGAAAAGGACAAGATTATCCTCAACACCAAACTTTCAAGATTTGCATCCAAGGAAATGGAGGACGGGGAAAAATCAGAAAAAGAAGGAACAAAATTCGGATCAAGCAGAGGGAGAAAACGAATCAGCACGCTCACTTTTGGAAAAAAAGTGGCTGTGGTCGTGACCCAAATAGTAAAATGAATAAAATGAAATACAGAGTACACACCAGAGTTCATTCAACACATCGCCAATGGGGAGGCACCACACGTGGTGGCCTCGACCAAATCAGCGCGACTGACTCTTATGGACACCCGCCCGATGCCCGTTGATTGCTGCCAGGTAAGTTGTCGGGACCGGTGGGTCCCGAGACAAGTCTTAACCCCTGAGAGACGGTATATGACAGAATTGTGCACAACAGAGAAAACCAGAGGCAAAAGGCATAGGAAGGATGGAAGGCTAAGGCATAAGTGTCGGGGCCTAGAGGCCTAGAGAATGCCCTGGGCCGCGGGAACCAGTGGACCAAGAAGAAATTAGTAGGACAGTAAACGGCAAATGGCCACAAGAGAATAATAAAGGCGTCCCTCCTTCCCCGAAGAAGAAGGACCGCCAGGAAAAATAATGCTCGGGGCTGCGTGCCGCAGAAAGAGAGGAGTCAAGGAGGTCAAGAAAATAGCGGTGGGGCACCGACACGTGAGAATGGAGCAAGGGGTCAAGGGGGGCCATCGGGGTGTGGCATAGGAAGGGCCAAAGGGCCATAAGCCAAGTAAAAGACCGGGGGCGGAAATACCGGTGCGCGTGGGACATAGAAAGAGACTATAAATGGGGCAGCCATGGGGAAGAAAGTACCAAGAGAAGCCGGAACACCGTAAGGAAAAGTGTCGGGGACCATAGAGGACTAAGTAAAAATAATGGCATTTTGAGGCCAAATAGCGGTGGGGCCACCGACGGGATAACGTGCCGTCAAGATCAAGATCTAGACGGCCAAGAATATTAGCACCACTAGTGCAAGCACTAGTGGAGGCAAACGAGAGGGCCAAAATAGAAAGGTAAACAAAAGAAAATCAAGGGAAGAAGCATGGCAGCAATCCGAAATATCTCGGACTAACCACCTTAAGGAAAGTGGAACCTAGAGAGGCTCCATGTAAAAAATAGGCTCCCAGGAGAAAATCGGAGCAAGGGGGGTCACAGGTTGGAAGATAGGGAGGCAAAAGAAGCCTCTCATGGGCATGAGAGAGCCTCAATTGCAGTCCGAGAAATAACGGACTGCACCATGGGCATAGGAAGGGCCAAAACTAAGAGGAAGGGCCTAGAAAAGGCCTTAACGGCTAGTTGACACTTGACATGCTAGAAAAAGAAAGAAAAAGAAAAGAAAAAGGTGGGAGAATAACACAAAAGGAGTGAGAGGAAGTGAGTGAGTTGGCCGTCAGTAGGGACTGGCACAAGTAGGGACTTGCAAGTCCCTACTGTCCAAAAATGGAGGAAAAAAAAAAGAAAAGAAAAGGAACAAGAAAAGAAAGGAGAAAAGGGCCTTAACGGTAAAAAACGGTCACTTGGGGAGTTACATCCAAGACCAGATACATTCTGGGATATGACGGTTGCAAAGGGTCTTTATTTTCTCTTGATTTTGCAGAGAAAATGAAGAAAAATCAAGGCCCCATGCAACCGAGATACAACGGATTGCATGGGGGAGGAGAAACACATGTTTTAGATGCATCCGGAGCCAATATTGAGTCCGTATGCACTTGGGAGTTGGCTGTCTCTTTTTGTTTCAGTTTAAGGCATGTGGTGGGGCCATGAGGCTAGGGACAATGCCATTATGGCAGTCCGAGAATAGCGGACTGCATGAGGGTGCCTAGGCCAAAAGAAAAAGGGCCTTGACTCTTCTAAAACACTAGAAAAGAGCGCCCCTGGCTTGGGCAAATAAATACGGTAAATAGGGGTCACAGGATCGTGGATCTCGCGACCTAGAATGTTCGTGGCACTTTAGGCTCATGAGAGGAAGGGATTGGAGCTGTCGGGGACAAGGAAGCCCCAAATAAAAATGGGACGTCACCAGGAAGGATGTCGGGGACTAAATGGGCCCAAATAAAAATAGTTGAAATTTGGAACATGCTCCGGCGGGACCACCGCCAGTTCTAAAAAATGAAACTAACATGGGAGAATGGCGGGGACTTGAGTAGTCCCAAGAGAACCATGAGCTAGCAAAGAGGAGAAGTGTGGAAGTAAGAAGTGTCGTTAAGATCAAGATCTTGACAGTGGAAAATATTAGCCACTATGAGTGCAAAACTGAAAGGAGCCTAGGAGAGGGTGCTAGGAGATAAAATTGAGGGAGGAAGGGTAAAGGAGAGACTACCCAGCACTCCGAGACATCTCGGACTAGCAAGGCACTAGAAAGGAGAGCCGCAATGGGCTTTATGCAGAAAATAAGCTGCCAAAGAAAAATCGGAGCACAAGGGGACTCAAAAATGAAGAAATGGAGGCAAACAGGAGCCCCCATGAGCATGGTGGCTTCATTATTGCAATTCGAGTTGCAACGGCCAACTGCTGGCCATGAACCTGGTCATGAATGAGGTTCTAAGGCCTAGAAAGCGGGTGCACAGCAGCTTGATACTTGTCACAACAGAAACAAAAGAAAAAGGAGAGAGAAAGGGGAGAAAAAGGAGGAAGGATAAGTCAAAAAGGGAGAAAAGGGTGGAGGAGAATGTGCCGGCCAGTTGAGACTGGCACAGTAGGGACTGGAAGATCCCTACTGTGACCTCATCCTTCCAGATTTAATATCTGAATTTAAAAGGGCAAAAATGAGTGAAAAAGCAAAAAGGAGTTGGCCGTTTTTTTTTGTGAGTCATGGATTTGAGATCAGATCTCATGGTTGTGCAATCAGACTCGCATACTTCGTCACTTCACATGCATACAAACAGATGGTGAATCACACTGGCGCCTAGCGCCCAACTCAAAGCTCGAAGATATGGAAACCAAGACATAGTTCAGATGCARRCTCGCTTCAATAGGYTATGGTGCATCARCACCYACACATCGCAACGCTCGTCATTGTGTCCAACACCACTGTTCACTTCACACTTCAACTCCGGATCACCGTGGATACCCCACGCGCACACTCTGCACACACACGACTGCACACCTACTACTAACTATGGCAACTWTGACCGCCARCTAACTCTACTCTACAAGCAGTAATGGCTGCGSTAACTCCCTCTAGCCCACTTCGACTTCAGGCTTCTCTGCAGACCACCTCGCACAAGTCACCGTGGCAGCGCTTCCGCATGGCTCCCGCAGGAATGAATGAATGGTTGTGCGCTGCCTCTTGATTTATACTTTTGTAACTCGATGGTCTGCCCCTTTCCATCGGCCCATGGTACACACAGTCCCCTATGGTACTTGCTGGACTGGACTGGGACTGACTGGACTGTACCGCTGACTGCATGGGGACGCACTGCTAACGTACCGCTATCGTACTGCGAACGTACTGCNTACTTGCTGGACTGGACTGGGACTGACTGGACTGTACCGCTGACTGCATGGGGACGCACTGCTAACGTACCGCTATCGTACTGCGAACGTACTGCTGTTGGTCCACCACTTGCCCACTTGCCCACTTGCCCACTTGCCTCAATCTAAAACGTGAGCAAGCTGCGAAAGGGCACTTCTGGATCTTCCGAAAGTCTGTGGACTTGGCCTTTCGGGACTGTAGCAGCTAAGACCTTGACCTTTCAGGACTGTAGCAGCTACGACTTTGACCCTTCAGGACATCTACAACTACGACTTCTGGAACCCTCTAAGACCTCTACTCGACAGGTCTACAGATCGAATCCCTGTGTCCACACAGTCCTACGACAGACAAACAACAACTCACGAAACACAGGTCACGGGTTCAAATACTCAGGGGTCAACTCGGTACTGTACATGGGTAAGGTAAGGTCTGGGGATCGAACCCTGGGATCTGCATCTGCCTCTGCAAAGGTGAAAACCATTTCACTCCCGCCGGCCTAAATTCGAGGTCCTCCGAGAATAACTCAGTCTAAGGCAGGACCTTTACCTTTCTTATCTCTCTCGTAGGCTCTAACTATGTCGGGAGCTGTCTCTAAAAGTTACGTTCTAGTAAAACAGCGGTCGTCCTCGGGCTCCTGATAAGCGAATCGGACTTTATATTGTTTCTGTGGACGACCTCTACCTCCTATTCTGAATACATCTTCACCTACAATGATGTCAATGTCATATCTTGCGTCCATGTTGACTCGTGACACACGACAACAACTTTGATGCATGGAATACAGGGTAGGTATGGAGGTGCGCTGGAATTTCAATAGTGTAGGATGGTCCATCTTCGCCGCGCTTGACTTCTAGGACTGGCCACGGTCCTCTATATGCAGGCAGTAACTTCTGCGAAATGTTATCCTCAGGAGCAAACTCTTTCGACTTCACCCAGACTAAGTCGCCTACTTGAAACTGTGACGGGCGACGATGCTTGTTGGCTTGCTCTATCATCCTATGCTGGGCCTTCCTGAGGTTCTCTACAACGGTGGCTAACTCCTCGTGCTGTAACGCAAACTCCCTAGTACCGGGCAGTAGCCTGTGAATCTGATCCCGGTTAAGTCCCTCAAACGGTCTCCGTGGTCTAAAGGACTTGTGCAATTCGTTGGGAGTGCGACATGTGGACAGGTGCACGCTGTTATTGTAGGCACTGGCTACCTTTGGGAGCATCTCATCCCATTTAGTCTGATCAGGTCTAATGTACATTCTCAGAACTTGCTGTAGGAGCTTATTCATTTGCTCAGTCTGACCGTTAGTCTCTGGATGACGGCCAGCTGGCATCAACAGCTTGGAGCCGTATACTCTCATCAACTCCTGCCAGTTCTGACTAGTGAATCGGGTGTCTCTATCGCTAACTATAGGCAGCGGAATCCCGTGTTCACTGACCCAATGATCAAAAAACTTCTGAACTACTAACTCTGTACGTGCCTCCGCAGACAACGGAACAAAAACTGCATACTTGCTAAATCTGTCTGCTATGACCATGACTTGGCTCTTACTATGCCTGCTCTTGATGCCGGTGTCCATGAAATCAATGGACACTGAATCTCCGGGCTGGTCAGGAATAGGCAGGGGTCTGAGAAGACCTAGAGGGGCGCGCGTAGTTTTTTTCCTTTGGCAGACCTTACAACTGCGGACGTACTCTATGCAGTCGGCCTTCATCCCTGGCCAAATATACGCGCACATCAGATTGGCTAGAGTCTTTTGCCAACCGAAATGTCCCTCTGTATCGTGACATTCCCCTAAGATCAGGCTACGAATCTCTTCACTGTTGGGGACACACAAGTGGTCTACTACATCATTTTTCTCAAATAACAAATCCTTTGTAGTCCGGTGATGTGGTTCGCTCTTTGGGGCCTCCTTAACTCTTTTGAGGAGGTCGCTATAGATAGGGTCCTGCGCATACCCCTCTCTAACTTTCTGTTGCAGGTCTTTCCCTATATCCAGATAATGGACTATCGCTCCAAAGTAGTCTGACCTTCTACTCAGAGCGTCTGCAACTACATTATACTTTCCTTTTACTGACTTGAGCTCGAAATCATATTGATCTATTTTTGCATCCCACCTAGTCAACTTAGGTGTCATCTTGGCCTGTGTCTTCAGCCACCTCAGAGTCTCGTGGTTTGAATACACCTTGAAGTGTCTCCCAAGCAAGTAATGCTTCTAATGTTCTAACGCTTGCCTGAGAGCGTAGAGTTCCCTCTCGTAGGTGGATGTCGCTACCTTCTCTGAAGGCAACCTAGCAGACATGAACTTTACGGGTCTATATCTGTTGCCATCGACTTGGTGTAGTACAACACCTATGCCATACTGGCTTGCGTCAGTGGTAACAACGAAAGGTAAGGACGGATCGGCGACCTTAAGGACCGGATACTCTATCAACGCCTGCTTCAACTTCTGGCAGACGTGCAGTCCTTATCCCACTTCCAGATTGTTTCTTTCTTTAGCAATCTACGAAGGGGTGCAGCGATGGTAGAGAATTTTCTCACAAACTTCCTGTAGTAGTTCGCTAGGCCTAAGAACGATCGCAACTCTGTCAGCGTGCGGGGCGTAGGCCAATCCCTAATCGCTGCAATTTTGCTATCCTCTGGCTTAATGTCGTCTCCGTCTAAGACATGGCCTAAGTACAAAACTTGGGTCTTTGCCCACTCACAGTTCTTGGGGTTGAAGTTAGCCTCTCTCAGCTTCTCCAAGACCTGCCTCAGATGACCCTGGTGCTCTTGGAGGGTCTTGCTAAAAACTAGAATGTCATCTAGATATACTACTACAAATCTATCTAACCACGACCTAAACAGGTCATTCATACAAAGCTGAAAAGTCGCTGGCGCGTTGGTTAGTCCAAAGGGCATGACTATAAACTCATAGTGCCCATAGAATGCGGTCTTATACTGGTCATCAGGATGAACCTCTATCTGATGATATCCGGACTTCAAATCTATCTTCGAAAAGTACTTGCAACCCTGCACCCGGTCTAAAAGATTATCTATGTGGGGCAGCGGCTCAACACTCTTTACCGTAATAGCATTGAGACCCCTATGGTCGATACACATCCTGAGCTCTCCCTCCTTTTTGGGAACAAATAGAACAGGTGCTCCAAATGGAGACGAACTGGGCCTAATCCAACCCTTCTCTAGGAGCTCGTCTAACTGCTTGCATTGCTCCTCCAACTCCCGTGGAGACATTCTATACACCGCTCCTTTGGGGTTTCTACTGCCAGGCTCAATCTCAATGCGATGCTGGATGGGCCGCGGTACTACTCCTGTCGGCGGCTCAGCTAAATCCTTGAACCCTTCCAGCAGCTTGGCAATAGCTGGGTCAATGGGTTTCTCCTCCTTAGGCTCAGTGATAGGCCTGACGTAAACTACGAAGACCTGTTCCTCTAATTTCTCCTTTTTCACCAATCGGGCAAACACAGAAGCACTGAGACAACAATGTGCCAAAGTGTTATCTACACCTGACGCTTGGAACAGACGGGCAGTCTTAACCTCGCCTGACGGGCTAGGGAGCCAACACTCATGCTCTCTCAAGTGGAGTGTGGCCCCAGCTGCCTCTCCCCAGTCCATACCTAGGACTATATCAAAAGGAAGGTCATCTTGTACGAGGAGAGTCAGGGAATGGAGAACCTTCTCCACTTTCCCATCTTTCTCTAGGCGGAAATACGCCTGGACTCCCTCTACGTAGTCCTCAACACGCATAGTGCGGTTGTCTGCGAGGACACTTACTATGGGGTCTTCCAACTTTTGGACTTTTAACCCTAGCCTCAACTTCTTCAGCGCTCTACGGCTAATATAACTACGGGTAGCCCCTGAATCTATAAGGGCTCCTGCTCTACTTCTGAAAACTTCTACATCTACTAACACTAGTTGTCCTTTACTCTCCTTTTTCATCTTAGCCCAGGCGGGCATTCTCTCTTTCAACTCATTAGCCACGCCTGTGAGGGAGGTGCCTAGAAAGACTCTAACACAAGCAGTCTCTCGACAGCTATCTGGGCACCGGCCTGCAACCTCTGCCATAGGCTCATGTGGTGTGGGAGTTTCTTGCCGGCTCGCGCCCGTTTCCCCACATGGCCTTATGGTAGGGGCAGTTGCGACCCCTACCAGCGACTGCCTTTTGCCTGTTGGGCAGCCCATCGGGCCTCTCTATAGTTTGGACAATATCGAATGATGTGGGCAGGGTCACGCAAAATACGCATTGTCCCTGATCCACACGCTGCTGCCAGACGCGCTGGTCCAGGCCCAAATCTTCCCAAGGTCGGCCCTGTGGCAGACCTGGGTGCCAACCACTTCTCCTATAGGGTGACCTATTACCCCTATTAGGTGAACGGTTACCAGAACGGTTTTGCGGGGGACCTTGACCCCTTCCTCCCGCTTGGCGCTTTCCTCCTCTACCGCCAACCCCCTGATCACCCTGGGAACGGCCACCTGAGGCCCAGCCTCCTTGGCCCTGGCCTCCTTCTCTGCCTTGCGGCCTCCCTTTGGCCGCGACAACAGCGTAAGTCCTCCCTTGATTGTCGCTACTGTCCTCCTCCAGCCCCCACTCAATCTGTGCGTAGGGGACTTCGTCGACACTACCCTCATCTAACGTAAGGATCAAACGATCCTTGGTCTTAACCTGTCCAGAGATAGTGTGACCCTTCCACTTCTTTCCCTTGTCCAGGTCCTTGTGCCAGAAAGTGGAAATTGACGCAGACCTTGCCTCAAACGCTACCACTTCCCTGCTCAAAGCGTCGTAGGTCATGGTAGGTTGCTGACTCTTTTCAAAGAAGTGCCCGTGCAACTGTTCGGGCATGGCGCGGCAGAAGAGATTGACCATTTGGGTCTCAGTGACCCCATGGTCAGGGACGGCCACTAACTCATCCATTACTCCCTTAAGGGCCCTAACACTCTTCCACTGGTGAGAGTGGATGGTTTGCAGCCTGTCGGAGGCTTTGACACTGCGCGAGACGTTTGCAAATCGTTCGCGCAACAGTTTAAGGAAGTCAGCGAGGGGGGTAAATGCAAAATAGGCGACTAGATCATCATTGCAATTAGCAGCACGAACCAGGGAACGGGCGAAGCTGGCGGCTTCTTCCTTTAGAGCGTGTATAGCTATTAGAACATGCTCATCTGGGGAGACCTTTTGCAGATGCACGTAGGACTTAACGTTGGCCTCCCAATTATTAAAGTTCTCTTCCTTCTTCCCGTTGTAGGAATTGGGAAATTTGACTTTGACAGGCTCCCTACGGGGACGTGCTTCCTCCTCTTTGGGAGCGGTCAGTCTGGCGCCCTCTATGGCATCTGTGCAATAGTGCTCTGTAATGTCTAGGCGGGCCTTCACTTCAGAGCCCACCTGTGTCGCCAGTTCTCGTGCAAAGTCCCTGAGTCCCAATCGGATTGAACGCACGACAATGTCTCGACTTCTGCCAAATAGGAATTGTTCTTCCTGGATCTGTGCCAAGCGTTCTATATTCTTTGCCATAATTTCCATCTTCCCCAATAAATCTACCTGAACCGCCATCTGATCTCTCTGCTTCTTTATCTCCTCCAATTCTCTTGTCGCTTGGCTCGTCACCTCCATCCTTCTTTTCCTTTCCCTTGTCAAATGAAACTTCCATTCCATCCTTTTCTCATCTTCCAACACCTACCGCTTGAGTGGATCTTCTTCAGCATCCCACTCTTTCACGGCTGCCTCCTATTCCTCCCTGGACACATACATCAAGGCCTCCTCATCTTCTCCCAGAGATAATCCGGCAACCCACTCTGTAATCTTTTTCTCCATTAAATCTTCTTTTGTGCCACTGGACTCCCCTCTTCCTTCTGCCCGTCGCCTTTCCAGCGGCTGTTCTTCCTCCTCTTCCTCCTCTTCTACCGCCTTGAGCTTCTCTTCCTCTTCTTTCTTTAACCTTTCTCTCTCTCTGGCCATCTTCTCCTCAATCTTCTTTAACTGCACTAGCCTAGACTCTACTACTACAGCCGTCACTACAGAACCTGTCGTTGACCAGGAGGTATTTAAGGAGATCCCTCGTAACTCCTCAAGAATTCTTTAACGTCGCAGACAGGACGACGTGGTCAGCAGGTTCTCTCAAGACTTAGACGACCTGTTGTGCAGCCCACAACTCAGATTTCGGGCCTGCCGTGCCACATCGAGCAGCCCGCCGGTCAGTACCGGTCCTTGGGAGGGTTAGGCCTCCGGGACAATCGAGTCGTCAGACATAGTCTTTAGCCCTACTCTGCCGGCAGGGGTTTGGTCAACGAAGCCGTACACGGAGTCCTATCACCTGGACAGAAGAGACTCAATGCAGAAAGGAGAGACAAACAGACTTAGACTCAGGCAGTACCAACGCTTGGTCAACATCCATAGGGCGGGGGGATAGGCTGAGGGCTCGACGAGATTATACCAACTCCAGCTTGGTCAAATCGTGGTCAACAACTCCGGTCAACGCCTTGGTCAGCGCTTGGTCAATGTGGTCAAACCCCGGTCAACGCTCCGGTCAACGCTCCGGTCAACCCTCTGGTCAGCTATGGCTGCCGGCACCTTCTTCCTCGCCAATCTCCCTTCTCTTTCTCCTCCTTCACCCTTCTTCTTTCTCGCTGTTTCTCTTTTTTTTTTTTTTTGTACACCCCCGACTATGTCTGTCTTCACCTTCGTTTTCCCTCCTTCCTCCTTCCTGCTTCTCTTCCCTCTCTCCTCCGTGTTCCAAGCCCTGCGGCTATGGCCGCTACTTCTTCTTGGACCGCACAACCAATCTTCAGCGCAGCAGGTACGTGGTAACCCAATCTTGTATCGCTCAGCCCCTCTCTCTCTCTCTCTCTCTCTTCGTTGTTGTCCTCTGTGCAGGTACGCGTCAC
>BFEA01000580.1:673478-712188 GCA_003427395.1 Chara braunii
GAGAGAGAGAGAGAGAGAGAGAGAGAGAGAGAGAGAGAGAAAGAGAGAAAGAGAGACATGAAACAAAAACGAGACGCCATCAGCGAGTGTTGCTGTGCGCCACGGCGTAGCCGTGGCGGGGTCCACTTGTCTTATTTAAAAAAAGGAAAAGAAAACTGTGACAAGGGCTGACCATGTGGCAGGAAGCCACTTTTGAAAGACATCACATTTTTTTGGAAATTTCCCTGGTATCCGTTTCGTTGTATTCAAACCAAAGACCTATTGCTTACTATGCTGAAAATTTTCTGTACCTTCTTACGAATGCTGATGATGTAGCCATAATAGAGAACTCCTATTCACAGCATGAGGTGAAAGGAAAAGCTGAGTGTACTGAAGTCCAAATGGGAATCGAAGCTTTCATTACCAATCCACCCAGTCACTCACCTGGGCATGCAACAAGCTTTAGCGATGCATTCAGTGTCTGAAGTGCAAATGGGAATTTAAGCTTTCATTACCGATCCACCTAGTCAGTCACCTGGGCATGCAACCAGTTTAGTGATGCACTCGGTGAGCTCAGACTGCTGCCTGCACTGTCCTTTTTTGATGTGGCAGAAATAACATCTTTCAGGCCAACAGGGAAGGGAAGCATGGGTGGAGGAACGTTGCTCACAATAACTGGGAGGGGTTTTGTCAGTGACTCCAGCTCTGCTTCAGAAAATGTAGTGGTCGTCCAAGTTCCAAAAAGTGCTTCCAATCCATATGGGGGAGTTCTTTGTGATATCACTTCATCAACCACGACAGAGCTTGCCTGTAAAACTCGGCCACATTGCGCATCAGATGGAGGTGTTGATGATCCAGAAGGCCTTTTATGCAAGCATGCTCCAACGCCCCCTGATATTGTTATCCTAAATGTTTGTGAAAATGCGGTGACGGATATCCAGAAACTGCAATGCTGGGTTCAAGAGCGAACAGTTGATGCCCTTTGTCTGGACACCAGCTCCAAGTGCATGTTTGAATACGCTTATGGTGAGTATTACTTCGGTTCTTTCGCGCGCGATTTTTTGCGCGAGCTCTGGGTGCTGCTCGCATCTGTACCCAGTGCTCATTACATCATGTCCAACAAACACACCAAAAACCTGAGCAGAGCTGTTCCTCTTAGCGGAACGAGAGCTGGAAGCCTGCTACTACTCAAAACTCTAGAACAGTCTCTCCAGAACCCTTCCTCAGCCTCATCTATTTCCAGACCCTGAGCCTAAGGTGAACCCATGCAAACACTAAAGGTTTCTGGTATGCTCCTTAGTAGTCCTTGCGACATTCTTTGAATCCCTGACTTCTTCTGCTGCTCCTTTTCACCACCAAATTTTGGTTGTTTCTATTTTTCTTAGGAAAAGAAAGGTTTCTGCTATGCTCCTTACAACATTCTCTGAATCCCTGCCTTCTTCTGCTGCTCCTTTTCTTTTCTTTTTTTATTTTTCACAAAAACAACACAGCCCCTTCTATTCTGGGGGCATCAGTCCGGTTGCTTATCACCATCAGCAACCATGTGTTTTTACAAGCAGCGAGGGAGAATAGACAGAAAAGAGAGTCAGCCTAGCCCTTGAGGTTTGAGCCGCCTATGCAAGGGGGGGCTGCCTCAGACCCGCCCGCCTCCAACCCTTGAGCCTTCTTCGGGGATTATCTTGCAAGCCGGGAGGCTTACTAGCAGCACCCAGGCATGCTGCAGAATAATCGCCAGAAGGGCAGGGCGGAGGAGGAGGGGGGGGGGTGGGTTCCTGGCAGTTCCTCAGGCCACATATCCTTCAATCGACATCCTACTGTGATTTCCTGGCCTATTTGTTTCCCCCGTTTGTTAGAAACTTTTTACACCCTTCATTTCTCTATTCGTCCACCTACTACCGGTTGCTTTACCGTTCTACCCTTTTTTTTTTTTTTTTTTTTTTTTTTTTTACCTTCAACATTTTTCCAAGTCTTGTCTCTGTATACTGTCTGTGTATGCTATCCATAGCCCTTCCTTCTGTATTTCCAGAGGTCTAACTCTACCCCCATATATAGTATCTAAGGCCCTTCGGCCCACTTGATACGATTCCCCATAATTCTGTCCCGTATTGAAGGTGTTCCTGGCCCCAGCGTTTTCGTGCCCCTTCTTTCACTTCTTCCTAGCCCCTCAGCATTGTTTGGAAGTCCTATTGCTTTCAAACACGAAGTAACCCCCCGTCAAAGGTCCCCCTACTCCTCCCTCCTATCTCCCTACCTCCAGCCCTTCATCCTCCCTACTATAGTACATCTATTAGTCTCAACCTACCAATCCCACCCATGCCTCCTACCTAGAGTACAAATATCAGCTGAGGTCTCTAATCCGATTCTTCCTCTGTCTCAGGTCTAGGCACATGGCACATCAGAAGGGGACCAAACTGCATGTGGCCCGTCTGCGAGTCTTGGCTGAGCAATTGCAGATACGGGCCCCATCTTGCCCAGAAGGCTCGTTCCTTCTGCTCCTCTGTGTGCCTGCGTCTCTTAAGATCAGCCAGGAGGGCAACTCTGATATTCTGCAGCGCCCGTTCTTGGTATGCTTGCAGCAGTGGAGATGTTCCCTACCTGCAGTGTTCATTCTGCAGGGTCCACAGGGCCTACAATCCTGCCGCCGTATGATTTCTGCTGCCAGCATGTCTTCTGGTGTTGTCCTATCCACTTTCATCAGGGCTCCTAGGAGAATCGCTGTGCCGTCCACCTCCGTGACATCTGGGGACTTGTCTGCTACTTCTTGTGCCCACCATTCCCAAAAGGCCTTGAGCGATCAGGCACCACACAAAATGATGAGGGACAGTCTCCACTTGGCCACACCCTGCTGCGCATATCTGATCCTTGTGCTGACTCTTGGCTGCAAACCATTGCACTGTAGGGATCGCCAGGTGATAGATTTGCCATACTAAACCAGCCTGTTTCTGGTCTAGCAAGGCGGCCAAGATGGTGAATTGCTCATTCCACCTCTGCTATCCATCTGTTAAAATATATGTATGGGAGCCAATTCCTCTTAGCCCAGCAGTTGGCAACTCTCCACGGATATCCACCAACTCCAGCAAGGAATTGTAGATATTCTTTGTAGACAGGTCTTGGAGCGGCACCACTTTCCTCAGCATCCTTTGGGCCGGCCATTCCCACTCTCTCGGGTCCCATACCAGGTCCTGTCGCCTTGTTGCCAGCCGATATGGCAACTATTGTCCCTTCCCCGTCTGTCCTCCTACACACTGCCATTGTTTTGAACATGTTCCTATCCACCTCCTTAAGAGGGCCCCCTTCTTGTGTACCAGCCTCCTGCAGGGTTGCCCCCAATCCTTCATATCCCGAGCTCACCAGCCATCCAGTGACTTCCAATTTCCCTTTGGCTAGAACCCATTCGATCTCGTACACTCTCTCTGATTGTGGCGCTCCCTTCATCTTCACCCGTTACCCCGGGGTTAGCTCGTCCTTTTTTAGCAGCTCCACGCACTAGCGGGGGATGTCAGCTCTGCCACTCTTTGCCTTCGTCTCATTCGTCCCTGCAGGGATTCTACCATATCATTATTGGGGCGCCAATCCTTTCACTGTTCATCCCACAAATGGCCCACTTTGTAAATTCCTTGCTCAGCCCACTTCCATATGTATGCCCCTCGGGGGCCCTGCCACAAGAATGGTTCGCCGGCTTCGTCTCAGATGAATCTATTGTCAAACAGCAGCTGATTGGAGACTGCGTCGGCTGTTTCCAGCATGCGGCATCTCAGCTGTATCTTTTTCCACAGCGCGAGTTTTGTTGACCACACTGTGTGCCGGCGGATATGGCCTATTACTCCGCTGCTGATTTTTTCACAGGTCCGCCACCTCCCTAGGCACCTAGAGTGCGTATGCCAGGTGGGTCCGGGTAACTTCTTGCCAGGCGCTTCCTAATGTGCTTAGCTGGTGCCAAATCAGCTGGCGCAGTTGCAGGGTGATAATCTGCAATCTCGTGTCCAATAATCCCAATCCACCAAATCGTTGCGGTGGGATGAGCTTAATCCAGGTTACTCTGCAGATAAAGTCTTGCGCTTCCTCGTTGTTTGACCACAGGTGCGCATGGACTGCCCTTTTTATATATCTAAGAGTTCGCTTGCCGGGCATGTGTACAACTCCTGCATACCATATCACCAAGTTTTTGATGAGGAGAGCCTTAACGAAGACGCCCATGCTGCTTTTTGCGCTCCATGCTTTGAGCTGGGCTGCTGCTGCTGTGCAACTGTATCTCGAATCACCATCTGTTCTATTCCTCCGAAGCGCGGCGTTAGATTGGCGCCCAGTGAGCCATCTGTGGGACGAGGAGAAAAAGGACTGGGTAACAGAACAGGAACTCGCCTCCCAGCTCAAGGGATGTCACCGACGAGATGAGAATTTACAATCCATCATCAAATACATCCCAGAAGGCTGGAAGGAACTGCTGGGCGAAGCCTTTGCTTCGAAATCTGGTGAGTGGGGGTGTTGGTGCAGGAATTAACTCCTTCAAGGGCTTATCAATTTTCCCACAAACAACAAGGATCGGAGACTCTGGCTGTATTCACCTTGTTCCCAATTACCACCTCAACACAAGGATGTTCATCTATTCTGAACAAGGATGTGGAAAGAATGGTCCTAAACCCACTGTGGTCCATCTGGAAGGAAAGGTGCTGCAGAACCATTGAGGGACTTTCAACTCCAAGGGAAGGTATGGACGGAGACGAGGACCTGGATTCAGGCAGAGATTCTGTGCAAGTGGCATAAGATGAGACACTCCATGCCAGATGACAAAGAGCAACAGAGGAGAATTAAGGCAAAATTTACCAAGGTGTGGCTGGCAGGGGGTGAAGTAGCAGAGATAAATGACTGTCACGCACGGCGGAAAGACTGGCACAACTCAGAAGTGGAGTGGAGAAGGCAGAGATCTCAGCCAGCAGATGGACATGCTCCATCACAGGCCACATTATCCTGAATGGCAATTCCCAGACCGCATCTTTGGTTGCTTCTATACCTTTCTTGCTCTTTATGATCGATCTGGCAGATTCATGCAGTGGACCTGAGAGGAAAGGGGGATGTAAGGCAAGCTGACGGTCAATCCTCCACGATGTTGGAGGAATCAATGCTGGTCAGGGTTGCTTCGGCCAGACAGAAGGAAGCGTGAGTGTGTTTCATGATGTAATATTTTATTACCGACTTGCCGGTGGAACAGGAACCGGACTGACGCTCCCCGGAATGGAAATGGAGCTGGGGCCATAAGGACCTGTTTGTCAGTTTTGATGTAAAGAAGGAGAAGAAAGAACGAAAGATTGGCGCCCAGGAAGACCATCCTTTCTCCATCGTTGACGGTAGGAATGTCCCATCCTTCCGGTGGGTCAACCTGTGGAGGGAGAATTGCCTTTGATTTGCTCCAGTTGACCCGTGCACCCGAGTATCTGCAGAACATATCGAGGTCCTTGAGGATCCCGAGTTGCTGGGCTGTTGGGGGGATCACTGCTCCCGAATCATCCGGGAATGCTGTAGACTGCAGTTCTGTTGTTGGCCCGGCCTTGAAGGCAGGCAGCCGGTTATCTGCACTCAAAATATCGTGCATTGATTCTATGTAGATGACATAGAGGGTCGTGAAGAATGGGCATCCTTGCCTTACAGACCTGGGGGGATCACTGCTCCCATGATCGCTTCAACTTGTTGCCAGCCCTTCCACCAGCATACCAAAGCTTCCATCCCTCGGAATGGGAGAGGCCGAGGACGACGGTGAGATATCCCTCCGGTCCTTCGCTCTCAACCAATACCTCTGTTATGTACCCAATTGAACTTCAGTTCACAATGAGCTCACACGTTCCCATACACACATGCAATTGCAGAGTAGACTCAGAGGAGGCAAATTCACACAAAACTGGAGAGAGAGATGCACAGCGGAAGCTCAAAATACACAGAGAATTGAAAAATGAATTACAATTCTGAAATCCCCCGTCCTCCTCCAATCAATCTAGAATACTTGTTCCAGAATCACAACTGCATTTACAACAACCCCAAACAACCAAAAGCAAGTGTTCAACGAAGTATGCAGGACTCTCCTTCTTCCTCCTCACCACCTCATCACCCTGGCTATGGCTGCCATACCAGCAGCAACCCCACAGCTGTCACAACGTGCCAATCTGAACCAGCAACCCCAAGGATAGCAGCGCCAGCTCAGCACCCGCACGAGAGCGCAGCGCTGGCGGTCCTGATGAAGAAGGAGACAGCCGACCCAGCACTTCGAAGAAGATGAAGTTCCTCGTGAGGAGGAACAAAAGACATGGCTGCCAAATGGAAGATGGCAGCGCCCAGACCCAACAACACAGTCCTGTGGAACCTCTGATGTAGAGCTGTGAAATAGAAGCAGTGCGATCTTCAACTCCATTTCCCAACCCCAGCTATGGCTGGGCTTTGAGGAAGAAGACGACCTCGCCTAAGATAGCGCAGCAGCGCTCTAGCAACGGACGGGCAGAGTTTCCCCAGCAAAACGAGATGCACAATACCCCAACTCTATTTTCCTCCCGCTACGTCTAGACTCACGGACTAGACCTACGAGGGATTCCTCGGGCAACAGCCCAAAACTCATCCGTATCTAGATGGAAATCGTGAAAAGGGGACCTAGACCTAGGAGAAGGCAAAAGAAAAGGCCGAATGGCCTAAGACTACCACAGAGAGACCACTGGCGACAGACTCAGGGGTCGAGACGCAGGGATCGAGCCTAATAGGGCTCAAACTAGCGAACAAAGCATACAAATTGCAGGTTACGGGATCAAGTCCCGCCATGCTCAAAACAAGAAAACAACACAGACAAGCAACACAGCAGACATACAGCACACTAGAGGTCTCGGAATCAAGTCCCGATAACTGATCTTCAATGCTCTCGACTTCATATCCCTTTCCACGGATAGGAGGTCCAAACTGCGGTGGCCGATCCGGAAACGCGTCAGCAGGAGTGAAAGGCAGCACTTTTGAGGCATGGAAGACAGGATAGGTCCTGATATGTGGGGGTACAACAAGCACATAGGAAGGCCCAAATGGGTTTGCTCCCACAATGTCAAGTACCTGCCATGGGCCATAGTAGACGGGGAACAACTTTCATTATATGTCATGTTCATCAGTTAACTCTGATCTTTTCACCCAGACCTTATGACCAGGCTGAATAGGAGAGGGAGAACGATGCTTATTAGCCTGCTCTATCATCCTTTTCTGAGCCTTGAACATGTTAGTTCTGACTTTATTTAGGGCTTTCTCATAACTCTTGGTGAATTCTGCAGTGCCATGAGTTAGTTTAGGCTTAGCCTTATCAATGAGATCGTCAAGAGGTTGTCTTGGGTCTCCGACAAAGTGCCGCCTATAGGGTGTAAAGTCTGTAGTGCTATGAGCAGAAGTATTATACATAAGTTGGCCCCTTGACAAATGTTTGTCATAGTCCTGTTGATCAGGTGTAATCACAGGATGCAGCATTTGAAACAAGACTTGGTTCATTACTCCAGCCTGTTCATTGGCTTCAGGATGTCTGCCAGAAATCATGTCTAGCCTGGAATGGAGGTAGTCTTTACAGAAAGACTGCCATTCATCGCTGCAAAATATCGGGTCTCTGTCATTGACAATAGAGGTTGGGCACCCATAGACATTAACCCACCTCTCAGCAAACAACTCTCTGGCCAAAGGAACTTTGGCCTCAGCAGGTAGGGGAATAAACTCAGCAAACTTAGAGAAACGATCAACACATACCATTACCTGTCTCATGCCACGAGGGGTGGTCTTGCCCAATGGACATAGACTCGCCTGGACCACCAGGAATAGGCAATGGTTTGAGTAACCCCATAGGAGGGCATTTGTGAACCTTGTTCAGATTGGCATGTTGTGACAGTTGTGGGGTTACTGCTGCTATGACAACCATAGCCAGGGTGATGAGGTGGTGAGGAGGAAGAAGGAGAGTCCTGCATCCTTCGTTGAACACTCGTTTTTGGTTGTTCGGGTTTGTTGTAAACACGGTTGTGATTCTCGGAACAAGTATTCTGGATTGATTGGAGGGGGATGGGGCATTGTAAAATTGAAATTCGTTTTTCAATTCTATGTATTTTGAGCATCCGCAGTGCATATCTCTCTCCGGTTTTGTGTGGATTTGCCTCCTTCGAGTCTACTCTGCAGTTGCATGCGTGTATGGGAACGTGTGAATTCATTGTGAATTGAAGTTCAATTGGGTACATAACAACTGGTATCTGAGCTGCGACCGTGTGCAACCGGCGAGTAATTGAGTGGCTACCTCCTTTCTAAGCGGCGGTTGGAGTGGGGACTTGTCGTCCGCATTCTTCATCGGACGACCTTGGTGAGAGGCGGTGAAAGGTAGTGTGCGAGGGGATAATTACTGCTATCAAAAACAAAAAAAAACAAAAATTGTGGACTGCTGGAACGTTCTTCAGAAGTTTCAGCTGGCTAGAGTGGAGTTGACCAACCGACTTGTCAACCCTAAGTGGCCCAGCGGACCTTAGGGTTTGACGACCCTCAAGTTGCAGCCCTTGTTTGTGGACAGAGGGGACAACCACTTGCATCGCTGCTAGAGTTTCTTCGATGAGAGATCTTGTTGGGAGCTTCGGAGAATCTTCGCTGCAGGTTCGACGTCAACATCAGACTGGTCTACGATATTATGCTGCAGTGGTTGGTCAAGGTTGGTCAGCCAGATATCTTCAATCATGCGCTGCTCGTGTGAGTTCATTCCGTGGAATTCCTGACCTGACGTCCAACCCTGTCAGTATTTGTCAGCGTCTGCCAGTTGTTAGCCGGTGTGCAGTCTCAGTCAGATAGGTAGTCAATCACATTTAGGCTGTTTCTGACCCCTCTCTGAATCTGTTCTAATTCAAAAAAAATAAATGGAATTGCATCCCACCGACCCTGATCTGCTTTGATTGCCTACCTAGTTTTGTGAGTGTCAGTCGAAATTCATTGTCGGTCTGTCGGTCAGTCCTGTCAACTGGCAGTCAACAATCGGTCAGTCAGTAATGATTATTTCCTGTCTGCATCACAGGTCAGAACGTCGGTGAAATGGCATATTCCTATTTTGATTAGAATCGACAATACAACAATATTGAAATTCGCTCTTGTTTTATTTCATTTTTTATTCCATGGAAAAGTATCTTTCCCGCTTGCTGTGGACTGTTAACAGTTCTGGGAAGGCTCTGCAACAAGCCTGATCACAAACACCATTGCTTTTTTTATCGGGTTGCAGGCTCAGATGTGGCCATTTTGTTGACGGTTTCGGCCATTGGCCTAAGCCTATAATCTCCAAGACTCTTTTCGGACATTTGACGCTGCCTGCCGTAAATCCCAAACCTTTTGTAGTCATACTAGTCAACACTGTTAAATTCTTTTTATTTGTGTTCTGCATGTGAATGGTAATCAAAATTATTTTTCTTTTTTTATTTGTTTACTGACAAATAAATTTATGCGAAGACCATTATGGCTAATGAGGACGAGGGTAAGGGACCTGCTGAAGGTGAGGATACGTTCGTGAAGCATGAGACAAGCAGGGAAGAACCGAAACCACTGACTGAGGAGGACCTCGTGGATACAACCCTGAAAACAACAAAGAAAATTGTTGCAGATGCAGTTCGGGAAATGTAGAGAATAAAGAAAGAGAAAACAAAGACAGCTAGGAAAGGAAAAGCAACAGCCAGAAGATGTGAGTTGCTGGAAAATATTGCCAGGATCTCTGTTGACGCTCGCGTGTTTGATGTCAAGCGGAATCTTGCAGAGTTGCTGCTGCTGGGTCAGCCATTGACAGCAAGTTGGAAAAGTTGTCGGCAACGTTCTTCCCACATTTCCCTCCTACCCCTGTACTTACCCCTCGCCCTGCAACCCCTCCTCCTCTTAACCCTTCCCCGACACCCATACCACACCTAATTCTAGCCCTCAGCCCAACAAAATTGTGAATCTACCCTACCTATGGTACAGCCTCGACAGAGAGAGGCTACAGGCGACCAGAAAACAACAAGTCATTGCAGACCTACCCTCCCCCGGAGCGAGGACCTCCGAGCTAGGGGCGTAGGCGTGCAGAGCACCGAAGAGATACTCCCTTCTGTGCTGCCTCATATTTGAGGATAACTGACTTTGCAGTCTTCAGAAGCTCCTTGCGAGTAAACCAGCGATCCTCGGTATGCGGCTGGTATAAGAACTTCACAAGGTACTCCTGATTTGGACTTGTACCTGACTCATCCTCCACAGATTCCGCCTCATATTCTTTGCCAGGGATAGGGGGACCGAACTGAGGAGGCCGGTCTGGGAATGCATCAGCTGACATGAACGGCAACAACTTAGATGCATGGAAAACAGGGTAGGTTTGTAGATGCAGAGAAGTGAGACCCGTGACATGGTATTCAAGTCTATATACAATACAAATACAATACATGCTCCAATTGACATCTATCTATAGATAGTAAGCCATCGTAGTGCGATCACGTCCACTGTATAGGATGGTCCAAATGGATCAGCTCCCACTGTCTAAGACTTGCCATGGACCCGTCCATCGTGGCAACAACTTAGGCGAAATATCCTCCTCTCGCGATAGCTTAGAACTAAGTACCCACACCCAGTCACCTGTGTGAATAGTAAAAGGAAGTCTTTGCTTGTTAGCCTGCTGAATCATAGCCTTTTGTGCTTTCAGCAGATTGACACGGGCGCGCTCTATGTCCACACAGTAACGCCTGGTGAACTCTGCAGTTCCAAGTGTCAGTGTAGGGGTAGCCTTATCGATGATATCATCGAGAGGCTGTCGTGGCTCACGACCCCAGTGCAACCGGTAGGGTGTGAAGCCAGTAGAGGAGTGTACAGACGTGTTATACATAAGTTGTGCACGACCCAAATGGAGATCCCTGTCCTGCTGATCTGGACTGATCACAAGATGCAGCAACTGGAACAGAATCTGGTTCATCACTTCAGCCTGTCCATTGGCTTCAGGATGATGACCAGATGTCATATCCAATCTGGAATGAAGGTAATCCCTGCAGTAGGATTGCCATTCATTGCTGCAAAACGAGGATCTCGGTCACTGACAATAGAGGTGGGTGGTTCATGATGTGTAACCCACCTGTCAGCAAATGTCGCCTGAACGGCCAGAACGCGAGCCTCAGTTGGTAAGGGGATGAACTCTGCATATTTAGAGAAGCGGTCCACACATACCATAACCTGACGCATACCACGAGGCGTGGTCCTACCCAAGTCAGTAAAATCAATCGACACTGATTGTGCAGGTGCATCTGGGATAGGTAGTGGTTTGAGTAGGCCAAGGGGAGGTCGACGTACAACCTTGTTCCTTTGGCTTAACTCGCAGGTTTCTACATAGTGCAGCATGTCACTCCTCATCTCCTTCCAGAAGAAGCGCTGCGACAGGGCTGCATAAGATTTGAGGGCACCAAAGTGACCACGAGCATCATGACACTCTGAGATCAGGAGTGTTCTCAGCTTGCGGTCCTGGGGAATGCACAAGCGTTCCTCACCTTTGCTGCATGTGTACAGCAGATCTGAAACTAGAGTATATCCTAGTTCAGAGGCAAGATCATCCTGGAGATTCCGCACAATCCGCCCAAAAATCTCATCCTGGGGCAACAAACGGGCAATGGTCTGACGAGTCCTCTCTTCAAATGAGTGGGTAAAGGAGATCAGGAAAAGAGCGTCAGGCCTACGAGAAAGGGCGTTTGCTACTCGATTGTTGCATCTCTTCTTGTGTCTCAGTTCAAAGTCAAACATGTCAATGAACTGGATGTACCGAGCAAGCTTGTCATTCAGTTCTCCCTGGGACTTCATCCACTGCAGGGTGGAGTGATCTGAAAAGATCTTGAAGTGCCTGCCCAGGAGGAAGTGCTTCCAATGCTTGAGCGCTGACACAAGAGCATAAAGCTCTTTCTCATAGGTAGAGTTCTGCAACTTCTTTGTTTTGATCTTTTTGCTCATATGTTCGATAGGCTGCAAACCATTTCCATCATCTTGTTGAACTACCGCCCCTACACCATACTGACTAACATCAGTGGTAAGCACAAAAGGCAGGGTAGGGTCAGGTAACTTCAAGACAGGAGCACGAATCAAGGCCTCCTTGAGACGTGTGAAAGCCTGCTGACATTCTGATGTCCAAAGAAAGGAAGTGTCTTTCTTTGTGAGATCAGTCAAGGGAGCTGCAATAAAAGAGAAGTTTTGGATGAACTTTCTGTAATAAGATGCAAGTCCCAAGAATGACCGGACATCACGAATGTTAGCAGGTCGCGGCTAGTCCTTAAATGCAGCAACTTTCGTTGCTTCAGGAGCCAACCCTTCTCCAGAACTGATGTGACCCAGGTAGACCACAGAGGGAACCCCAAAAAAGGATTTCTCTCTGTTGATCTTATACTGGTTATCACGTAAGGCCTGGAGGACCAGAGCCAGATGTTGCGCATGCTCCTGGACAGAACGACTGAATACCAAGATATCATCTAGGTAGACAACTACGAACTTGTCCAGGTAAGGCCTGAGTATGCGATGCATCTCTGTTTGGAAGGTGCCTGGGGCGTTGCAGGGACCGAATGGCATGACCAAGTACTCACATGTGCCATACCTGGTTTTGAAGGTTGTCTTGTGCACATCACGTTCAGCCATCTCAATCTGGTGATAGCTAGGTTTGAGGTCAATCTTGCTAAAAATGGTACAGCCCTGCACCATGTCCAACAGATCATCAATGCGAGGAAGGGGCTCTGTAGACTTCCTCATGATTTTGTTGAGACCACGATAGTCCACGCACATCCTGAACTCACCATTCCCCTTTGGAACAAAGAGGACTGGTGCCCCAAACTCATATGTGTTGGGCCTGATCCAGCCCTTGCTGGTCAAGGTCTCTAACTGTTTCCTGAGCTCTTCAAGTTCAGCAGGTGACATCCTGTAGACTCGGCCCTTGGGAGGGACCGAACCAGGCAGGATCTCAATCTTATGTTTGGTCTGCCTATGGACAAGTCAAGTAGGCTCCTCCATAAGATCTGAGAAGCGGTCAACAACCTGCTGAATTTGAGAGGGACAGGGAGCAGTCTCCACGTCAGTTTGTTTGACATAAGCCACAAACAGACGGGCGTGGTCAGTCTGGCGTGAAAATCGCAGAAATCGGCGAGCACTCATGCAATAACAGTTGCTGGCCGGATGGTACTTATCAGCGAGCATACAAGGGCGATAGACCCCATGCCGGTCAGGTAGCTCAACCCTAGGAATCCGCCAGTCGATCCTAGGATTGGTGGCACCAAGCCACTGCATAGAGAAGACAAGGTCAAAGGGAACATTAGGAAACACATAGAAATTCAGGCGGTGCCTGATTTCTCCCTGCTTGTCAAAAGACACTGGTAGGCCCTTTACAGTAGTAGTGATCCTGACTGTGGAAGAGTCCCCAATGCGAACCTCTATAGGTTGTCGCAATTTCACCAGTCTTTGATCCAAGTGCAGCTTGTTGACTGCCTTGGGAGAGATGAAGTTGCAAGTAGCCCCACAGACCAAGAGCCCTTCGATCTTGGCTCCCAGGATGAAGGGTCGAAGTAGGATGAGTTCTGACCTATGCTTTTTCTTCTTTTCCTGCAAGGACAGGAAAAGATCAGCAAGGCACTGAGCATCCTCCTCCTCCCACGTCTCATCCAACTCAGAGTCTTCAAAAGTGAAAGACCCTGAAAATGCAACTTCGGAAAGGAAAGAACCAGCGAGAGAATGTGAAGATTCACCCTCATCTGAAAGTGGATCAGCACTGGTGGAAGGAGTTGTTGCTTCCACCTCTCTCTGCTCTAGTTTTTTTAACTAGAGCTGCCTGTAGACCTGCGAGGCATGCTGGGGCAGTCCTTCAGGAAATGGTCCCCCTTGTATCTCAGGCAGACCCCCTTGTCCTTTCTCTTCCTCCATACCCCCTCCTGGATCCTGAGTGCATGCCAGGGGAAGGTGGAACGATCAAGGGGATCAGCTGGCCATCGTACGTCACGTGGTAAAGGAACTCTCTGGACTCCAGGAGAAGAGGCACGTCCCTTTCCTTTCCCCTGTTTGCTGGTTGATGTTTTCTGGGCTGGGGCTTTGCCCTTCGTCAAGCCCATCAATGCATCAGCCAGGGCAAGAACAACAGAATCTGCAGCAGATGATGAAGCAGTCCCAGGTGGAGGGCTCCCACCCTGGGATGCTGCGTCACTATCTGATCCTGAAGCTGCAGCAGCAAACAGGGCACCCTTCCCCCTCCTTCGCCCTTTGGAGGAGGGTCCCTTCCTTCAGAAGGTGCTTCCTGGGCATGGAGTTTGGACTCCAAGTCCAGGGCTGCTTTGCCAAAGGACCGCGAGTGCTTGTGGCCCAGAGAGAATAAGGCGAGGTGGTATTGCTCAGGCGTTGCACGCAAGAAATGAATGAGCAGATCCTGCTCACTCATCTCAACCCTAGAGTCAAGGTCGGACTCTCAAAGGTAGAATAGAGTTTGGACAAGGAGCCATCAAATTTCTTCTGGCCCAGGCGCATAATTTTATATGCTGCTTTCGTGGCCTGCTCCTTGTCTGCAAACCTATCCCACAGGGCCTGCAAACCAGCCACCCCCAACCTCTGTGCCCAATCAGACATTTCCATCCCTTGCTTGCTGGAGGTGGAGGTGCACCATTTCAGTGCAGTCCGCTCCAAACGAGCAAGGATGGCAGACATCTTGACATCCTCATCACATTTGAACCCACTCAGGTAGGTTCTTTGGGCGTTGACCCAATCTGCAACATCCACCTTCGGGTCTTCACCTGAGAACATGGGTGGAGGTGTCAGCTTGGGCTGCTGGAAGTTAAATGGTGCTGAGGGCTGTGAAGCTGCTGTTGATTTGGGGGTAGAGGGTGGAGATGTGGGTCTGGATTGTGGGATCTGCTGAGAGCCTGCTTGAGAAGGCCCAGAAGAGGGAGGAGCTGTCTGAGTAGGGGGGATCTACAGGTGGACGAAGAGACGGTCCAGTTTGGAGGAAATATCTTTCAGCTGCTGAGTATGCTCAGCCATGCTGTCCTCCAGACTGGTGATCCTGGCGTCCCAAACTCCAGTTAGTAAAATAGGACTGATGAATTTCGTCCTGCAGAAGGACGAATTCAACTATGTCCTTATTGTAGTGACTGGAGTTGCCACTAGTCCTAACCTTCTCCACGTCAGCTGACAGTTCCTTCCTTCTTGTTTCTTTTCTGGCAGATTCCTCCTTCCTCTTTAGCTCATCCTTTAGAGACTCAACTGCTTTGGCCTGTTGGCGGAGTATGTCCTCCTGGGCCCGCAGTTCAGCCTCTAGAGGGTCAAGCAGAACCGGTGTCTTGGGCGGTACCTAAGGCTTCACTTTAGAAGTCTCACCATTCTTAGGCACTTCGCCCTTCTCAGAATCGTCCATTTTGTTGCCCACAATTCAGATAAATAAAAATAAACAATCAATCAGAGAGAGAACAAGAGGTAACAGGAATTGGGGTTTCTCTTCAATACTCACCCAATTGTTGTTACCTGCCTGGAGAGAGGAGTAGGTTAGTTTGAGCAAGTGAGTGCTCAACCTCGGCAGACCACTTGAGGGTCAGGGTCAGTTAAGAGTAGACTCAGCAAAAATCAATTTCACGATTTTCCAATCCCTGCCCTAACACAACAATTGCATGCAATAAATGCAAATCCTGCTTCAATAACTGACAAGATGCAGTCTTTGACTAATTAGTGTTGATTAGTAATTAGACAGAGTGAATGATTAGGGTTTGACATGTGTCCACTAGTAACCAAGATGTAGTGATTTACAGGTTACCCTATTTTTAGACCTACCCTACAAACTTCACCACTGTGTGACCTTGTATGCCATACCCTGGGTATGGCGAATTACAATTTTCACTGTAACCGACTCGAAACATCAAATCTGGATATGCGATTTCAGACACAGACTGAGTACTGAATTGCGATTTACCAAGGACTGACAAAATTGAATTCTGACGGACATAATCAAAGTTATGACTGACCCTAGTCTAGCCAAGCTTTAGCTACGTCAGCGCAGAATTCAAATTTGCACTATCACTGAAAACAGGACCCTGAATTCACCAATTCACTACATAGTATAAATCGCAAAATACTGTAACGCAGTCACAGATGAAATACGAGTCATGAAGAAGGTCAAACAGGGTTAGTAGAAGTCAAAGAAGGTAGGAGAAGTTGGATATGGTTGTTCCACAGCTTGAATTTTGATTTTCAACTGTACACTGACAGACATACCAAATTTCGCTATTCTAAAAATAGCACAAAAATCACCACACAGGATGGAGTAAGGAACACACTTACTTCAGGGTCAATTCTGAAGAAGATGCATGAAACCCTGGCTATGGCTGATTGGTCAACCCCATCTCGCCAGTTTCATCTCCTGACATTATCTAGTGTTCCCATGTACCAAATTGTCTGAAACTTGGTGATCCTATAGATTACCCTAAGGCGCTTCACCCCCAACTAACAGATTCAAAGAATTCGGACTCCCAGGTGCCAATAACTGACAACCTCAGTGCAGCGCCACATCACCCTGTACTGCACTGCTTGGAGCAGCGCCACATCACCCTATACTGCGCTGCTTGGAAATTGGGGATCCTGACCCAATTCCACAATTGCAACCTCCTAGGATCACTTCCCTAACAATCACCAGCCTCCAGATGAATCGCCAGGCTAAAATTTGCCTCCCATAGCCTCTCAGGCCTCTGAGCACCAATCGCCAACCACTCTTGCACAACCCTAGTCAGGAGTGAGTCACCCTCTGTTCAATTCTTCTCGCCGCACACTCACAGCCACCACCCTTACTGACAACAACCCTGAAGATGATGAATCACCATGAGACTCAACTCCAGTATCTCGCCATATGATGATGGGTGCTCCAACTCATCAATCGCTCCAGAGTCAGGATCCAATCGCTTCGATACCAACTGTTATGATTCTGGTTGTTTGTTGTCTGAAGACCAACACTCACTCACATAGACTTCCAGGTATGCCCATACATACGCAAAAGGAAGGGGAGAGGATAGGATTATCACACCGCACAGGGAGAGACAAACACAGCAGAAGACTTGGCCATGCGATATGACAGGGTACACTGAAAGTGCAATTCACTCCACTCAATCCTCACAACCAGTCATAAAGGAAAGCCGAGTAAATCACATCCAGGAAAACAATGAAACGATGATAGTCCAAACCCAGTATCACACTGTTTATTAAACTCAGAGTCTCGAATTGTCAGGACAACCTCAATACTACAGTGTGTTGCTCATAAATGAGCAGCGCTTCACTTCCCAACCCTGAGTAACGACTCGTAACACCCCTGAGCCCTTGAAACATCAAGCGTCACCCAGATACAGCCTCCAAAGGGAAGCGCCACCCTGAAACAGGCCTCTGAAGCCAAGCGCCACTCAGAGGATGAAGAAGAAGACCAGCGCCACAATATCTGCTGATGACGAAGTGTCGGAAGACTTCCCTGATGGAAGTCTGCAGCAGTGCCACCACACCCTGACAAGATGACCTCTGAGGAAGAAGATGCAGCTATGGCTGCAGCGCCACACCCTGGAACCCCACACCAAAGGAGGGTCCAGCAAGGCACCAACTTCTCTCACCTCCAGCAGACCTCGATAGCCCAGACCTTTGTCATCCCCTGTGTGCTGGCAGAGTACAGCGCAGGTCCCAACTATGGCCGGCCCTCCGAAGGTCTGGCTATGCGTGTCTCCTTCCACATTGAGTTGTCACCACCTCCAGTTCACACGTAGTGTAGCAGCGATGTACTCTGTACCAACTGCCAAAAGCCCTGAACCGATGTGCCCATTCTATCTATAGACTACCGCTAGCCTAGACTCAGCCTAGACCGGACTGACTGACTGACCGGTACCGATTCAGTTTCGGCCTCTTGGCCGCTACCTTACCCGGCTATAGGCTATAGGACCGTCTATCAACATAGGCCCTTAGGGCCTGTCTGTCCTAGGGGTAGCCCGGGCCTGCTATTCGCAGTTAGGGTAGCAGTAGGAAATTCAGTTAGTGTTAGGCCTGTATGTTTCCTAAATTTGCAGGTATGTCCCTCACGAATTTCCACTACAGGTAGGTCTCTTGGTTAGCCCTCAGCCCAACAAAATTGCAAATCTACCCTACCTATGGTACAACCTCGACAGAGAGAGGCTACAGGCGACCAGAAAACAGCAAGTCATTGCAGAGGGGACTGCGGGAGATAGATAGATAGATAGATAGATAGATAGAGATAGATAGATAGAGAGAGAGAGAGAGGGGGGGCTGCAATCAATCAATCAATCAGCCAATCAGCCAATCAGTCAACCAATCAAGCAATCAAGCAATCAAATGCGTTAACCAATAGTTTCTGATGGTTGATATTGTGACTCCCCTTTGTTCTATGGATCGCTGTTGACCACCCCTCACCTGCTCCTCCTCCTCCTCCTTCTCCTCTTCTTTCTTTTCCTCCTTGCGACTTCGTCATCTGGCATCTTCCATTCCTCCTGGTACAGCGCCATAGGAAACATCCACGTGGAAGATCTGTGATCGCTTCCCCCATCCCCTCCCCGACCACCTCTTTTCCATCCATCTCTCTCTCTCTCTCTCCTCGTTTTCCTCCTCCTCCTCCTGTCTCCTTTTCCTCAGTCGCGTCCTCGATGTTATCCCGATCCTTGGTTTCCCACCTCTTTCTGCTCCCGCTTTTCCCGATGCCGACCTCGCTCTATCCCGATCCTCCTCCCCGGTCTTCCACGTCTTTCTCCTCCCGCCTTCCCCAATCCCAACCTCCCTCTATCCCAATCTTGCTTCTTGCTTGTCTAGATGTCTGCTCCGATGCCACTTCCCTCTAACCCGGTGTCGATCCTGCCACCTTCCCCCATCCCGATCTCCCTCTATTTCTGCTCCCGCCTCCCCAATCCCGACCTCCCGCTACCGGAATCCCGCTTCTTGCTTATCTCGATGTCTACTCCGATGCCACTTCCCACTGACCCGGCCTCGATCCACTTTCCCCTATCCCGATCCTGCTCCCCGGGCCTCGATCCTCTAACCTTCCCCGATCCCGATCTCTCCCTATCCCGAACCTGCTCCCCGGTCTGGCATCTCTTTCAGCTCCCACCTTCCCCCACCCTGATGTCCCTCTATCCCGATCCTGCTCTCCGGCCTCGATCCTCCCAACTTCCCCGATCCTGATCTCCCCCTATCCCGCCTTCCTCGACCCCGACCTCCCTCTATCGCTGCAGGGGGCCTCTATCTGCCTTGGCCTACAGCCAGGGCCTATTCGGCTATTTACCTGTTCGGCCTGTGGGACCAGGTCGTGGCCTGACCCCACAGGCCGTGTGTTGTTTCAGTCCAGTCCAGTCCTGCCCAGTACCACTGTCGGTACTAGGCCAGTCCAGTCCAGTCCCGTCAGTCCGTCGGGGTACACCCTATTCTGATTCATTCTGCATTTGCACACTTTGGAGTACATGCGTGTTAAGTCTGCATCAGAGCTGCGCTGTCCCTTCTAGCTCCATCTCCATCTCGTGCTTCCTCAACCCTCCGTGTTGATCCTGACGGACCGCCATCCCGACGGGTGCGTCACACTGGTATGAGAGCGGGAACGGTCCCCGCTCCAACCCCGCTCTCCCTCCCGTAACAGAGGGAAATAGCTGTAATCCCGATAGCGGGATTTTCAGGGTTTTGCAGGGCGGAAACAACAAAAAACAGTGAAGAAAAGCAGTAGTGTGGACAGGTGGACACGTGGCAAAAAAGGAGACTGCCGCCAAGGCCGCCGCATGCGCGCGTGCGCCCACGCTGCCCCGCCCCGCTCCCGGATTATATGTCATCAAGATCCAGGATGCTGCTGCTGCTAGAGTTTGAACCTAGGCAGCTGCCACTCATGAGCGTGCGTGGCCAGTGCCTTAACACATTGGCCAAAGCCACAATCTAAGCTGATACTGTGGCTCGCTGTTGTTGAAGACGTGCCACGGCAGCTATTTACCCCCCCCGGTCGGCGACCGGCGACCAGCGTGCGGCAAGACAACTATTTGTCGTGGGTGCTGTTGCCTGCGCACGTGGCTGGTATCTGGTGCCTATCTGGAGTGCCACGAGGCAGCTTGCTGTGGATCTTGAAGACCCCCCTGGCTAGGGGGCTGCACTACATTGTCATCTAGGTGGCTGATCAAGATCTCAGCCCACCCCAGATTTTTTTTGTTGCAGTGACATCACGCCAGCAGCCTCTTGAAGGCCAAGATCTTGTGGATCTTGGTAGTGCTCTGCTCTTGGCCACCCAAGAGCTTGGTATCACCATCCTACCCACTAACCTACTCTCCCCCAACCCTTTTCTCTCCCCCCCTCATCATCTAATCATCCTTTCTAACCCTACCACTACTCCCTCCTCCTACCTCCTCTTCACTCATATTCCACAACCTTTTTTTTCTCCTTTCCTCCCCACTCACCATCTTATACTAATCTCATCTACTCCTCTCCACCTTTTCCGTATCCTTCTCTCCCATTCTACCACCCTCCTCTCCATCCTTTGCCCCCCAACCACAACCCCATCATCTCCCCCATCTCCCACTTCACTCTTTCTCTCTCTCTCTCTCACCTATTTCTCTCTTTCTTCATCACTCTTTCATCCCCCTTCCCCCCCAACTTCAAATTTTTTTGTTTTTCTTCTTTCGTCTTTCTCTTTGATTAAATCTCCTTTTTTTCTCCAAAAGAAAAATTGAATTATCTTATTCCCTACCTTCTTTTCTCATTTTCTGATTTATTTTATTTTATTTTTTATTTATTCTGAAAATTCAAATTTCTTTGTGGCACCCTCAAATCTGATTAGGACTTAGTCATTCTTGCTTTCGGCACACATTTTGACCCTGTGGGGGTAACGGAGTGGTGCCAATTTTTTTTGTTTTTTTTTCATACTTAATCTTTTTCAGCACATTTTACCCCTTGGGGGTAGCGAAGTGCTGGCAAAATCTTCTCATTTTACTTAGTCTTTCTTCTTGACGACACACTTTGACCTCATGGGGGTAACAAAATGCGGCCGAGATTTTTGAAAAAATCCAACACTTAGTTTCTCTTCACCTCCTCATCTACTTATTTATTTATTTATTTTTCTGAAAATTATAATTTGCGGCAGGGTTGCTGACGTTCGGGACGGGCCGAACGCCCGAAGCCGAGCGCCCGAACGTCCAGGACCCCTTGGGGATGCGTTCGGGCGTTCGGGCCGAACGCGGACCCCCCCCCCCCCCCCCAAAAAAAAAAAAAAAAAAAACCTCAGAAAATCTGGAAAAAAATATATGTTATGCAGAAAAATAAAATAAACAACATTTGCCTGAGCATTACATCCAAATTCCTTACCAAATTTGAAATTAAAATACAATACGGAAAATAAATACTAATAAGAAAAATAACTTTAAATAAGAAAAAATAGAAGTAGAAATTAGAGAATTAAAATTAGTGAGTGCGCAAGCCCATTTTCGACACCGCTATCTTTCGCGATTTTTCTTTTTTTTTTGGCAAATCCAAATGGCCTGAAATTTAGTACATGTGTCCTTCAGATAATAGAAAACTCATGAAAAACGTTTCAAAAAATAATAAAATTGTTTAGGCCTCGAAATAAAGTGAAGAGTCTGAAGACAAAACGTAAAAAGTGAAAAAAAAACAAATTGTGAATGGGCGAGCACGTTTTGATACCTCCATCTTTGGAGATTTTTTATTGTTTTTTGGCTGAGCAAAATGATTTCCAAATTTATAGGCACGAAAAAAAATTCAGAAAAAAAAAGTTATTTTTAGGTGCCTAAATAATTTTTGGCGGGGGCCGAACCCCTTCAGGTTCGAACCCCGAACGGGACCCCGAACGCCCGAACGTACGGAGGTCCGCCTAGGGGCGTTCGTACGTACGGTCTGGTAACCTTGATTTGCGGCATTGTAAAACTTAGTGTGCTTCTCTTAGTCTCTCCTTCCTCTTTGCACCTTTTTGACCCCATTGGGGTAGGAAAATGCTGCCAAAAATTCCAAAAAAATAAATATTCTTTCTCTTCTCACCCTTTGCTTATTTCTTTCTTTCTTTCTTTTTTTTTTTTTGTTATTATTTTTATCTCAAAATTTCACTATTTATTTATTTATTTTTCTTTCCCCCTCCCCTCTATGTTCGTCATTTTCTTCTTTTCTTCGCTTGATTAGGTTACCGCTACTCAACCCTAATCTCCCCTAAGTCTCGTTAGGGTTTACTTAGGGTTTATCTAGGGTTTAGGGTTTTCCTACCTCTCACTCACCTTTTTCGGCTCCCCCCCTTGAAGCACCCTGGACCCGAACGGATCCTCCCCCTTTGCTTGGATTGGTGCTTTCGTTTCACAAGCAACCCGCATAATCCGAGGCAAGTCGACCCACACCTACTCACTTCGCTTTCGCGATCCCCTTCCTCTTACCGGTGGGCCCCTTTCTCCGTACACTCCCGTGAGACCTACCTCCCTTCCCCTTCTGGTCATGGAAGGGCGTACATCCGATGAGATTGTTGCGGCGTCGTCTACGTTTCAGGCGTCCGCGCAGCCAGCGGTCCAAAGTCAGACTTCTATGGATCTTGAGACCGTCCTTGCGGCCCTCCTTGCCCCCATGCAAGCGCAACTCAACGCGCTCGCCCTTGATGTCAACCGCCTCAAGGATTCTCCTCATCGCTCCACCCAGCGCTCCCACACCCCATCCCCTATCGGCTCACCGACCGGTTCCCCACGACTCCGGCGACACGGACGTGGTGGTTCTTCCTCCCCTGTGGCTCAGGCCCAACACTCCCCCTCAGCAGTGGTGAGTGCCGCTACCGCTCAGACCACCCCGTCTGTTGTGGCAGTCCTCCCGGCCCCTGTCGCCCCTGCCGTCTCTGCCACTGTCGTAGGTACTGCGGTCCAGAGGCCATCATGTGGCCCGACAGTTTCATTGACACATTCCGGTGCTGCTTCCCATCTTCCCGTATCGGTTGCGGCACTACGGTTCCGCCCAATCCTCCCCGCCTTCGTCCCCTCCCTCCCACAGAAGGGCTCCCCCCAGTCTGGGATTACCCCTCCCACTGGGATAACCCCTCCGCTTCCTCCACCCCCGACCCCGCGCACCCAGCGATTGGTTGCTTTGCAGGCCTCCATTGTGCAGGCTCAAGCGCAGATCCTTGCCCTGAGACAACCTTACCCTTCACAGGTTGCTCACCCTTCTTCTTCTTCTACCACCCCTTCCGCCTCCATGATGCCGGCTCATTTCCCTCTACCTGCTCCTCAGCCTCTCCCCTCCTACCTAGCCATTCCGGGACAGCTGGCCGCGGCTGTTGCCCCACATCGGCTGGTCCATCTCCCAATGGCCATGGTCCACAACCTTTCCCGACCTTTGCCTTTGCAGCGGCCCCGACTTTCGCCGTCGCACTGCAGGCGCCGCGGTCTCTCTCCCCCCGCCATCAGCACAACGGACATCCTCCTGTGCGCACCTCGGACATTCCCGAGTATGATGGCACATCCCGTGTCTGTCGCTGGTTGCAGATAGCAACACGCATACTCTCGATGACAACCACCCGTCAGGAGTTGTGGTGCGATGTGCTCGCAACCAAATTGCGAGGCAGCCCTTCCACTGCGTGAGAGGACCATTATACCCAGCGCCTCCGCGTGGGTGAGGTCTCCACTCTTGCAGACTTTGCGGCCTTCCTCCAAGACCGCTTTGGCGCTCGCCACGACGACACTGATGCCTTAGACCCCGTCACCCAGACCCGATGGTTTGGCTCCTCTGCACCATCTGACCTTGAGCGTCACATCCGGGTGTTTCAAGACGCCCGCCTTGTTTGCGATGAGACGTTTTTCTCGGAGGTCACCCTCATCGACCGGTTCCCTGTTAGTCTTCCGACTGACTACCGCAAGGAGCTATGGAGGCGGTCATTTTCTTCCGCGGAGCAGGCATACGAGGCTGCACGTCAGTACCAGAGGATGTGTCCGTTGCCCCGTCTTCGCCGCGATCCACCACCGCCGCCACCCAGTCACGCGACATTACTCGTGGTCGATCCTCTTTCGCCGGCCGTTTTCATCGACCAGCTCGGTCAGGAGCGCCATTCCCTCAGCGCCACAGTTCTCTCGAGTATGCAGAGGACACCTCAACCGAGCTTGACCCTACCTTTGGGGACGCCCCCGAGGACATCGAGCTTTGGGATGCCATCCAGTACCACTTGGATAATGACACTGTCCCGGTGGCCGAGCGTTTGCAGATGGCGATGTCCGCCATGGGTCGTGCGCATAGTCGGGTTGCACAAGTTGGCGCCCTCACGTGCGCGGTCCCTCTGATAGACCTCCCGTAGGGTTTCGTCCCTCCTCGCAGAGCTCTATCCCCTGAGGAGCGCACCGCCCTCGAGGCTCGTCGCGGTTGCCTTCGTTGCCGCCAGGATGGACAACCTCCTCACGGTGTCCATACTATGCTGCCCTCGATCGGCACTATGCTGACATTTCTCATCAGCGCCGATCTCAGTCCCCCCCGGCCCCGCCAAGCCAGCCCCATCCAACTAGCCACGGTGCAGTGTACCGCTGAGGCCTCGCTCGTAGCCGACTTCCCGACCACCGAGTCGCGGTTTGCCCCTTTGGCTACCACACCAGAGGATCCTCGGGACACGGCAGACGAAGTTCCTTGTGCCCCGCCTTCTGTCGAGGTACCGTCTGCCCCACAGCAGACCGCCACAACTCGCTGTAGTGCTAAGTTGGCGACTCACGAGGATAAGGTGTCCTCGCTCCTAGATTTGAGCATTTTTCAGGCTCGTCAGGAGCAACTCACGAGACACGTAAATGTCTTGCGTCGTCTTCTCGCTCTCCTCTCTGACCCTTATCGCACCCTCCTCATTATTCCCATCCTCCTTGGGACATCTATTAGGGTGTAGCGCACTTTATGGGACTCCGACTCGCAGGGAGATTTCATTCACCCTCGTGTGGTTGAGGAAGCTCGTCTGGCTACCTCCGGGTCTCACTCACCTATCTCCGTTACCCTCGGAGATAACAAGACACCGCGCTACTTCGATCAAAAGGTCCCTGATTTCCACTTCTCCCTTACCCTCCAGCCACCGGATAGTACCCAGACGCCTCGACCCTACCATTCCTCCGCATACTTCGACGTGTTGGAGACTGGGTACGACTTTATCCTTGGCACTCCCTGGTCTCGCCAGTTCCGTGGCACAGAGGCCGAATGGGCGACCGAGATACTCGTTCTCAAAACGAAGTGTGGTCAGACCCATCGAGTCCCCTTCATTGGAACCACCGGCGGCACCCCTCCCGACCTACCTCCCCAAGACCCTCGTTCCTCTGGGTCCCACCCAGACATCGCCTTCACTTCTCCGCGTCAGTTCGCTCACTTCATACTACAGGAGGACGTCATGTTCTACTCAGTGAACGTTATGGATCTTCTTCGCTATGATCCACTCTGTCCCGAGGTTGAGCTCATCTCATTGGAGCCCGATCCCCCTTGACCCTTCTTCTATCCTCGTGGCTCCCATCTCTACATCCACCACTCAGCCTGCGGATACCCCCTCGACATCCCAGGTCCCTACGCCGTTCACTACTGAGTCCACCCATACGTCTCGTACCGACGCAGACGTCGAGGAACTCACGCAGTTCACGACCGATTTAGAGCCTTCCGTTCGCGATCTGATACGAGAGTACCGTGGCGTCTTTTCCCCGTATTTCTCATACAACAGGATCCCTCCGATGCGCGGTGTTGAACACTCTATCCAACTCGTGCCTGACTATCGTGTCCACCATCAGGCACCCGACCGACTCTCAATTTTAGAGGCGATGGAACTCAAGCGTCAGCTTGAGGAGCTCCTTCGACTGGGTTTTTGGGTTTCATTAAACCCAGTAACTCCCCTTGGCGTGCACCCGTCCTCGTTGCTCGCAAAGCGGATGAAACTCTTTGCATGTGCATTGACTACCTCGGTCTTAACCGTTACACAGTTAAGAACAACTATCCCATGCTCCACGTGGATGAGTTGTTTGATCGTCTGGCAGGCAACCGCTTCTTCACGAAGATCAATTTTCGTAGCGGTTACCACCAGATCCGTGTTGCCACAGAGGACCAGCCGAAGACCACCTTTCGGTCGCGCTTCGGCCACTACGAGTTCACGGTGATGCCATTCGGCCTCACCAACGCACCCGGCACCTTCCAGACGGTGATGAACGATATCTTCAGGGACATCCTTGAAGAATACGTTCTAGTATACCTGGATGGCATCTTGGTCTATAGTCGTACCTTAGAAGACCATCTTAGACACCTCTGCGATGTCCTATAGCGCTTATGCAAGCATGGCTTCTATGCCAAGCTTAGTAAGTGCCGCTTTGCCCAGCACAAAGTGCACTTCTTAGGACACCATGTGTCTGACCAGGGTCTCCACATGGACGACGCGAAGGTCACTGCTATTGCGGAGTGGCCTGTCCCCACATCCGTCAAGCAGCTTCGCAGTTTTATAGGCCTCACTAGTCACTATAGTAATTTCATCCAGGGATACGCTAGGTATTCCTACGTCCTTACCTCCACCCTCCTCCGGAAGAACCCGCCATGGTTCTGGACACCCCTCTGCGAGGATGCTTTTCGCGCCCTCAAGAAGGCGGTGACTTGTGTGCCGATTCTTTGTCTCCCCAATTTTGATCGTTCCTTCATCGTCACCACTAATGCGTCAGATTTTACAGTAGGAGTTGTACTTTCTCAGGTGTTTCCCTCTCCTCCTGATTCACCTTATCCCCATGTCCCTCCTTCCCCCCCCCCTCCTGCTGACACGACTTCTCGACTGACGCCTACCCTTCCACCACTACCCTCCACTGACAGTCCTCTCGTTTTTTACTCTCCGACCATCGCGGAGGATGGGACTGTCGAGGCTCGTGCTAGGGATTGTCCGATCACCTTCTACTCCCGTCAGCTACTGCCTGCCGAGATAAACTACACTGTCGGTGAACGTGAGGTTCTCGCAGTTGTTTATGCTACCCGACACTGGCGTCATTACCTGCATGAGGCGCCCTTCACGGTGCGCATGGACAACTCTATTGTCCAGGTTTTCCTCACGAAGCCCAAGCTTTCCCCTCGACAGGCACGCTGGTGGCGTGATTTATCCGAGTTCAGTTTCACCACTTAGCCTATCAAGGGTGAAACGAACCACGTCGTCGATGCTTTGTCCCGCCGTCCTGACCACAATCAGGAACCCATCCATCTTGCTTCCATCCCGGTTACCACTATCGATCAGTCAGTGATCGACACATATCGCACTCAGTACCGCCACTGTCCGGATTATCACGTCATCCACTCGACACTTCGGAGTGGCAAGACCGTTCCTTCATACTCCTCGATGAGAACGGTCTCGTGTACTGGCATGGCAGATCTGGTCAGCTAGAACCACGTATCTGCGTTCCCTCCACCGGACAGCTCCGCGTTCAGGCCGTAGCAGAGTTCCATGACCAGGCAGCTGCCAGTCATATGGGCTTCCACAAGACGTTGGCTCGTGTTTGCCGCCTATACGTGTGGCCGAAGTCCTTGGACTTCGTCAAAGCCTACGTCCAGGAATGTCCTACCTGCCAGGAGGTGAACAGTGCGAACCACCTTCCGTATGGGTTACTTCAGCCCCTATCCATATCTGAGGGTCGTTGGCAGTCCATCTCGATGGATTTTGTTGGTCCCCTCCGCCCTCCCACTGAGTGCGGTCATGGTGTTATCTTGGTCGTCGTCGATCGCTTCACGAAGCGTGCACGTTTTGTTCCGTGCCGCTATCGCATCAACACTCGTGAGGTCGCCGACATCGTCTTCGACCGAGTCGTGCGAGATCACGGCTTACCTTAGAGCATCATTTCTGACCGTGACCCGCGCTTTACCAACACATTCTCGCGACGCTTCTTGTCGTCTTACCACCCTCAGACGGATGGTCAGACTGAGGTCACCAATAAAACTCTCGGTAATATCCTCTGAAAGTTTATTAGGGATGACCAACAGTGGAACTTGTACCTGGCCCTCGCGAAGATTGAGTACAACCACGCCGTTTCGCCAGCCACGGGGATGTCGCCATTCTATTGCGACCTCGGCTACCACCCTCATGTACCCGCGGGTTTCCTACGACCGTTGCGGTTGCGCCCAGACACTCTTTGTCCTGCGCTTGACGCCTGGATCGCCCACATGGCGGTGATTATGAAGCGCGCGCACGAGAGTCTAGCCGACTCGCAGACTCGCATGGCTGCACGAGCGAACCGCTCATGAATGGATCATCCGTTCAAAGTCGGTGACGATATGCTCGTCGATGCACGCCACTTGCAGCTCGAAGTGGATGCGCTTCGCAAGTTCAGGCGTCGCTTCTTCGATCCATGCCGCATCCTTCAGGTCGTCGGTTCTGATACTGCTGCTATGGTTAGCTTCCGTGTGAAGCTATCTAATTACCTTCGACAAGCTCGCGTACATAATGTTTACCACGTTTCCTTGTTGCATCCTTATTGCAGACCGTCCGAGCGCTTCGCAGGAAACCCTTATGAGCGCCCTCCACCTATCATGGTGGACGGTCACGAGGAGTTCGTCGTTTTCGACATCGTATCTCGCCGAGTTACCAACGATACCCCTCCACGCATCGAGTACCTTGTGCGTTGGAAGAGCTATCTTGATGAGGAGGCTACTTGGGAGCCCCTCGAGCACTTGGAGCAAGCCCGGATGTTGGTTCGTGCATATGATCGTACTCGTCGTGCTGAGACATCTACTCCTACTCAGCCGACTGACCCTCTTCCTCCTCCTCCGACTGAGGACATTGCTGAGGACGAGCCCGCTCCCTCTGAGGCCGTTCTTCAGTAGCAGATGGACGCCTCTGCGCGTCCACATCGCACTCCTCGACGCCCTCGGCGTCTCGACGACCGACACTTTGATCACCTACTATCTTCCTATTGACTCACACCTCCAACTTTTTCAGGATGTCAGCATTTTGCGGCTTTGCTTCGACATCGACTAGACTCCTACTTCATCGACGTCATCGACCACCTCGACGACTTCAGTTACCTTCTCGACTTCAACTACTTTATCAATTTCAGCTACTTTGGACGTGATTACTTCACGCCACCACCCTACCCTGTACATTCCCTTGCATGTGTCGCATGATGGTTCTTACTTAGATGGGTCTCTTTGAGTTGGGCTCTCCCTTGGTATCGCATAGGCATTGGGACCGTAACGTTATCTTGGCTTCCCTACTCCCAGATCTAGCTCCCTCCTCCAGTTGGTGAGTTGTGTGCATGTTTCCCTCACCCACTGCCCTCATCACCTTAGTGTCGGCTCTTGCATGTCTTCAGTTAGGCATATCTCCACCTTATTCCAGGTTCCCCTTTTCATGGTCGACCTTGCATGGTGTCACCCTTTTGTCGAGCATTACCCGCCTTGATGCTCTATCTGTTAGGGTCCTTGGTTTTGTTTCGCTACCATTCCCTCACCTTGAGCCTAATGACCTATCCCACCTTCATGTGTGACTGCCCTTAGGAGTTTCGATTTTTAGGCTGCATTCACCCCCTCTGAGACCATCCACTCTTTAGTGGTACAGGGACACGATATTACCTTGTGACATATTGCTATCTTTTCCTTTAAGCTCTGAGGCAATTGTCTGCAGGAGCTTAGGATTGTACCATGCTACATTTCATTTTTCTGCTATTAGTTTGAATGTGGATATCAAACATTTCCTTTTCTTTATGACATTATGTAGCTTAGGCTGCAGCACGGACTCCGCATGGAGCTTGCTCTGCATCCTAGATTTCTCCGCTTTCCTTGTTGCAAAGTTCCGTTGCTTTTGCGGATAGCGTGTCTATGGCTCTTGCGATCCACTACAGGTCTAAGGATCGTGCAACAGGCCTCTATCTGCCCTGGCCTACAGCCAGGGCCTATTTGGCTATTTGCCTGTTCAGCCTGTGGGACCGGGCCAGTGGCGATGGTCATGAAGGGGAGACGTCACAAAAGTCGATCCTCATGTTTTTCCCTTGTGCCCACGACTCCTCTCTCTCCGTCACCCCCGCCACTCGTTCTGCGCCGTTTGCACACGGATATGCATTGCTCTCTCTCTTTCTCTCTCTCTCTCTCTCACACACACACACAAAGACACACACACACACACACACACACACACACACACACACACCTTCGTCGCCCATCGTACAGGCCCCGTTGCTCGTTCGAAACAAACTGCCTTGCATCGCGAACCACGCTAATATTCGCTGCTCTCTCTCTCTCTCTCTGTTTCTCTCTCTCTCTCTCTCTCTCTCTCTCTCTCTCTCTCTCTCTCTGTTACATGCCCAGTTGGGCGATGTACATATAAACCAAGGATCTGCAATGTGATAAAAAGGATTGAATGGACAATGCAGTGCAAGTGGAATCTCAACAAGCAATGTGCATTCCGATACATACAAAATGGTGCTTTATAGCGCAGGGAAGACTTTAGATACAGGTACTGACCTGACCGGGACTGACCTCTTTCACGTAGAACAAGATAGCAAAGCAGAATGCTAGAATACTAAGGACTAGCCCAATCAATGTTTCAACGCAGACCAAACATACATCATGCTTATCACAAAGTGTGAAGGGGTCTGGCGCTATACACAGGAAAGAGGCCCCAGGTCCAGACATACACAGGCGAAGAGGAAGGGATCAGACGAAGAAGAGGAAGGGGGAAGATGGGAAAGTCGTCAACACTGAGTCTCGTTACACGTCCCAAATAATCCCTCTTCAAAATGTCTGAAGTCCCATGTCGAGTCTGGATCCAATGTCACCAAGCTCTCTCTCTCTCTTTCTCGTAGTCTGCTGATGCAGTGAAGTCAGATAGCGAGAGGGTGAGAAGGAGATGGTGGACTGAGAAGAGAAAGAAGAAGAACTCTCTCTCTCTCATGAGCCAGGTACTAACCTGTGAAGTTGTCGCTGTGTTGCAGTTACCTCAAAGCTGGAGCAACGGCGCTGCAGGTAAGTACCCCTGGCCTCCGCCCAATCTCTCTCTCTCTCTAGTACTACTCTAGCTATGGCGCCCTGCGCTGAAGACTACACCTAATGCTACTAGCGCCCAGCGCTTAAGACTACTGCTAACGCTACCACAACTCCTGCAACGCTCCTCCAGAGTGTTGCTGCCGAGTCTTGAAGACTACTGACTGCCTCCTGCCTCCCCGTGAAATGCATAGGAAGTCCCTATGTACTACCTCGGCCTGCCTCCTGAGTGCCTCCGACTGCCTGCAGTTGTAGGGCGGGCAGTCCAAGAGGCTGCTCTTGCCAATGCCGAACTTAGCCAGAGCCTGGCGCTGCAGCTGTCGTGGGAACAGGCCAAAAATAGCCTGTTCCTAAAACCCTGGTTTGGTGCCTGAGTTTCAGGGCAGGTCAGTCTGATGACAGACCGAAAATGGCCCTTCATTTCAGGCTAAAAAGGCTACTGCCATTTTTAGTCTGAAACGACACAGGGTCTGTAGGCCCCTGTTTTTCAGGCTTTCGGGCTGAACAGACACGGGGCCTGTAGGCCCTGGTTTTCAGGCTTTCAGCCTGAGGGATGTAGGGCCTGGAAAATGGCCCTCGTGTGCAGGTGCAGCATGTAACACCCCCACCTCCTTATGAAGTCAAGCCGGGGCTAGGGCGAAGCTGACGATCTGAAGGTGGAACCTGGACGCGGCTTTGGCGTGGAGCCGAAGAGACCGGCTTGCATTGCATCTTGCGTTCGTAGCATGCGAGAACGTCTGGAGTTGTTGCTTGAAGTTCTGCACAGGTCAACCAACGGTCATCTCGGTGTGTGCAGTATGCAAAATGTACAGAAACATTTGAATTAAATCCATACCATAAGAAAGAGCAAATATCAATATAGATTCTGAGAAGAGCCATATGAGGCGAAAGTCTCACGTATGGTTCGGAAGCCGAGCCTCAATCCTTCTCCGGGAAAGGTCATATACGTATGTGTACTAAGTACTCGGTTGGCCTGTCGTCGTAGCGTCGCTGGGAGATAATGTCGTCGACCTCTTAAAAACCGTCTATAGAGGGTGGGTCTTGCAATCGTCGCCCGGGAAAATCGTCATGTTCCGCTGGCGTGTAAAGAGCCAACTGGGAGCAATGAAAGACCGGGTAGAGGGGCAAGTGGGCGGGCACCTGAATGGTGAAGGAAGGTCCCTCGGGTGCATCCCCAGCGGGTGCCAGGATCGGCCAAGGCCCCATCCATTTCGGGAGGAGCTTGCGAGAGATATCTTGTTCAAGGCTGAATTCCGCGGCGGAGACCCAAACGAGATCGTCGGCGCGGAATGGGCAAGGAAGACGCTGGCGATTGGTCTGTTGGCTCATGCGTTGCTGCGCCTTCGCCATCTGGTCGTGTGCCTTAACAAGTAGCTCTTGCATCTGACACAAGAAAAAACGATGGTCGTCGCTCTCGGCCGTTCGTGGAATGATGGTGTCCAACGGCGAAGTGACCGGCGAGCCGTGCTCGAACTCGAAGGGCGACATCCCGTTAGCCGGGTGGATAGACGAGTTGTAGGCCAACTCGACATCCGGCAGCCGCTCGACCCAATCCTTTTGATCGGAACGGATGAGAGTGCGAAGGAGAACCTGTGCCGTCTGATGCACCCTCTCTGTTTGGCCATCGGTTTGGGGGTGGCGAGCCGAACTTGGCTTGAGAGATGAGCGCCAACCAAAAGTCGGACATGAACCGAGTGTCGCGGTCGCAGACGATTTCCTTGGGGTAACCCTTGGTTCAAATCCAACCGGCGTGAAGAACTTTGGCCAACTCCGGTGCCTTGGCATGATAGCGGCAAGGCAAAAACATGGCGAACTTGGTGAGTCGGTCGACCACGGTGAGAATCCCATCCACTCCGGTCTTGTGCTTGGGGAACGGGCCGGTAATGTCCATGGCAATCGCTTCCATTCGCCTCAACGGGACCAGTAATGGTCGTAACTCGCCGTACGGACGATGGTTGCGGGATTTGCAGCGTCTTCAAACCTCGCATGACTCGCAATAGCGTGTGACGTCGCCGAGAAGGTCGGGCCACCAAAATCGCTCGCGAAGTCGGCCAATCGTGCGATTGACTCCAAAGTGTCCGGTGTCGGGAGCATCGTGGAACTCGCCAAGAAGTCGTGTACGCAAGTGAGGATCACTCGGTACGCAAAGCAGGTCCTTCCCCTGCGTGTGGACAAGCAAGTACCCCTCTTGGATCCGGTAGTGAGAAGGCGCCGGATTAGGAGAGGAGCAATTCGCGTACTTGTCGCGAAACTCGGGGTCGGCTTGGTAGCCGTGGATGAAACTGTCCTGCAGGTCGTTGTCGATCTCGAAGGTTGAGTAGACCGCGGTACAATGATCCGGACGCCCTTAAAGAGCATCCACAAAACGGTTCAACTTCCCGAGAATGTGATCGGGAAAGAAGTCGAACTAGTCGATGAAAGCCATCCATTGAGCGATGGTGCTGTTGACGGTGTCTTGGGTCTTGTAAAAGACCAACGGATTGTTGTCCGTTACCCATCGGAATTGGCTTCGACCAAGGAGGAAGTGCCGCCACCGCTTGAGCACGTGGAAGAAGGTGAGGAGCTCCTCCTTGTGTGCATCGTCAATGGAATGCACGACGGGCACTTTCTTGCTGAAATACTTGACCGGGTGCTAGTCCACGTTATCATGTTACTCGAGGACGGCGCCAATGCCATAGCCGGATGCATCCGTAGTGACGCGCGTAGGCAAAAGCGGGTCGTATATGCGCAAGACCTCCGCAGATAATAGCGCGGCTTTGAGAGCCAAAAATGATTCCCACCCATCCTCCCCGAAGTCAAACGGTCGATCCTCGCATTGAAGCTTGGTCAAGGGGGCAGCGATCTTCGAGTAGCCCTTGATGAAACGCTGGTAGTAGCCGGCGAGACCAAGGAACGAACGGACATCCGTGACGTTCCGTGGCTCCGGCCACTCTTGGATGGCTTGAATTTTGTCTGATAGCGGACTGATGCCCTCCGGTGTGACAAAATGGCTCAAGTATTCCAGCTCTTGCCGGACAAATTCGCACTTGTCGCGGTTGACCTTGTTCTTGGCGCTGCGGAGCGTCTCCAACACTCGTCGAAGATGCCCAAGATGATCCTCCAATGTCCGGCTATAGACGAGAATATCGTCTAAGTAGACCAGCACGAACCGGTCCAACATTGCACGAAACTCGTTGGTCATAGCCGCTTGAAAGGTCGTCGGGGCGTTGGTGAGGCTAAAAGGCATAACCACCCACTCAAAATGCCCGTACCGCATCCTGAACGCGGATTTGTAGCGATCGTTCGGCCGGATAGAGATTTGATGATATCCCGACTTCAAATCCAACTTAGAAAAATACTTTGCGCTGCCCAATCGCTCAAGAAGATCGTCGATGTGAGGAAGAGGCCCCACATTCTTGACGGTTTGCGCGTTGAGCTTGCTGTAGTCGATACACAATCGTAGATCTTTGTTCTTCTTCCGTACGAAGAGAATTGGCGCTCCGTATGGAGAGCTACTAGGGCGGATCCAACCCATGTCCAACAAATCCGAGTTATGCGCGGAGGACCGTAAGCTCCTCCTCGCTCATGCGATAAATGCAACCTTTTGGCGGCACGACACCGGCCTCAAGAATGATCTCGTGAGAGATCGGCCGATCCGGCACCACACCGGTAGGTGACTCGAAGATGTCGGCGAACTTGTCAAGCAACCGCACCACACGAGGGTCCGAAGACAAGTCCGTGGGTGAAGAGTCGGCTACCGCGACGGTCCGTAGGAAACATAGGTCGATTTCGTCGGGCTGCTCGTAAGCACAAGTGGCCCGGAATGACTTGGCCGTCACCACTTGACACCGAATCGAAGGGTGCGGAAGAGGAATAGTACACGCCACTTCGGCGCCGAAGGCGTCGCGAACGGTAAGAGTCCGCCGGTGGAAATTGACCGTGTGATCCGCACTTGCAAGCCAAGGCATTCCCAAAATAATGTCGAAGTCCGTATCCAAAATGTCGAACGTCACCGGTTCGCATATATGAGGTGCGAAATACACCGGTAAGGCCTCGATGTAGCGGTCGATAAGTTGCTGCGTCCTTCCGTCCGCCAAGTTTATCGCCGTCGGGTTTGCCTTCCTTTGAACTTGTGCACCAAGGCCAGCCCTTTGCGTAAAGGCTTGGCTCATAAACTTGCGAGACGCGCCGCTATCCAGCAAAGCGTTGCAGGACACTTGTCCAACTTGGATGCGGACATAAAGGAGCGGTGTGTTGTTGTCATCGTACCGCTGATTGCGAAACTCGCGGGCCACCTTGGTAACATACGCAAGGATGTCCCCCACCGCGACTTCGTCATCCGTCGGCGAAGTTGGTGGTGCATAGAAGGATAAGTACGTGTGGAAATTAGCGCATAGTGCTGCGCATTGCGGTCTCGACAAGCGGCCCATGGTCGAGAAAGGAAGCCATTCGAAATCCCGGACGTGGGCGGGTCCAATACCTCTATGTTGAACTCGTGCGCCGAATCCCGTGAAGAACCGCTTGAAGACGATAAGTCGCCGCCGCCGAACGGAGAAGATGCTGCACACACGTCTTGTCCTTGAGCTTGGGTACCCAGCGTAGGAACGAGCCGGGCAGCATAGTCCTCAAAAGAATAAAGAAGAGGAGGACTATCGACTTCCGCATGTGCCTTGGAACGAAGGGCGGTCACCCGCGAAGTGACCGGTTCCGAAGACGTCGAGAGTGTCGTCGAGTCACTCCCGGCGGTACTCAGTTTCCCGATTTGCCCTTGCCTTTCGACGGACAGGTCACTGTCTCATGGAGATCGTTGTTGCACCATAGGCAATAGTGAAATCTCGTTCGTGCTTTGAATGCGTGCTTGGAGAGACCGTATTGGGACCATGGGGCTGGAGCTACTGCACCGGGCCCGGGGCTAGATGCGGTGTTTGTCTTCGTCTTGCCGCGTCCTCGGCCTTTGCTGGAGCGGCCACCTTCCCGGGCGGCTGCGAGTCTGTCCCCTTCATTGGCAGACATGGCCTCGCTAGTTTGGTCAAACAGCGTTGCCGCCACGACCACGGCCACTTTCGGTCGATGCTGATCTCTGCTCGGGCCTGCCGCAGACAAACGCAGGTTCTTAGCCTCCTTGTTAGTGATAATAATCTGCGCGGCCTTGTCAAAGAGTTCCGCCGTTGTTGTCAAGGTGTCCTCGACGTGAGTCAAGGCATTGCTCAATGTCAAACACGACCTTGAGATAAAATAGTGGCGGATGGCTTTGAAGCCCATTTGGATGTCTGGGACGGATGTCAAGCGTTGGTACTCGGCAATCCAGTCGACACTCGGCAGCGTGCCTTGTTCGAAGACCATTAGCTTGTCCATTGCCTTGATCTCCGGTGGCTCTACTTGGAACCGTTTATGCCACGCCGCCTTCAGATCATCCCAACTGATCTTGGTATGCAAGTCGGCAGCTACCACTCCGTACTTGGATAAGAGATTGTCCAACCATGCTTGGCACGCCCCCCTCGAGCGGGAGTATAAGTACACGTGGTGCTTGTGTTCTTTGACGTAGTGTAGCTGCAGCGTGAGCTCGAACTTGCGGAACCATGGAATCGGATCTGTCTTCGCCGAGTCGCAGAAGATCTCCTGCCCGTCGAACTTTGGAGCTGTCTCACGCGATTCCGAACTCGAGTGGTTGGCGGCAGTGCAGATCCGTTGTTCCAACTGTTGCGTTGCGGTTTGCTGTAACTGCACGCCGTCCTTGAGGGAGCCGACGTCAGTCTCCAATGCTTCGAGGCGATCGGAGGTGTTGGAAAAGATGGCATCGGGGGCGGCGACAGGTCGCTGCTCCAGCTGCCGGAGGCGGCTGTGGAATTGAGTCAGCGCGTCGTCGAGGCTGTGGATGTCCTCCTGCTATGTAATGCATTTTGCCAGGAGGTCCGTGAGATGGGAGAGAAGTAGAGCGATCTTGTTTTCACTATCTTCCATCTTGCCATTCTCGGCCTCGGCCCGCCAATCCACTGCCATTGTGAGCAACACTTGCTCTCCGCCAAATATCTTCTCACGACGTTGAACCCGTTCTTCAGCGGCAGCCTTTGCTGCTGCCTCGTCGTGCTGGTGCTGCTGTTCAATTGCCAGCAGACGTGCCTTCTCGGCGTTCTCTGCCTTCTTCTTCGCTGCGGTTGCTACGTCATCCGCCCGTTTCTTGGTTTGGGTACTCCAGGCCAGCATCCGGGCCTGGTAGGCCTCGTCTGTTTCCCTGGACTTATGGTCTATGACGGCTGTTTGTGAATGCAAAAGCATAGACCAGGCCGGGGGCCTGCTGACGTGGTACTGCTGTCGGCTGACGTGGCACTGCTGTAGGCTGACGTGGCCTGCTGACGTGTCTTGTTGACGTGGTCTGCTGACGTGGCCTGCTGATGTGGCAACTCACCAATGTCGTTGCAGGGGGTACCCGGAGATAAAGAAGGTAAGATCAGAGGTGGCAACAACATAGGTGGGGAGGGGTGGGTGGGATAATGGCCCAGATAACACGTCCAGATAAGGAGTCACTAATCAAAAAAAAAAAGTTTGAACTCTGCAAAAAAGAAAAAAAAATTGAAAAAAAATTAAAAAATCCCGAGTTTTGCAAGTTCAGTAGGTCTCCCAACCTCCCTCGAAGTGCGAAAGTATCAATGAGAAAAAATTTCGAACTTCAGTCTGCCAATGACTATGAGATAGTGAAAATCATTGAACTGCGAAAAGAAAAAAAATCCGAAAAGAAATGACAAGTATTCGGATTTACTCAGATGAGAGTATTCACAGTTTGGAGAATGGTACTGCAAGAGGGATTTCCCGTACCGTTTCCAGAAAAACGTATTTCGGAAAAAATATTCCGAGTTTCCAAATAACGGGAAATGCAACAGGAAATCGAAATTATCAAGAAGAAGATATTCCGGATTTCAAACAACGAAATTTCGGATTTTCAGTAAAAAACGAAATGGAAATTTCAGATGTTGTGCTATTGCGATTTTCCACAACAGAAATAGCGAGAAAACGAAATCCAAGAAAAGAAAAAAATTTTGATTTTCGGCAGTGAGGTCAAAATCGTGATTTTGGGGGCCAACTAGTGTGCTCTAATCAATCAATCAAGACTAATCAGCTACCTAGTCCCCGCACACGTGTTAGATCAGGTTGTCCTGATTCACGTGCGGTGCTCTGATACCAACTGTTACATGCCCAGTTGGGCGATGTACATATAAACCGAGCGTCCGCAATGTGATAAAAAGAACTAAATGGACAATGCAGTGCAAGTGGAATCTCAACAAGCAATGTGCATTCCGATACATACAAAATGGTGCTTTATAGCGCAGGGACGACTTTAGATACAAGTACCGACCTGACCGGGACTGACCTCTTTCACGTAGAACAAGATAGCAAAGAAGAATGCTAGAATACTAAGGACTAGCCCAATCAATGTTTCAACGCTGACCAAACATACATCATGCTCATCACAAAGTGTGAAGGGGCCTGGCGCTATACACAGGAAAGAGGCGCCAGGTCCAAACATACACAGACAAAGAGGAAGGGATCAGACGAAGAAGAGGAAGGGGGGAGATGGGAAAGTCGTCAACACCGAGTCTCGTTACACATCCCAAATAATCCCTCTTCAAAATGTCTGAAGTCCCATGTCGAGTCTGGATCCGATGTCACCAAGTTCTCTCTCTCTCTCTCTCTCACGTAGTCTGCTGATGCAGTGAAGTCAGATAGCGAGAGGGTGAGAAGGAGATGGTGGACTGAGAAGAGGAAGAAGAAAAACTTGGTCTCTCTCATGAGCCAGGTACTAGTCAGATAG
>BFEA01000580.1:712298-744844 GCA_003427395.1 Chara braunii
GAACTCTGTCTCTCTCATGAGCCAGGTACTAGTCAGATAGCGAGAGGGTGAGAAGGAGATGGTGGACTGAGAAGAGGAAGAAGAAGAACTCTGTCGCTCTCATGAGCCAGGTACTAACCTGTGAAGTTGTCGCTGTGCTGCAGGTACCTCGAAGACGAAGCTGGAGCAACGATGCTGCAGGTAAGTACCCCTGGCCTCCGCCCAATCTCTCTCTCTCTCTAGTACTACTCTAGCTATGGCGCCCAGCGGTGAAGACTACACCGAATGCTACTAGCGCCCAGCGCTGAAGACTACTGCTAACACTACCACTACTCCTGCAGCGCTCCTCCAGAGTGCTGTTGCCGAAGCCTGAAGACTACTGACTGCCTCCTGCCTCCCCGTGAAGTGCATGGGAAGTCCCTATGTACTACCTCGACCTGCCTCCTGACTGCCTTCGACTGGCTGCAGTTGCAGGGCGGGCAGTCCAAGAGGTTGCTCTTGCCAATGCGGAACTTAGCCAGGGCCTGGCGCTGCAGCTGTCGTGGGAACAGGCCAAAAATAGCCTGTTCCTAAAACCCTGGTTTGGTGCCTGAGTTTCAGGTCAGGTCGGTCTGATGACAGACCGAAAATGGCCCTTCATTTCAGGCTAAAAAGGCTGCTACCATTTTTAGTCTGAAACGACACAGGGTCTGTAGGCCCCTGTTTTTCAGGCTTTCGGGCTGAACAGACACGGGGCTTGTAGGCCCTGGTTTTCAGGCTTTCAGCCTGAGGGACGCAGGGCCTGGAAAATGGCCCTCGTGTGTCGGCGCAGCATGTAACACCTCTCTCTCTCTCTCTCTCTCTCTCTCTCTCTCTCTCTCTCTCTCTCCTGTGCTGTTTTGGAAGCTGCCTCGGTCACGTCCCAAATCTCTCTCTCTCTCTCTCTCTCTCTCTCTCTCTCTCTCTCTCTCTCCTGGCTCGCCGCGCGTGGCCCTTCCGCTGTTTCTCGTCGGGAACCCCCGCATGTGCCGTTTGCCTCACCTCCGGGACCGCCCCTGTTTCGCGTCAGCCAACATCGACGTGCGCGGCCCTTCCCTTGTTTCGCGTCGGCACCGACGCGTGCGGACTACATTTCAGGCCTCACCCCCGAGTGTGCCGTTTGCCTCACCTCCGCGAGTAGCGTTCACCTGCGCGCGGGGCTCCCCTCCGGTTCCGTCCCTCTGCCTGTTGCCGGGTCCGCGTCCTGCCGTTTTTGGGAACGCGTTCCGTCCCTCGACTGCTGGCGGGTACCAATCGCGCCAGCCCTTACCTCCGCCTCTTAGCTGGTTTCCACTGGGCCCGTGACTGCGTGTGTCGTTGGGACCTTTGCATCTTTTAGGTGTATAGAGAAAAGATTAGCAGTGGTTAGAGGATTATTGATCAGCAATACAATTGTCATCCTATTTCTAGACACGACCTCTATTTTGACTAAGGCAAACAGAACACTAAGACCTCTGGGCCTACACAAAGACAGCAGAAAAAGACAAAGAAATGGCCTGGTGGTCTAAGGCTTCCCAGAAGATTGACCCCAGCAAGTGACAAGTATAGGTGTCAATCCCTACAGACCTCAAGACGTCGAAAAACTAAAAAACTATACTACTTAGAAGGAAGTCCTGACAAGGAACAGGTCAGGGGATCAAGCCCAGTGGCACCCAAAATATTACAAAACTAATCTGCTTAGTTATACAGCCCACCGGGCTAAAGGGCTGTATAACTAAGCAGATTAGTTTTGTAATATTTTGGGTGCGGAATGACTGTGTTTTTTGGCGCGAGCGCCGGTCAGTAAGCGCTCCCGCCCGCGCCGATTTTCGAAGTCGTGCAAGCGCGAAATTTCGCACGCGTTTGGTACACGCCAGCGCTGTAGAGGAAGTCGCCCCCCGCCGCGCCCTTCGGGCGTGGCCATGTGGGTTGAAGGGGATGAAGCGTGCATACACCATCGCCGGCGTTTTGGAAGACCAGGAGTTACAGCCGCCAACATTGCTGATCGTATGTCGTCGCTGAAAAGTTTCTGGTAAAGGAAACTCAGCCGCTATGCTGCTCCTAATGGCGCGACCATACCATCCTCGACCAAGGAGTGGACCACGCTAAGTGAGAAGTCATAGACCCCCCACTAACGCCCTCTTCTCTTCACTACTTCACCCCTCCACTACTCCTCCACGACCTCTCCCCCACATCGAAATCCCGTGGGCTGTTTCTCCTAATGAGCTGCCATCCCACTCCCAGCTGCTTCCTCCCTTCCTAGCAGTAACGTAACCCCCGCGTCCTCCCTACAAACTTCCCTTCATCTGATCAATTCCTTCGCCCGAACTTTGGGTTCCCTCTCACCTGTTTCACTTCTTCTCCCCCAACCGCCCGAGGGACGTACATCGGTCTTCCTTCTATCCCAGTCGATCGGCGACCCCATCCCCCGCACGACTGGGTTCCAGCATCTCTCTTCGACCTTTCCCCCCATATAACCTCACGATTTCTGATCTTGCTCTCAACCTTCGACCTACCACATCCCTCTGCCTATCCGTCTTGCTGGTACTCCGCTTCAGCAAGGCCCCCCCCCCCCCACATTATTCCCTTCCTTTCTCTCGCCCACCCTCTCCTTCTCGTCCATCCCTTCGCCGCCTCCATCATCCTTCTTCGTCTCCCTCTTAACCCACCTCGGTTCCATCTCACCCCAGATTCGATCCCCACCCGATCCCTCCCAGATTCCAACCCGATCTCATTGCGAACCCTAGACTGATACCATCCCCACCCCAATCCCGACTTGATTTCACCCCGATCCCGAATCGCTCCCACTTCGACTCCACCCTGACCCCACCCCGATCCCAACCCGGTCCTACCCGGATCCCATCTCCATCCTATCTCGATCCCATCCTGGTTCCATCTCGACCCTACCTCGATCCCACCCCGGTTCCACCCTAACCCAGATTCGAAACCTACCCGATCCCTCCCTGACTCCAACCAGATCTAGCTTCGAACCCCATACCGGTACCATCCCCACCCCAACCCGAAGTTGATCTCACCGTGACCCCGATTCGCTCCCACCTCGACCCCACCTCGATCCCATCCCGACCCCACCCCGATCCCAACACGATCTCACCCTGACCCCATATCGATCCTACCTTGACCCCAACCCGGTTCCATCCCGATCCTACCTCAATCCCACACCGCTTCCATCCCAATCCAATCTCGAATCCTACCCGATCCCTCCCAGATTCCAACCCGATCTCGTATCGAACCCCACACTGATACCATTCCCACCCCAATCCCGATTCGATCTCACCCCGATCCTGATTCGCTCCCACTTCGACTCCACCCCGACCCCACACCGATGCCAACCCGGTCCTACCCTGATCCCATCTCAATTTTACCTCGATCCCAACCCGGTTCCATCTCGACCCTACCTCGATCCCACACCAGTTCCATCCTAACCCAGAGTCGAACCCTACCTGATCCCTCCCAGACTCCAACCAGATCTCGCGTCGAACTCCGTACCAGTACCAACCCCACCCCAACCCCGATTCGATCTCATCCTGACCCTGATTCACTCCCACCTCAAACCCAACTCGATCCCATCCCGACCCCACCCCGACCCGAACACGATCCCTCCCTGATCCCATCTCGATCCTACCTCGATCCCAACTCGGATCCATCCCCATCCTACCTCGATTCCACCCCGGGTCCATCCCAATCCAAGTTCGAATCCTTCCCGATCCCTCCCAGACTCCAACCCCTAGCGACTTGCACCCCTTAGCATCCTCCCCTCTAGCATCCTCCTAAAGCCTTTCCGAAGGGTACCCAACAGAGACAACGTCCAGAAGCAACAGGAGACAAAACAGAGGTACATTTGTCACTACACCAAGGCAGGCCCCAGCATCCACATAGGATAAGCTCTAATTCACGAGAAAGAAGAGCGCAATGGAGGGGATGGGGATTGAGACACAAAACTGGCTGGCAGATCAAACAAAGGTGGAAATGGTGAAAACTGTGAAACTGGTCGAAGTAGAAGAAAACAGGAAAGAGGAGGTCGTGGTATACGAATATCCAAAAGAACACATTTCGAAACTAGACGAATTCCATGAGAAGCACGCAGTCCTCTTTACCTTCTCCAGGAAGAGGCAAGAGCTATATCGCCCAGCAAAACTCAAATGGTTGTGGGAGAAATTGAAGAGCCTGTAAACCTGTACAAGGAAATGAGCCAAAGGTCTCCTTTCATCCACGAACTAGGAATGTGATCATGGTCATTTGTAAGGACTCAACTTTTGCAGATTTCTTGAGGAACAAAACATTCACCTGCAATTCCTCAATTGTCACAGCCCATCCATGGAAACCGGATACGCCCTTCCAGATGACGCCCTCACGCTACAGGCAGTCTCTGATGAAAAAATACTTCTGGGTGCAATTTGACAATGTACTCGAAGGTCTGCACGGAGGAATTAAACAGAGACTACAAATGGAATACGGTCAGTACAAAGTGATTGATTGCATCGTGGCAACACCAGATTTCCTAGTCCCGCAGCACAACACGATGACAATGTACTTGGACCTGGGCAATGGTCTCCCACCACAACTACCAGACCACTGGTTTTTCGAAGTGAGAGACAGAACAGTCGAAGTGACAATCTCGTCCAAGAGCAACCCGCTGTGCTTCAAGTGCAGGCAAAGAGGTCATCTGGGTACGGACCCAAGTTGTCCAAGGAACATCGAGACAGCCAAGCCCATAATATTGAAGCAAACAAGCCTGGCTGAGGTGGAAGGGGAGTCGGGCTTCTGGTACATCAGGAACACTCAGTATATAGGATGGGTCTTCAATGACAACCTACCAAACCCGGACTGGGTCTGGATCATGGAGGGAGAACCAACCCCCAGACCTGACATCTACCCCCCATCAGATAGCAGATGGCACACACTAAAAATAGAGAAGAAATCGGCCAAAGTCTTCACCAAGGACCCAACACTCAACCTGGAAAGAATCCAAGAAGAAAGATGCCTCAAAGATCTGATCATGGATGTCAATGAAACGGGGGAGATCGCAGAAAGGGAATGGATGGAAAGGGAGAAGAAAAAAGCAGAGGGTGAAATGGAGACAGACGGGAGGGAACACAAAACTCTGGAAATATACACCAGGAGAGGCACACGCATAGCTCTATTGCAGCAACAAGAAGAAGCTACAGGGATGGAGGTGGAAAGCCTAACAGCGCAGCAAGGAGACAGTGGTAAGATTCAACAAGCAGCAGATGCCGAAGGCGAAGTAACAGTGGGAGAGAAAAGAAAGAATCCGGAAGAAAGGAAGGTGACAGCAACAAAGAGGATGCAAATGGAAAAAGCAGAAGAGGACAGAGATCAAAGCAGCGAGGAAGAATATGAACCATGGGCAGATCATTCTTTGGAAGAGATAAAGCTTTATATTCAAAAAGCAAAGAGAGAGAGGGACGCAAGGTTTGAACTCCAAATGGCCTATTTCAGGGAGGAAGGGAAGCTCAGACAAAGGATGAAGACAAGAGACCTCACTCACACCTTCCCTCTTTCAATGGACCCCTATGCACCATTAGAGAACGAAAAAGAAGTCACAGCCTTCTACGCGGACTGTACTGCAAAACCAAGAAAGATTAGACTTCAAAAGAAAAAGAGACAGATCCAAAGAAGGTAAGCAACTGGAGGAAGGACATGTTCAAAATGCCAACACTCCCTGAAACGTACAATAAGAAAAAGAAAGAAGAAACCCAAAGGAGACCCCTAAACAAGGAAGGGAAAAAACAGGAAGGACAGGCGGGAACAAAGGAAGGGGATACAGGGAAGGAGGGTACCGGAGAAGGCACCAGCAGAGAGGTGGACGAAAGGAAGCATCTGGTTCTGCAAGCAGAAGTTCTATCAGCACAAATAGATATGGTCCTGCAAGCAGAAGTTCTATCAGCACAAATAGATAGGGTAAGCCAACTCAATGATGAACTCATGATAAAGACGATAACAGTTGAAGGCCTCAATGACCAATCACAATTCGCGCTCTGGGAGAAGGCAAAGCAAGAGAGCAGAACGCTGCTACCCACAAGAACAGTGATTCCATTGAAAATGGATGCCATCACAAATGAGTGGCAAATTGCAACTTCCACCAGCCTTTCCCTGCTGAAACTGGAGAAAGGTCAAAGCAGGAACGAACTTCTGACAAAGGCAGTGCCAGGAGCAGAGCCATTGGCAATTGGTCTGGCTGGGGAACCCCTGAAAGTACAAGAAATTGGGGACAGAGGAGAGACGAAGGAAGGGATCAACCTAGATACAAGACCAATCTTGGTGTTGTATGGGTCAGACACAAAATTGGGAGAAGACATGCACCGGAAACCATGGTGGGAAGTAGTGCTGCTCCCTTCTACGGCGCTGGGGACAGAAGAAGCGATGGTCTCAACTGCAGCAAGCATAGCAACAACATTGGCAGCAAAAATCTTTAGCAAGGGGGCAAAGGGACTAAAAAAGTCCCTGCAGGCACTAGAGGAAGACGCGGGAGAACCCTCCTTGAGCCAGGAGCCAATGCAGCTCCTCTCCCTTTCCCCCTAAACGAACAAAACCACGCAGAAACGGATAAACCTCTAACCTGGGGAAATGCCCGAAGGAAGAAGCACCCTTGGAAGCAGACGTGTGAGATATCCTAGGGCAAGCAACAAGGGAAGAGGGGAATTAGAAATAAGGTCATGGAACGTGAGAGGACTAGCAACCATACTGTCAACACCTTCTAAATGGCACAACTTCGTAGACATGACAAGATGGATGGACAACAATCCACTAGACATCCTGTGTATCCAAGAGACTCACTTGACCACAACAGATGAACACCAACGTATCCTCAACGAAATACTAAGAAGACTAAAACACATTAAACACATGGAATGGGCAGTCAGCCCGAATGCGGCCTCGACAGGAACTTTAACATTAATACATGAAAAATCGGAGGCTTCACAATTTTTGGAAATAGACGGTTCTACAAGAGACGCTCAAGAGGGCAGATGGACAAAGACAAATTTCACATGTAAGGAAGAAGAATTATCATTAATTAACGTATACGCCCCCAATACAAACTCCCAAAGAAAGGCTTTTCTAGAGACAATCAGTCAGGAGTGCCCTAACCACAGACACCTAATCCTAGCAGGAGACTGGAATGCCACCCTAGAGCCATCCATAGACAGAACCTCGCACACGAGGGACAGTGCAGATGACTCAGAAGCTCACATAATGCTAGAATTGCTCACAGAAAAAAACCTGAGAGATCCGTTCAGAATGTTAAACCCGACAACAAAGGACTTCACATGCATACGAAAAACCAATCAAGGAAGAACCTCCTTCTCTCGGATTGACTACTTCCTCACCTCTGAATCCTTAGAAGGGGCAGTCAAGAGAGCAAGCATATTCAAAATTCCATATTACGGGGGTTTTGACCATAATCAAATAGGACTACATCTACATTTCTCATTGGACAATTCACAGGGCAAAGGTTTCTTCAAGTTAAACAACTCACTATTAACCCTGGACCATTTCAAAAGGGGAGTAAAGCAAGTTTGGGAAGAACACAAACGGGAGGTAGAGACAAGGGGAATAATAAACTTAGTCCCAAAAACAATATTAGAAGTCAGCAGATGGCTAAGTAAGGCATCAAGAATAGAGGCTAGGAAAAGGAAAGCAAGGCAAGAGATGCTAGAGACAGTGGTGGAAACAGCAAAATTCAACCTAATAGAAAACCCAGGATCCCCTATGTATGAATTTTTGCTAGAGGAAGCGAGAGAGGAACTCAAAAAATGGGCAGAATGGAATAGACAAGGACTAGCCATCAGAGCCAGGGTGAGAGACTGGGAAAGCAATGAGTCTATGACGAAGTATTTTTTTCAGAAAATCAAATCAAACTGCAGAAATAGCAGAATCAGTGGACTGAAGGGAAAGCAAGACACCACCCTAACCACCCAAGAGAGCATCATCCAAGTAGCCACAAAATTCTACCAGAACCTCTACACCTCAAGATCAGCAGACTTCAATCAAGGAGAGGTAAACAGAGCAAGAGAAAAATTCCTAAAGCACCTGGACGTCAGCATCAAACCAGAAGAGGCTAAGCACCTTGACAGGGAACTCTCTAAACAAGAACTATATGAGGCCCTGAGGAGCATGCAACCAAACAAAGTACCCGGGAGAGACGGACTGACCAAAGAATTATGGATGGAGAATTGGCGAGTAATGGGGGAAGACCTATTCAAACTCTTTCAGGAAACCTTTCAAAGAGGGACATTAGGGGCGAAGATGAGCACAGGGGTGATCACTCTCTTGTATAAGAAGGGGGATAAAGAAGACATAAAGAAATTACAAACCTATTACTCTATTACCAGTGGCCTACAAGATACTAGCAAAAGCACTAGCTAATCGCATAAGGAACGTTACAGATAAGTGCTTTCACATTGATCAAACAGGCTTCATCCCAGGCAGATACATACTAGACAACGCAGTGTGCCTAAACGAAGCCACCAAGCTAATAAGAGATAAAAGGCTACAAGCGGCCATACTTTTCTTTGACTTTGAGAAGGCGTACGACCAAGTTAACTGGGACTTCCTACAACTAAGTATGGAACGGATGGGAATAGGCCCAAATTTTAGAAGATGGGTAAGGGTGCTCTACGCCGATGCTATGGGTATGGTACAAATAAATGGGCACTTGTCGGACACCTATAGAATGACCAGATCGGTCAGACAAGGTGACCCGCTAGCAGCCCTGATCTTTATGTTTGTCATGGAAGCCATAGCAGCCTTCCTACGCAAGGATCCCTCAATTGACAGACTGATTGTAGAAGGACCAGATCGTCACATTTCACTCCCTACGGTCATGCTCTTTGCAGATGACCTCACAGTCTTAATAAGAGCTACTGACTCATCCTTCCAGGCTCTGACAAGAGCAATGCAAGCATTTCAGTTGGCCTCAGAAATGAGGATCAACTGGATGAAAATGGTGGGATGGTGGCTATCCACTCACTCCCCCCCCCCAGAGTCAACAGACACACAAGGACTGCAGTGAATAAGCGCCCAAGAACCCATGAGATTCCTGGGAATAACCGTATCGGCAGAGGGAGTAAGCAAGAGTACAGGTCCCAACATACTGGCCAAAATAATAAACAAACTAACGGAATAACAGTATCGGCAGAGGGAGTAAGCGAGAGTACAGGTCCCAACATACTGGCCAAAATAATAAACAAACTAACGGGGTGGCAGAAGATTTACACCTCACTCTTGGGCAGAGCTCTAACTCTAATACATCTATTTTCTCCATGGCTTGGTACACAACATCCATCTGGGACCCCCCTAAACATTTTATCACAACTCTTAAGAAAAAGGCGGGGGCTTACCTCTGGACAGGGGACGTGTCCAAAGACAGATTCATCTCGAAGGTAGCATGGAAGTACATAACTAGACCAGCAAAAAAAGGAGGCCTGGGACTGCTAAACCCAGCGCACGAATACAAAGCTCTGCAAACCAAATGGATAATCAGAATCCTCCTACACAAAGAGTTACCTTGGCATGATATGGCCCTATACCAGATCCGGAACCTCGTTCCTTTCCCAGTAGATCCTCAAATAGAAGGCTATCACTGGCTAATGAACACGTCATGGTCCACAAGAACAGAAAGTAATAGAGGGAATGGTAACCAGCAAGCCAATAAGGATCCGCCAAGCAAACATTGGAAAACACTTATTCACCACTGGAGAGAGGCCTTCCCGGAAAAGGTTAGACTACCAAAAATTAAGGAAGAAGTTCTAAGACAGCCACTCTTTGGTAACCCCCCTCATATTAGATGGAAAGGGCAAGCCCTGGTCCTTAACAAGTAAGGGAAGAAGATGGAGAAAGTGGATGGAGAAAGGAAAATGGAAAGCGGAACACATCTGGAAGGAGGATGAGAAGAGATGGGGGACAGCCTCAGAACTAAGACAACAACTCAAAAGGTTGTCACAATCTGGAAAACAACCTAGAGGAAATGATAGATAGCATACCTATAGAATGGAGGAAGCTGCTAAAGGGAGAGATCAAATGGGAATTAGGGGACTGGGCAACAGACAGAGGACAGACGGAGCCATCGGTAGCTCTTAAATTTCTCAAATGCATAGGAGGCCAAGGGAACATAGCAGAATTTGAAGTGCATGAACTGCGGAGCAAACAAAAATCAATAACAGGGATCGTAGAGGAGAGCATAACAACCGTAGAAGAAGACATTGGAAATCTGCGAAAAGTTAGAACATTGACAGTAAGGGAGAAAAGAGGTGCCAAAGACCGGACTAACAATTCAAGGACAGTGCTTCTATTCCATTGACAGTAAGGGAGAAAAGAGGTGCCAAAGACCGGACTAACAATTCAAGGACTGTGCTTCTATTCAGACCAGATAAAGACATCAGGGACTTAGAAGTGGACCCGGCCGAATGGGGCTGGTATGTCAACCTGGGAAGGGGCAGAGCAAGAAAATTAATTATTTTACAGGACTATACAGTAAAAATAGGATACAAAATAAGAAACAAGACAGTAGACCCCCGACCGATTATCTCAGATAGATGGATTAAACACTTGGGAGAGGAACACGGCTGGCCCTTGAAGATCCCATGGGATTACTGCAGTACTCTGAAACCTACCAGATTCAGAAGCCTGCAATGGCTAATACTGTACTGGGCAGTCCCAGTAAACGAATGGCTAGAAAGAAGAAGGAAACCTGAACAAGGAGCACAACAATCCGCCCTCTGCAAAATGTGTGACGAAGGTAAAGTGGAATCACTGGTCCACTGCTTGATAGAATGCATGCATGCAGGCAGAATCTGGGAAGCAGTCAAGTCATCATGGGCCAACATATCCCCAAACTCTTTTTCACTACAAGCGGGTTACTTACTGTTAGCGAGAGACACGGAAGGATCCTTCGAGGAAGAGGAAAGAAAAGCTTAGCGGACTTACTGCGAAGAGCAGCGCTTTGGGTGATATGGAGATCTAGATGCAAAGGAACGCTAAGCAACCAGAGGATAACGTACGAAGAGGAGTGGAACGAAACTAAGGAAAGTGTGGAAATGGAAATCAGAGCACAATGGAAAAAAGAACTAAAGAAACAGGAAAGAATAGTTGACCCCCAAAAAAGGCAGATTATTCAAGAGTCCTTCGAAAGAAAATGGCTACTAGACAAGAAGATAGCAAGAATAGATAACAAATGCCTAAAGTTCCAGGAATGGGACACGGTAAACCAACTCAGGGATACCCCGGAGGTAGAGGAGGCACTCTCAGAGGGAAGAGCAACGGTAGGGCAACTAGACTGATACAGGAAAATGAAATAGGAGATTATAGGACCCATCTCAGAGGCATGACTTCAGGTTCAGGACAAAGGAACATTACCACTACTTAGCTGGAAAAGGAGACATGACAAAAAAAAAAAAAAAAAAAAAAAAAAAGCAACAGATTACTAGAATACCTTATCGCCAGCTTCTCCCACTTCTGGGACCCAAGGATCTTGCCTATTTCGGAGCAGGACATATACCCCCTTACCTGGACCCTCTCCCACACAGACCCAACACCCCCACTGCCTCCAACCTTAAGGAAACGACAGAATACGGAGCAAGAACCTCGACAATTTGGATCTCAATCTTCCCATCCACCTTTCCTGAGCATCCCATCCAGCTTCTCCTCTTGACTAACAGTACTGATATCAGCGATATGTCTCGAGAGGCAGAAACTATCGGGTTTGGTCTCACCGGGAAGGCGACGCTACAGCTCATAGGGAAAGAGGGAGTAGGCAGAACAACTGAAGGGCGGTCCAACCCACTGGGGTATTTTTTTTGGACGGACTCCATTTGATGGCACAGGTCGAGAATCACTACATACGGCGGAAACCCAAGCAAGAAAGGTCCGAAGATGAGGAGCAGCAAAGGAGGGGAAGACGGAGCGTCGATAAGCGGCAAGATTACAGAAACACGAGAGGATTATGTCGGAAGGAAAGAACGAGACAACTCTTTATCGAAAGGAGGTACCATCAACGGACACCTATGGGTGGCCTAGTTACTTCTCGTAAGACCTACGGATGAAGATAACAAGGCAGGAATACAGTAATAAGGGGAAAAGTCTCCATCGTCCAGAGGAAAGGAAGACAGATGATGTTTTCATCTCCACAGAATTTCAGCGGAGGGTTTAGGATTTAGGGTTTAGGCAGATACAAAGGTAAACAGGGGACAGAATGCCAGGGTCTGCATAAGGCTAAAAAGACTAGGAAATAGGTAAACCAAGATAGTCTTACAACCGAGGGTTTAGGGTTTAGGGTTTACATGGGAATAAAGCAAATAGGATGTTAGAGACTGAGAGACCTCAAAGAGGATCATGGGCTCCCGACAGTCTCACAGCCAAGAGGAGCAGAACTGGGCTCAGATGGATTCGTAAACAGAATTAGCACAGGGTAACTTAGGCAGGGGTGAGAGGGGGTACATCCTTCCTCAGGGAAGTAATCAATGCCGCCTTCTCGGGCCTCCCAGCCATAATGGGGGGGGGCGTGTGTGAAGTCTCTTTATGTATTCCTTGTTGACTTGTCGGGGGAAAGGAACCGGACTGTTGCGCCCCAGAATGGTAGGAGCCAGAGCCATGAGGCTCAGAAAAAAAAAACAAAAAAAAAAAACAAAAAAAAAAAACAAAAACAATTGGGTGCTACTGGGCTTGATCCCCTGACCTGTACCCAAGAGCTTAGCTCAGTGGGTACACCCATGAACTGTTGAAAATACAGACCCGTGTTCGAATCCAGATGATGGAAGTTGATGAGTAAAAGTTGTAAAACCAACTATTTCTGAATTACCTGGGGCCGGTTAGCTTAATGATGATATCTCAAGGCCGCCGCCCTTCAAAAAAAAAAAGAAGTTATACAGCCCACCGGGAATCTGCAGTTTATTGCAACAGTGCAGGCCAGGTGGCAGTCAAACGCAACCATCTTCATAAGGGGAGGGTGATAGAGAGCAGAGACCTCACCCTCTTTGCTCCCAGCACACAGCTCTGGGAGTTAGAGATTGACCTGGCAGAGTGGGCCTGGACAATACAAGGAAGACCGGGCACACCAGCCAGGCGATACAACCTGATCCAATACACCACTCACCTGGGTTACAGACTCTGTCATCGCTCTGTATCCGTATGAGACACGATCATGGCCAGATGGGCTGAGCAAACTGGCATGGATCCAGCAAGCAGTCCCTCCAATATATGGGCCATGGTGTCCCAGATCCGCAACACACAGGTCCCAGCATGCAGTGGTTGCTGCTGTACCCCACGCTCCTTGTAAACCAGTGGCTTGCCCAACGATGCAGCCGCCGTCACAGCCTTCCACTCGGCAAACTGTGCGCAATATGCGACTCTGCGTAGCCAGAGGACGTGATACACTGCATGTTGACATGCCCTAAGGCCCGTCAGCTCTGGGATAAAGTCATCGCCTTGTGGCAAGCAATCACAGAAGAACTGTTTCCAAGACACCTGCTCACCCTCTTGATTGGTCCTGGCTCCCCGATAAGCCCGCAGCTGTACAACTGTGGATTTTTCCAAAAGTTTGCCCGTTAACTCTTTGGGTAATATGGAAACGGCGATGTGAGGAAACTATTGAGAAACAGCCATAGTCGGTAGCACAGGCTCGGGAGAGTCTCGTCACACTCCTGGAATTCAAATATCAGGCAGATTGGTTAAACACAGAGCACGAGATGGCCCGCCAACCAGACAAAGCCCAGCAAGTCAGGAATGACTGCATTGACAGATCGTTTGGGGCAGGCAGAATTGGTGACCTCAAAGGGACTCAAATTCGGTTTGCTTGGTCCCACAAGGAGACACAAACACAGGCTAACCTCCAGAATGAAGAGCTGTCCCATAGCCAGGCTACGTCAACCGAACTTGACCTGCGATCCAGCTAACAAGGCAGGAGATTGATATAGGTAACTGCCATACAGGGGGGGCGTGGAAGACAGAGGGGGCATAGCTGAGGAGTCACGTGGTCAACCCCCGCAGGACGGGCCCAGAATACCACGCGTGGAAGTTGCGGCCAATGTGGCCGAATGGGCGCAAGCGGAAGTCCTCTCACAGCCTGGACAATCGGTCACCCGGGGTGTCCCAGGGTGACCAATGCGGCCGAAAAAGCTAACAATGGGGAGAAAACCCATGTTGAACTCCAAGGAGTGTGAGCCTGTAATAGGAAGTTGAGAAGGAGACTGGAGGATAAGATCAGAACGTAGCAGGGGTGAATAATCTCGTAAGGGGGCAATTAATGCCACATACTGTTTAGAACAGGGTTCACGACAGGGGTGAGCAGTGAGAAATCATTCCTGGAGGGAGCAATCAATGGCGCTGTCTCAGGATTCCTCGGCCATAACGGAGGAAGGCGTTGAGTGAGTAAACTATGTAAGGGACGCTCAACCCGATTTTCAGCCAGAATAAACGCCACAGTTTTGCAAAAATGAAAAGAAGAAGAAGAAGAAGAAGAATGATTATGAGTCTTTTATGACCAATGTTTTGGACACTGCTATTCTTTCTAGCTTATTACGTCATTGTGAAGAAACGATCTGTTGCTTAATCTGGAACAGATTTGTCCCATTATTTGACCAATGTTTTGGTGAGAATTTGATGATTTAATCACAAATCTCTAGCTGTCATTTCCCGACCTCTCACATGTTCTTTGTATCAAATGTTTTCAATTACCATACCTCTGATATGTTTATTTTCATTTGTCGTTCGACAGAGTTTGCTTCCACTGTGTCTAAACACTTTGCCTCTATTTCGGTGTTGACGTCTATCTATCACCTGTTGACAAATGATGGGAACATTCCAGACATTAGTCCTATGGTTGAGACTATGGTGCCAATGAATGCCACAACGGGAACGGAGGTGGTCATAAGCGGGAGAGGATTTGGAGCGGATCCTACACTGGCCTTGGGAAGCTCGACGATCAGCTGTTCTAGATTGCCGAATGGCACTGTTATCTCGTGCATCATTCCCTCTACGATTGTTGGCATCTATAATCCCATTGTGGGGTTTTCTGATCGAGAGAATGCAGCAACGGTTATTCCCATGCGGTTCTCTGTTATCCCTGTAATTGAAAGTGTGTTTCCTGCGCAGGGTTCACTAATGGGGGGGCTTCAGCTCTCACTTAAAATGAATTCCTCGGCTGGCAATGTAAGTTTCAGTACGGCCAATTCTGTGAGAGTGGGCGATACTGAATGCAAAGTTGTCAGCCTCGTGGGGGGCATTGTCACATGCATTACTCAGCCACAGACAGGATTGCTTGCAAAGTATTTCCGGTTGCCAATGGGTGGGGCTATTCCAAATATGGACAGATTGTTGCCAACCCTTGAGAGAACAGAGGCCGAGCTTCTTCTTTGGGGTGACTTTGGATTGCCTGCGTTCTTTGAAGGTCAACAATTTGCAGCTAGATACACTGGTTTTCTCTTTATCAGCCTCGACGGAATGTATAAGGTATGTAGTTGATAACTTTTCTGCATTGTAATGAAACCTCTTTAGGAGGTACATCGTGTTGTGAAACCCTGACCCTAGTGCCTGACTTGGATAGTGTTTCTTGATCAGATTCAATTCATTTGCAAGAACGTGAAGCCTTAGAGTGGTAAGGATCCTCCTAGGACTCTGCAGCAGAACTAATTTCTAAGATCCCTTGGAAGAAGTACAAAACCATAACGCCAATTAAAATCAGAAGCATGCAGTGGCTTGTAACATACGCTGCGTTGCCAGTATATCAATGGCTGCATGTTAGAAGAAGGAAGAACGATCCAAACAGCTCCGACACCTGTAGAGCCTGCACAGACCAAGAACCAGAGGACATGATACATTGCCTAATTAGTTGTAAAGAAGCCACAGAATACTGGGCAAGGGCATCACAGCTATGCGACAGCCTCTTCCCATCCCCCCTCCGGGAACACCCCCTCCAACTCCTTCTCTGGACTTACTTACCCCCTCACCTGAGCAAAGTGGAAAGGATCTGGTTTCGTATGGTACGCAAGGTCACACTCTGGGCCATTTGGAAAGAGCGATGTACCAAAATGTTGGAGGACACCGTGAATCCAAGGGAGAAGGTGTGGGCTGCGACTAAAGGGATGATCGAGGCGGAAGTCCTAAGCCAGTGGAAGAAGGTCAGAATATGGGTGCAGAACAATCCTGAGACAAGAGAGGCAGTACTGGAAAAAATCAGCAGGCTCTGGCTGGCAAGAGGTAAAGTGGCATGGCTAAATGGACTCAACATGCGGTGGAAGAACTGGCACAACTCAGACATAGCTACAGGCCGAGAGACCTCCCAGATGCAAGAAGAACCTCAGACGATCTGGGTATAGCCAGCCAACAGGAGGACCTCAGAAGAAGGCAACAGCAAGGCACACATGGACAGATGGGGGCTAGGACTACTGGAGAGGACTAAGGCGGAACAACAATGAATTTCCAAGCCGGGACAGGGACTCTTCACTCCCAAAATCTTGGGCTTTACATAGGTCTGACAGCAGGGGGTCACCCCAGCAGAGAGGACTTTGGGTACAAGTGCAAGCTGACAGTCACTCCTCCATAAAATGGAGTAATCAATGCTGTACAGGGGTCCTTCGACCGGACGGAAGGAAGCGTATGTGTATTGTTGTAATCTTTTGACATGAAGGTGGAAACAGAACCGGACTGACGCCCCTAGAATGGATATGGAGCCAGGACCATAAGGCCCTCTTAAAAAAAAAAAAAAAAATGGATTTTACTACACCTATGTGGATATACTTGTTTTGCTTCTGTGTGCATGAAGTTTGTGAATTGGTCTACAATCTTTTGGAACTCATCGTTCTGCATTCGTGTCTTTCTGCAATTCTTGTTAAAATGTGCCTGGACAGGACATTTCTCGAAATATCGATTGTGCAAGGATATCCCAGAATATTCTTTGGGCTTGTAGCCCCACCCATGGCACCTGCACTGTGTACTGGTAACAGACACGAGAGCAGCTGCATTATCATTTCGTTGTATCAGTGTGTGGATATATTGGTGCTTACCTTGAGGCTGCTGGATGGACCTCCCTCACATACCAGTCAAGCAGCCTACCCCCACTGCCTACCCAATGGCCTTTCTCACAGTATCCACCGTAGAAATTGCACTACGTATGTTTAGCTGTGAGACGTGTGGGATGAGTGTAGATGGGTACACCGTGTTGCGGTGCTAAGGCAGGTGAAGTGCTCATCGATTCAGTTTCACCTTAGCCCACTTACCCCAGCCCACTTAGCCTATCGGTTAAGTATTTGCCTGACAAGCTGTTGGTTGTGTATTTGATACTCGGATTGGACATGGTAGTTACACACATGAGGCCATTTGAACCGTTTGCACCTTTTGGAGTACACTTGACCAGGCTGCTTGAATCCCTACTCATTTCTTGTTAAAACTAAGCCTTGCAGAGCCACGTCATCACTAGGGAGGAGCACCCTGATGGTTCTGATAGGTAGCTTGTAGAGGTTACGAAAGTCTGACATTTGAGCTATAAGAGATATCAATGAGACTCTAGGAGGTGGAAACTATTGGCACTTTTAGGGAAAGGCAGTGGTTTGGGAGAAGGGAGAGGGTTGGGCTATGGTGTATGTCAAGCAGTGAGCAGGGCTTTACCCTGTTTTACAGCCCTTTACAGTGGTTTCTTTTGGGCAGCTAAAAGTTGTCGTCTTGGGATGCAAAAACTGCAATTGTACCACTACAGTTGACTACAGCTATGTTTTGGGTGGAGGGAAAAGCAAAGGAGATTAAAGAAGGTGGTGAGCAGATTTTGTTGAGTTGTTCCCCAAGTTAAGATCTTGATCTGGACTCCGACTGACATGACTTGAGCCGGACGGCGTTCATGGGGTTTGCATTTCATGTATGGCCATGGGAATTTGTGCACTACCATGGAGGGTTCATTTTTCAGTGTCTCGTATCCAAGCCGGATCTTCGTCACTGGATAGACACTGTGACAACTTCGAAGCCAATCTTTGAAGTGGAAGGGCGTGAATGGGTGTTGTTGCCATTTGTGTGGAGGACATCAGGTCGGAGTGAGATGGACATAGTGAGCAAAATGAAGAGACATGATGTAATGACCAATGCATACAGCTGAGAGTGGCAGAGAGGGAGAAGTGAGCACACATAAGCACACTCGACTCTCACTTGCACGCTTAACTCGAGTCGAATGCTGAAAGCACAATCCTTGAAGAGAACCAGCAGCAACTCAATGTTGTACTCACAATGTCTGAGCCAGAGTGCAGCGCATGTTGTCCCATAGGTGTGTATGATCAATAGACATACCAGTGCATGTCTCGAGATCTGTCCTAAGAATTCCCAGTCTTGGAACTTCCCCCGACTTAAAGGGTATGAAATTACCATGAATACTACAAAATTAACTTTGTGCAGCAGTCTCCTTCACCAATTCTTTTAACAAAACGATAGGCCCTTTCAGGTACTGGTCTGTGATAGGCAGTCCCCAGTCCTTTGGTTTCCGTGTGAAGTACTCTTTCGATAGGCGGATCCATGAGAGTGGAACATTTTCTGTGATTATGCTTAGATTGTCCGCTGGCGAGTGGCAACCCTTGAGGGCTCTTCTCAAGCTCCAATCTTCTTATTTTTCAACTTTTATTTCCTTTCTGTTATTTGCTGGAAACTAGGTCAGCGTCCCTTACAATGTTTACTCCCTCCAGGGCCTCCACGCTTACCTCAGGTGTGGCTGATAGATCTTGAGACAGCGGCATTGATTACTTCCCAATTGAGAAGGATTTATCACTGCTCTACCCCTGTTCTTCTTTGGCCACCTACGGTTCTATTACCCTTTCTTGTCTATCTCTGCTGCAATGCTCCTCTCAGTCCTTCCCGGCTGGCAGATTTCCTCATTGTCCTCGAGAGCTTCAACTATTTCCCGTTGAAGAGTTGTATCCCCCTTCGGAATCCTTCCTTTGAAACCCCATGCTTCCTATCACTTTTATGCCTTGAACTTCGTCCAGGTTATATTCTGAAGCTAGAACTTTGTCATTCTTTTCATTGTGTTCCAAGTTTCTGACTCTGGCCATGAGTTGAAGTTCCCCTGGATCTCAAGTTGGCCCGATTGGCGAGCTCTTTCATTTGTTTCCAGAGTAGCGTTGAACGAAGTGGTGAATCTAAGTTTTTTGTGGTGTTGAACTTAGCAATTGTCTGTTACTTCCCTCAAGTCTTTTATCTCTTTCTTCCCTGCGCCGGGCTAATTCACAGGATTTTCTAGACTGTTTTCAAATATCGCTTTTTTCGTAGGAAGAGCTCGCCGAGTGGGCCAAATGGAGATCAAGGGGAAATTCAACGCAGGGCCACAATGGAGTCGGACAAAGTGGTGAATCTAGTTTTTTTGTGGTGTTGGACTAAGCTATTGTCTCTTACTTCCCTCAAGTCTTTTATCTCTTTCTGCTCTGCACTGGGCTAATTCACAGGGTTTTCTAGAGAGGGCTGCACTAATACTATGTGGTGTGGTGGCTAGATCTATTGTTACTTGAGGGTCTGTTGTGGCTGGTAATGCTTCTAAACTCAATGCTGTTATTTGCCGCCTCACTTCTTCTTGAGAGAGCACGGAGTTATCGAGTTTGTAGAAACTCCTGCCAATTTGGCTGTCTGTGGAGAATCTGAGGAAAACAAAGATTGGTCAAGACCATGATAGTGGGAAATTGAGCGTGGCATTGCTGGAATTGATCATCGGGAGTGCTGGGCTTTATGTATGTATTCGGTGCAGAACATACCTGCGGCGCATCATGATGCGCTGCACTGTGCACGTGTGCTGCGCACAGCTGTCTCGCATCGTGATGCGCCGCACCCCCTCAAATGGGGGTCACTAAAAAAATTCGGGAGGGGCAGGGTGTTGTGGCACACCTTGGCCCTCCCCGCAGAAAAACAAAGCAGCGAAGGAAAAAGAGAAATCGGGGCGTCGCATGACAGCGCCCTCCCCCCCCCCTCCCGAAAACAAAAAGCAAGGAATGTGTGTGTGTGATGATACATGTGTCCAAAATCAAAATGTTTCTAACCTATCTTCCAGGTTCGATGCAAGCATGATGAGAGTGGGTGTGCTTGCAAACACCGTATGTCATGGCCGTATTGGACCTGAAACATAGTGCCTCACTGTCAGACGTAGACACAGACAGGAACGACTACTTCAGGGCGAAGTGGCCGTTAACCCCTCCATCTGAATGCACAGAACAATGTTCCGAGGTCGGATACAGTCACGCATAGGCCCTCACGTGGAAAGTAGCTTACATTTTTTTTATTTTATTTTTTTTTTCTGTTTGCTTTGAGCTGCTTATCACCGTATCTTGATTATTGGCCAGTTTGCTCACTACCGGCTCGTCCAACTTCTTTACTTTCGTGTCGAGATCCATCTTCTGCAATCCTCTTCGACTGATGTAACTACTCGTTGACCCACTATCAACTAATGCGCCTACTCTTTCTCTACGAATTTCTACATCTCCTATGATTAGCTGCCCTTCGACTTCTTCTTCATTTCGGCCCAGGCTTGACAACGAGTGATCAGCTCATCACCGATGCGTGCGAGGGAGCCACCTAGAGAAGTCCTAGCACAAGCGATCTCTGGAAAGCTAGCTAGGTGGGGGCCTACATCAGTCTCTCCCAATGGGACCTTCAGACAGGAGGGTGCCTTGAATGGATTCACGCTGCAAGCCTACCAGTCCCTGTTACAGAGTCCCCAATTATTCCAGTCCGCAGGCCTTACTGGTAGTTAAATCTTAGGGTCTGTAGGTCTAGGCGTCGTAGGTCTGTAGGAACAGTACCTCTAGGATCACGCCAGTCCCCAAAGGTCCAGTTTTTGCAGCAGCCTCACAAGAAAGGTGAGAACCTTCCCAAAATGGCAACTGGGCAGGGCAGAGGCAAAAGAAGGCCGGTACGAATTGAAGCAGGCAGGCCCAGCCCACGAAAACAATATATTTTGGGCTACAGTACCAGACGGACGCAGTTGTTCATTTCACAAATTTGTGGAGCGCTGTTGGAGCTGTGCGAACTAGCGACCTGGACGAAGAAGTGCGCTGAAGGGAGAAGATGCCCAGTGCGCTGGCTGAAGGAGACGGCCATAGCCAGGAGGGGAGAAGCAGACTTGGCGGCCATCGCCGCCTGATGTTGAGAGAGACACGCTGCAGTAGCATTCAGGGTGGATCTAGGACGTAGACGTAGGAGAGAACAGAAAGGGAGAGCAACGAGGGTGAACAGTGCAGAGAAGGGAGAGAGAGAGAGAGAGAGAGAGAGAGAGAGAGAGAGAGAGAGAGAGAGAGAGAGAGAGAGAGAGAGAGAGAGAGAGAAGCAGCGGATCGGACAGGGGAAAGTCAGGATTGGAGTTGGGGGTTGTTTCAGCAGCTGCTACTGCCGAATTCCGGATTTTTCAATTATATATTATTGTATCTGAGTGGAACTACTGTTCATGGCCATATCTCAAGCTCATGTGAGCTTTATTTAATTGCTCTCAATCGCATGTTGCTTTGCAAGTGAAATAGTGTCAGGATCTTTGCACTGGTATCGAAGCAGTTACCCGTTGCACTGCGGTGGTGGAAGAAAGTCGTCAAGGCATAAGGCCGGCGGGTGTGTTCATGACGGGGTTTCACTGTAGCAGGCGAGAAAGGTGAAAAAGGTGTTGAATGAAGCTTGGAGCAGGAGATACGTACCTGCAGCAGATCAAGATCGGTGGGGAGCGGCACCATGAAGACCGAAGTGAAGTGGTTTCTGCCCTGAGCCCCACCTGTTGGACCTTTTTTGTTGTTTTGTGAAGTTTTCACAAAATTTCTTGGTGACGGCTGCTGCTGGTGAAGTACGGTAGGTGTCAGTCCCGTCAGATTAGAGTCAGACTTCTGACACATTGCTTGATTGAATGTGAGGAGGCGCAAGGGATTTGGGAGGTGGCTAAGGACACATGGAGGCAAGTTACAGAGATAGTGTTCCCAGACTCAACGATTTCCTTAATGTTGGGTTCGAGAGTTCCCAAGCAATGGCAGCCCTTTCAGAAGCATATGTTCCAGATCGTAAGACTATATACCCTGTGGACTATTTGGAAGCGTCGATGCCAAATCACGATAGAAGGAACAAGAATGCATAAACAAGAAGCTAAGGAAATCTTCCTAAACTTAATGGAAACTCGCCTTAAAGCCCATTGGAAAGTAGTAAGGAATCAGGTACGACAGCAACCGGGACAAGAGGAGGAAATCATGAAACGCTTCAAACAGAGGGTACTAGGGGAAGGAGCGGTAGCGGAAATCCAAGGGGGGCATTTGATCTTCAGATGGAGAGGGAGAAGGCACTGATCGCAGAATACCGGGAAGGTCTAGGGCGAGGGGAAGCACATGGGGAAGAGGGATCTGTAGCTGAGAAGAGGGCTTAAGATTAACGGAAAAAAAGGAACCGGACTTCTATATACTATACGAAAAGCGTGATTTCAAGATTGTCTTACAAACGATTGTAATGATAGGGGTGAAGGTTTTTTGGGTATAGGGTTTAGGGTTTATAAGGAAATAAGGTAAATACTAAATAGGCTTTTGAGGAGATAGAATTCAGAGAACACTACAAGCATCCCAGATGCCTCCCGCATAACACACTTACGCGACAGTTTCATAGCTGAGAGGAGCAGATCTGGGATTAAAAGGTTTGATAGGGAAAAATTAGCTCAGGCCAAATTAAAAAAAGGAAATGGGAGAGAAAGTGGAGGTCAGTGGATTGATGTTTAAGCAAAATAGAAGTTATAGTTAAGGGTTTAGGGTTTAGGGTTTGGATAGACTTACGAGCGAGGGCTTAGGGTTTATGGCTTAGACAGAAACAAGGCAAAAGCTGTTATAGAATTTTAGAGGCTTCAAAAGGCATATAAGTGTTCCAGAATGCTCTTGTATAATCATAGATACCTGACAGGGGTGAGAGGTGCAGATCTGGGATCAGATAGATTGGCAGGCAGAGTTAGTGCAGGCTAGATTAGGCAGGGGTGAGAGGTGGTACATCCTTCCTCAGGGAAGTAATCAATGCTGCCTACTCAGGCCTCTCAGCCATAACGGGGAGGAGCGTGTGTAAGTCATTGATGTATTCCATATTGACTTGCCGGGGGAATGGGAACCGGACTGTCGCTCCCCAGAATGGTAGGAGCCAGAACCGTGAGGTTCTGTTATTAAAAAAAAAAAAAAAAAAAAAAAAGCTAGGTGTTGAGGATTAAGTCTAAGTGGCGAGGAGGCGGAGTCATACATACCTGTGCCATCACTCACCATGGATAACTATCCCATGTTTGCTTTTATGGCCCTTTCCGTGATCTTGGAACCGTTGTTCCGCTTGATATTCCCATTAGGCTTCGCGCGCGCCTGCAGGGTGGCTGTGACCACCAAATCAGGAATTAGTACCGTACCGTATACCGCCGCTGAATAGGCGAGGATGCAGGCGAAACTGCAGCAACAGAGGGACAAAAAAGCAGCGAAAATTAAAGAAAAAGAGGAGGAGATAAGAAAGAAGATGGAGGAGGAGAAGGTGAGATTGGAGAAGGAGAAGAAAGAGATGTAGGAGAGGTTGTAGAAGGAATTGGAAGCGGCATCAAGAGAGATCATTGAGGAGGAAGTCGAGGTGTAGGAGGAGGAAGAGAAAACTAGCGGTGCAGAGACTAGTACCGCAGCCCACATTGAAGTATATTAGGGTGATGATGAGGAGTGGGTGAAACAATTTGGCTTCCATGTCGAGTTGCCAGCGGAGACAGAGGACGAACAGAAAGATTTCATGGTCCGGTTGGAAACGGCCGCAGACGAAAGGGGGAGACAAATTTTGTTGGAAGAGAAAGAAATATCCCTGCGTCAGAAGGTTGTGGCCCAGAAGAGAAAGGAGATGGAGGAGCAGTAGAGATTGACGGAGGAAGGAGAGAAGCTCCAACAGAGGTTGAAGGAGCAGAAAGGAAAGGAGGCGGCGACGAAGGAGGGGACGACACTGACTACTAACACCCTCCTCCACCACTCTCAGGCTCTAGCTGCTATCCAACACACATCGAGTGCCAACAACATGCATTGCAGACTGTTTGGAACAACTTCCTCTCTGCAAATGCTCGCCGGATAGATGAGCGAACGACAAACTGGGTGGAGGAGGAGAAAGACAGAGAATGGAGGCGATGCAATTAGACAAGCTCATCACCCAAAAGATTGACAACACCATCATCGAGAGGAAGCCAAGTGGCGGTGGTGGAGGTGGAGGAAATGGAGGCGATGCAGGGAAAGGAGGAGATCAGAAGGAGAGACAACTGGGTGGAGGAGGAGAAAGACAGAGAATGAAAATGAAACTGCCAACAACCTACACCAGCGCTAGGGGTGAGAATTTCTATACCTGGGAGGCAGCAATGGACTGCTACCTGTACGGGTAGTGCATACCGTATTGGAACCGCATGATCGTGATCAATTCGTGCTTGGGGGGATGCTGCGAACTTTGCCATGTCACTAGTCAAAGAGGCAGGCTATGCGACGATCGTAGAATATTCCCAACAGACCCACAGTCAAGATTTCATGAAGGCCATCAGGGAGAGCTTTGAAGACAAGAACCTCGGTCGCGAGACAGAGCAACAAACTCCCTCATGTCTGGAATCCCAAATGGCAGAGATTGTTGAAGGCCCCCGCCTGGATGGCTGTCCAGAGACCGCTTGTACTAGGGTCTCTCTAGGCGGTTCCCTCACAGGCATTGGTGATGAGCTGATCACTTGTCGCCCCGCCTGGGCCAAAATGAAGAAGAGAAGAGGGCAACTAATTTTGGGAGATGTAGAGATTAGTCGGATGCGAGTAGGAGCCTTAGTGGATAGTGTTTCTACGTGTAGTTTTATTAGTAGGAAAGGGTTCAGGAAATTGCATCTAGGAATGAAGGTGCAGAAGTTGAGAGAGCCGGTAGTGAGTATACTGGCCGACAATCGTGAGATGAGCGTGGAGGAATATGTTGAGGGGATCAAGGCATACTTCCGGTTGGAGGAGGGAAAGACGGTAGAGAAGGTTCTACATTCCCTTACCCTCTTAGTGGAGGACAGTCTCCCCTTCAACTTGATTTTAGGGACAGACTGGGGAGAAGCAGCCATGGTAGATGTCAAGTTGGGTGAGCACGAGTGCTGGCTGCCCAGCCACTGGGGGCAAGAAGAAGATGAGGCTGTTCCACGAGTCGGGTCTAGAGTCCCAACTGTCCATTTGTTGTATGAGCGCCCCTGCATTCGCCCGACACGTGACCAAAGAGAAGTTGGAAGATCAGGTCTTTGTGACCTATGTGAGACCAGTGAGTGAAGAGAATAAGGCTGAAGACAAGACACCGCCCGAGTAGAAAACCTGCTGCAAGAGTTTGCTGATGTAGGAGAAGCCCCAGCCGGAGATCAAGCACCGGATTGAGATAGAGCCCGGTAGCAAGATCCCTAGGGGCCCCGTTTACAGAATGTCTCCCAAGGAGTTGGATGAATTGCGCAGGCAACTCGATGAGCTGATTGAGAAGGGGTGGATAAAACCCAGTTCGTCACCGTACGGCGCACCAGTTCTGTTTGTGCCAAAGAAAGAGGGTGAACTGCATTTGTGCATTGATTACCGGGGATTGAATGCTATTGCGGTCAAGAATGTTGAACCGTTGCCCCAGATTGATGACCTCTTAGACAGGGTGCAGGGATGTAAGTATTTCTCCAAGATTGACCTGAAGTCTGGGTACCATCAGATTGAGGTGCAGCTGGAAGATCAGCATAAGACGACCTTCATGACCCGCTACGGTCACTATGAGTTTGTGGTGATGCCGTTTGGATTGACTAATGCCCCTGCAACATTCCAAAGATGCATGAATGATCTGTTTAGAGATTGGTTAGATAGGTTTGTTGTAGTTTATTTGGATGATATTCTGATTTTTAGCAAGAGCTTGGAGGAGCATCATAATCATCTGCGTCAGGTACTGACTAAGTTGCGAGAGTCCACTTTCAAGATTAATCCAAAGAAGTGTGAATGGGCCAAGCGCCAAGTCTTGTAGGACACGTAGTAGATGGAGATGGAGTGAGACCGAAGGACGCCAGGATCACGGCAATTCGTGATTGGCCAACCCCGCACACGTTGACGGAGTTGCGTTCGTTCTTAGGATTGGCCAACTATTATCGGAAGTTCGTTCGTAATTTTACTTCCATTGCTGCTCCTTTGCACAGGCTGCTGCAAAAGGAAACTTCCTGGAACTGGGACAAGGACTGTACATCAGCCTTCAAGAAGTTGAAGAAGTCCCTCATTGAGTACCCGGTCCTTAAAGTAGTTGACCCATCTTTACCGTCCGTCGTTACTACCGATGCCAGCCAGCATGGCATTGGCGCCGTTCTCCAACAGAATGATGGAAATGGGTACAGGCCCATGGAGTTTGTCTTGCAGGCTCCCTAGTGAGAAGGTAGCAGCCTCGACTTATGAGCGTGAGCTCTTCGCCCTCAATCAGGCCTTAGACCACTGGCGACACTACCTGTTAGGGCGACACTTCAAGGTATATTCAGACCATGAGACTCTGCGCTGGTTGAAGACCCAAGCCCGAATGACTCCTAAACTGACTAGGTGGGCTGGGGAGATTGACCAGTTTGATTTTGAATTGAAACCAGTCAAGGGTAAATTCAATGTTGTCATTGATGCATTGAGCAGACGTGCAAATTTCTTTGGTGCAATAGTGACTTACCTGGATGTTGGCGCAGACCTGCAACAAAAGATTAGAGCTGCGACGATGATGATCATGTGTACAGTGCATTGATAAAGAAGGTGCAGACCACACCTCAGGAAGTTCCCGATTATAGAATGGCCTATGGATTGCTATTTGAGAAGACTGACGTGCATGATAGGCTATGCATACCGAATAGTGAAGAGGTACACATTCTGATCCTAGGGGAATGTCATGATACTGAAGGTCATTTCGGTTGTCGAAAGACCTACGCTACGTTGCTGAGATCCTACACTTGGCCCGAAATGAAGCATGATTGCATTGCTTACATCCAAGGCTGCCAAGTATGTCAGAGGAACAAGAGTTCCACGCAGCCTCCCCTTAGACTGTTGAAACCCTTGCCTATCCCATCTGGCCCCGGTGAATATGTATCTATCGACTTTATGGATACTAAGACCAAGAGTAGTAGTGGGAAGACTCAAGTTATGGTTATCGTTGACAGGTTTAGTAAATTTGTCGTTTTTGTACCATTACCTGCTGAAGCGAAGACAAATATGGTCATCAAAAAGCTTTTTAATCATTGGGTCAACGATTATGGTCATCCCTTGAGTATAGTTAATGATCGAGATAGCCAGTTTACAGGGGAACAATGACAACAGTTAATGAAGGTCTATGGATCTCAATTAGCGATGTCGTCTAGGCGCCACCCTGAGACAAATGGCCAGACCGAGCAGATGAACAAAATCTTACAGCAAGTATTGCGTATGTATATAAAACCAGATCAGATAGATTGGGATAAGCACCTTCCCAAAGTAGCTAATGCGTATAACAACTCAGTTCACCTAGCTACCTCGCTGACCCTGAACGAGCTTCATAGAGGTTGGAGTCCCCGACGTCCCATAGACTGTTTGAATCCGAATCAGATCCAAAGACTACCACCTGGTACATGTGAGCTTGCTATCCAGTATGAGAGGGATCTGCAGCGCGTTGCTGTGAATATCCGGAAGGCCCAACACCTGATGGTGGAACACGCGAACAAACACCGTCGGTCGTCATAGTTTGCGGTAGGAGATCTTGTTTGGGTCAAGTCTAAAGAGTTTGTTCTCGAGGAAGGGATCTCGCAGAAGTTCCTGCCCACCTACAGAGGGCCGCGGCAAGTATTAGATGTCAAGGGCGATGCAAATGGACCGTCATACACCATCGAGATTCCACCCCATCGACACACCTATCCTGTTTTTCACGCTTCTAAGCTACTTCCCTGTGTGACTAATGATGCATTTCCCTCACGCAGACCCATGATTCCACCTGATATGGACGGAAGATGCGACGTAGACATAGTTGTTGTTGAGGATACCTTCCGTACAAGTCGTAGAGGGAGGCCACAAGGCAATATAAGGCTCGATTTGCTTACCAGGATCCCAGCGAAGACCGCTGGTCCAGAGGACCTCGAAATTAGGTCGGAGAGAGTGAATGGATTCACGTGGCAAGCCTACCAGTCCCTATTACAGAGTCCCCAATTATTGCAGTCCGCAGGCCTTACCGGTAGTTAAATCTTAGGGTCTGTAGGTCTAGGCGTTGTAGGTCTCTAGGAACATTACCTGTAGGATCACGTTAGTCCCCAAAGCTCCAATTTTTGCAGCAGCCTCACAAGAAAGGTGAGAACCTTCCCAAAATGGCAACTTGGAAGGGCAGAGGCAAACGAAGGTCGGTACCAATTGAAGCCGGCAGGCCCAACCCACGAAAACAATATATTTTGGCCTACAGTACCATACGGAGGCAGTTGTTCATTTCGCAAATTTGTGGACCGTTGTTGGGGTTGTGCGAACTAGTGACCTGGACGAAGAAGTGCGCTGAAGGGAGAAGATGCCAGTGCCCTAGCTGAAGGAGACAACCATAGCCAAGAGGGGGAGAAACAAACTTGGCGGCCATCGCCGTCTGATGTTGAGAGAGACACGCTGCAGTAGCATTCAGCGTGGATCTAGGACGTAGACGGAGGAGAGAACAAAAAGGGAGAGAAACGAGGGTGAACAGTGCAAAGAAGGGAGGGGGAGAGAGAGAGAGAGAGAGAGAGAGAGAGAGAGAGAGAGAGAGAGAGAGAGAGAGAGAGAGAGAGAGCTGNAGAGAGAGAGAGAGAGAGAGAGAGAGAGAGAGAGAGAAAAGCAGCGGATCGGACAGGGGAAAGTCAGGATTGGAGTTGTGGGTTGTTTCAGAAGTTGCTACTACCGAATTCCGGATTTTTCAATTGTATATTATTGTATCTGAGTGGAACTTCGAATTTGCACTGTTTATGGCCATATCTCAAGCTCATGTGAGCTTTATTTAATTGCTCTCAATTGCATGTTGCTTTGCAAGTGAAATAGTGTCAGGATCTTTGCAGCCTGTTCAGCGCACGCTTTTACTTGTTTGTCTAAGTTTGAAGGCCTTGGAGACACAACTGCAACCCCTACTGGTGTTCCCTTTTGGGTACCTGTATTCAGGACAAAAAGGGACAACGTGGCTGGGGTCACCACACTTTAAGCATTGGCCAGCGTCGAGTCGTTTCTTTCATAACGAATACTCCATGCTCATGGCCTCCCAAGGTTTCCCTTCGGCGAGTCCTGAGTGTCCACATTCACCTTGCGAGGGACCATTTCCCCTACCACCCGCATGGTAGCTCCCGTCGCCACTACCCCTTTGATTAGCGGGTCCTCGACCCCCGCCTCTTCCACGGCCTCCTCTACCTCGGTCTCCTCTTCCTTTTTGCCCTCCCCCATGGGTTGCAGCACCCACATAGTTCTCTCCTTAGGCTACTTGGTTGCTTTTTGCGTCCTCTAGTTCATAATCTATTTGTTCGTAGGGAAGTGACGAGACTCCCCCTTCTTCGAACGTGACTTGAAGACTAATAGACTATCCTTTCCCTCTATATTTCCAGATATTCTCTTATTCTTCCACCGGTTCCCTTTATGCAAATCTTTCCAATAATGGCAGTAGTTTCCCTCTAACAGGAAATCCGCCTAGTCTACAACGATTTTACTAAACTTCTCATGTGTTATCCCCTCTTCCGTTGTCTAGGGATACAATTGGGTCTTGAGGGGATTGGGGAGCGCTCTCGCAAAATTATTCAGAATTTGCACGGAGGTCAGTTCGTGACCTGGACACTGTAGCAGTTTGTCCATGGTGGCCTTAAGGGCTGACACGCTTTTCCATCTTTGGTCACTTATGGTAAGGAATAGGTATTCAATACGGCGGGTCAAGTTCTTGTCTTCGAACCTGTCCTTCAAGGCCCTCGTGAAATTCTCAACGAGGTTTTGCTGGGATATTGCACCACCGAGGGGCAGTTTGCCTCCTTCATTAAGGATATAGCGAAGTTGGCAGCATCCCCACCGAGGCACAAACTAGCCAGTAACACAGGGTCCAGATACGGAATCAACTGCGTGTACAAGTACTTATCCATCGCTGCCTCCCACTAGAATATATTTTCTTCCGTTTCTCTTTTTTCACCTCCCTCAGAATGGCTCTCAACTCCTTTTTTGTCCCCTACTTTTCTCGGACCTTTACCTCCCTTGTCATCATCACCATCGTTCCCACCATCTCCACCTCCATTACCGCCGCCCAACCTCACTGATGCGATGGTGTTTGTCAACTTTCGGGTGAAGATACTATCTAGTTGGTGGGCGTAATCAATGATTTTATCTACAATTTGACGGGAAGAAGCGTAGAGGAAGTTGTTCCACGTGCTTTGGAACTCTTCTTAGTTGATCCACTTTTCCTACAGGTTTTTGTAGTGCGGCAAGTTCCTAAGTGGTGTGCAACAAGGTGTCAGTCAAGAGGGTTAAACTTTCTTTCACTTTGGTCTCTTTCCCTTTCTGCTCCCTCAGTTTTTGTTGGAGCTTTTCTCCCTCCTCCTTCAATATTTTCTTCTCATCATATTCTTTCCTTTTTTGGGTCAACAGTCGTTGATGAAGGATACTTCTCCTTTCTTCAATTAACAGTTTTCTTCCTCATCATCAATAACTGCTGCCAACTTTGCTGCAAAATCATTCTTCTCGTCCTCTGTCTCTTTTAGCATCTCAGTGCAGAACCCAAATTTCTCCACCAAATCCTCATCATCCACTTGCTGGAGCCTGACATGACCAGCATGACTACTCTTGCAACTTCCTTTTCTTCTCCACCCTCTGCTCTTCTTCTCCCTCTTCGCTCTTAGTCCTTCCTCCTCTTTTTCAACATCCAAGTTTTGTTGTAACTCTTTTTTTTTTTTTTTCATCTCTGCCTCCATCTGGCTTTTCTCTGCTACCAATTTCTTTTTTTAGATTGTCCACCTTCCTCTTTCTCTCCTCCTCATTTTTCTCCTCCAGCCTCCTATCAATTTTTGCTTGCTCTTCTTTGGTATACGGCTGGGTTGATTTACTGGACCTCATGGTAGTGCACATCCTACTGGTTCGATAAAATCCAAGGGGGGAGAAGAGGTGGAACAGCGGTCCCCATATCACGGACAGGACCAAGAAAGCGAACATGGGGTAGTCATCGATGTGAAAGAAGGCATAGGTTAGTGGACTCCGCCTCCTCACCATGTAGACATACACCTCAACACTTAACATTACTTATCCTTACCTAGATTAGGGTCTGACCTAATTTTCCCTTCCCACACCGTCACTGCAACTGCTAGACTTCCTGAAGTCGTGTTCGTTAACAAGCCACGATTTTAGGAAATGTATGGGCCACTACAGGAGCGCCCATTCATCCGACTAGAAACGTTTCTACGCCATGTTTTTCCTGCAGCTGATAGCTGGGCCAAGTATTGGTGGTTTAACGACACATACAGGACGTCGTGGCCACCTGTCTGAAGGATTGCTCTCAAAACTTGATCTCCTCACTGTGTCAGCACCATTTTGGTTGCATGCCGGTGAGTACCGGTCTTAGGGCCAACCAGGTTGTTTACGAGCGCCCGCTGCTCATGCCCATCCTCCCTATACTAACGGGTGATTCATCCAATTGTTGAGCTTCTACCCCAGACTTGACCTAAAGTACACGAGTATTGATCCTCTCACGGGGCTAGGGTCCCACTCGGTACGCATGCCTCCAAGTAGGCTGGCAACCACTGACCACTTYCCCACAAGGGGAGGAGCCTTTCCTCCAAGAGACTAAAGCACACAAGTATTGACCTCTCACGGGCCTAGGGTCCCACTGGGTACGCATGCCCCCAAGTAGGCCGGCAACCACTGACCACTTCCCCACAAGGGGAGGAGCCTTTCCTCCAAGACAGAGTCCGTCCTTTGGACTGACACACAATCTCAAGCAGATCCAGATGCTGACTCAAGACAATTGCAAAAAATGACGTCAACGAATTTCACCAGCATCAGTGTCTCCAAGATGTGGGAAGGTACTCAAGCTCACAAAAATGCAAAACAACAAATACAGGGCTTAGGGGGCGAAGCACTTTAGTCATGAACGTTCCTTCATTGATGCTCCTCAATGCCGCTTCTTACATGCAGGTACGTTCTCCCCCTTACTCTTAACAGGCCACTTCTTCTTCGGCCTTCACCTCTAGGTCAACCCTAATCAACTTCTCGCTGGCCTTGTGCCTTGCCAGCACCCAACTTCAGCGGATGCAGTGGGTTCCATCTCTGATACCAATGCTTTGAACTGCTTAGATTCCCACTCCAATCACATGCACCATGAGAGTTCACACAAAAATTCACACTGAAGTCCTGAGATGGGAACACCAGATTAGCACAGCTTAAGAAATTTCAATGAATGATCATATTATACAAATTCAGAGTTCGAGTTACCCAACGCTCATCAGGGCAATAGCCAGCAGCTTCAACCAGGTATGTAACTGAGTTCACTCTGCATGTAAAGCTCTCTCTCTCTCTCTCTCTCTCTCTCTCTCTCTCTCTCTCTCTCTCTCTCTCTCTCTCTCTCTCTCTCTCTCTCTCTCTCTCTCT
>BFEA01000580.1:745098-781483 GCA_003427395.1 Chara braunii
CACACACACACACACACACACTCTCTGCCTCTACTACCTTGAGAATCATAACCCTGCATACATCCGCCTTACTCCTACTGCCCTACTTCTACTGCGGCTATGGCCGCCTGTCTCAGCGCCACCCAACAGGCTTCCTGGCCCGCAGTCCAACTCCTGATGTCGCACAAGCAGCCAGCAACACTTCCACCCTCTCTCACAAACGAACAGTACCAATTCCACTGGAGCTGCCTTTTGACTTGACTTGGACTTGGCCGGCCTCTGACTGGTACCGGTTGCCCATGGCCTGTATGTTGCTTGAATGTTTTAGGCCCGGTACCTTCCAGATTTTTCTTGGAACGCTGCTGCATTTGGACTTTGGGACTGGACTCTTTGGCCGGGTACTGGTTGGACTTTGACCAGTCTGGCCTGAGGGGTATCCGACGTGACCTTTCACGTTTCGGCCTCTTCGGCCTCTTGGGGTCCCCGACCCTAGGCCTGGGACTCATGGCTTAAAACGTGAAATCCTGTCATGTTTCTACGCTTGCCAAAGGAAAAAAAAAAATAAGAAGTTTTTCCACGTTTAGAATGCTTTAGGGCCTTCTTCTATTTTTGCTAATTTGTCCTCTAAATGCCACATTTTTTTGAAAACGTGGACTATCGTGGTTTCAACAAAATCATGAGGAAGTCTACAGAGCCCCTTCCTAGGATTGATGTCAGGACTGGCCACAACCTACCACAGTGCGTGATGTCCGGTCATTATTGGGTCTTGCATCATACTACAGGAAGTTCGTCAAGAACTTCTCTACTATTGCTGCACCCCTAACTGATCTTACAAAGAAAGACACCCACTTTCTTTGGACATCAGACTGTCAGCAGGCTTTCACACGCCTTAAGGAGGCCTTGATGCGTGCACCTTTTCTGAAGCTACCTGACCCTACCTTGCCGTTCGTACTAACTATGGTCTGCAGCCAGTTGAGTACATGAGTAAGAAGATCAAAGTCAAGAAGCTACAGGATTCCACGTACGAGAAAGAGTTGTATGCTCTAGTGTCAGCGCTAAAGCACTGGAAGCATTTCCTCATGGGCACACACTTTCATATCTATTCATATCACTCCACCTTGCAGTGGATGAAGACCCAAGGGGAACTGAATGACAAGCTCGCGCGCTATATTCAGTTCATTGATCTCTTCGACTTTGAACTGAAACACAAGAAGGGCTGCTACAATTGTGTAGCAGACGCCCTTTCTCGTAGGCATGACGCTGTCTGCATGATCTCCTCCACTCATACCTTTGGGGAGAGTACCCGTCAGACCATTGCCCAATTATTGCCACAACACCCGACTTTTGGCCCGATCGTTAGGAATCTGCAAACTGACCCTGCCTCTGAACCAGGATATATTCTGGTCTCAGATCTGTTGTATACTTGCAGCAGGAGCGTCTGTACATCCCTCAGGACCGCCAGCTGAGAACACTCATGATGTCTGAGTGTCATGGTGCTCGCGGCCACTTTGGGGCCTTAAAGTCATTGGCAGCCCTGTCGCAGCGGTTCTTCTGGCCTGAGATGAGGACAGACCTGCTGCACTATATTGAAACCTGTGAGTTGTGCCAAAGGAACAAGGTCGTACGCCGGCCTCCCCTTGGCCTGCTGCAACCACTTCCCATTCCTGAGGCACCTGCACAGTCAGTGTCTATTGATTTCACTGATCTGGGGAGGACTACCCCTCGTGGTATGCGTCAGGTCATGGTGTGTGTTGACAGGTTCTCTAAGTATGCAGAGTTTATTCCTCTACCAGAGGAAGCCAGAGTCCCGGCCGTACGAGCGGCCTTTGTTGACAGGTGGGTTACTCACCATGGACCACCCACCTCTATTGTCAGTGATAGAGATCCGTGATTCTGCAGCAATGAATGGCAGTCCAACTGCAAGGACTACCTTCATTCCAGGCTGAATATGACATATGGACATCATCCTGAAGCCAATGGGCAGGCTGAAGTGATGAACCAGATTCTTTTTCAGCTGCTGCGTCCTGTGATCAATCCTAATCAGCAGGATTGGGATCTCCATCTAGGACGGGCACAGCTAGTGTACAACACCTCTGTACATTCCTCCACAGGGTTCACCCCTTACCGGTTGCACTGGGGACGTGAGCCACGACAGCCTCTCGATGACATCATCGATAAGGCTACTCCCAGACTGACTCCTGGGACTACAGAGTTCACCAGACAGTACCAGAGGGATATTGAACGAGCCAGAGTTAACCTGCTCAAAGCCCAAAAGGCTATGATCCAGCAGGCTAACAAGCATCGTCCACCATCCCCCATTCACGCTGGTGACTGGGTCTGGGTACTCAGTTCTAAGCTATCGCGGGAGGAGGACATTTCGCCTAAGCTGTTGCCGCGTTACATGGGTCCATGGCAGGTTTTAGATACAGTGGGGGCTGACCCTTTCGGGCCATCCTATGATGTAGATGTCCCACTGCATCTACAAACCTACCCTGTCTTTCATGCATCTAAGCTGTTGCCTCTTACGTCGGCTGATGCATTTCCCGACAGACCTCCACAATTTGGTCCCCCGATCCCTGGGAAGGGATAACTGGTGGAAGAAGTTGTGGATGAGTATGGTACAGGCCCAGATAAGGAGTACCTTGTGAAGTTCCTCTACCAGCCCCATACAGAGTAACTACGAATAACGGACCCAGGCTACCCCTAGGACAGACAGGCCCTATGGGCCTACGCTGATAGACAGTCCTATAGCTTATAGCCGGGTAGGGAGAGGCCCTAGAGGCCGAAACAGAAACGGTACCGGTCGGTCAGTCAGTCCGGTCTAGGTCGGTCTAGGCTAGTAGTAGAGTATAGATAGGATGGGGACATCGGTCCTGGGCTTTTGGCAGTTGACACTTCGTGGTGGAAGTTGCTGCGCACACGGTATCAGTTCGTGGTTGCTGATTCTAGTGTGGGAGACGGCGGACATAGCCGGGCCTTCGGAGCGTTGACCGGACCGGGGTCAACGCTGTCCGCTCTGACTCTCTGGGAGTCAAAGCGGTCTGGGCTATCTGAGGTCTGATGCGTTGGAGCACGTGGTGCACTGCTGACCCTCCTCAGGAGTAGGGTCCCAGTGGCGATGCAGCCACAGCTGCATCTTCTCAGAGATATCATCGTCTGGACTTCATCTTCATCAGGGACTGTTGGCGCTGAGCTTCTTCTTCATCATCTGGATGGCGATTGGCTCTGGGAGCCTGTTTCACTTTGGCGCAGGCCAATGAGTTGGATGTCAGGGTGGTGCTGGGTGTTACCTGGGGTTTCGGTGCTATTTTTAGCTGTTCAGGGGGTTGGGGTTAAGGCGCTACCCCTCTGAGGGTAGCGCAACAGTGCTCTGAGGTTATTCAGTGAAAACGATGCTCTGAGTTTAATAAACAGTGTCAATACTGTGTTCGAAGTTGTCATCTCTTCATTGATTTCTGGCTGTGACCACTCGGGTGTCTCCTATGAATGATTGTTGGGATTTGTGTGGAGGGAATTCACAGTTTGTGTGTTCTGTCACTTCGCTCCTCTGAGTCTTCCGCTGAGTTTCTTTCTGTTGGGCGGTGTGATACTCCACTACCTCTCCCCCTGCTTCTGTGCATGTATGGGCGTGTACGGGAGTTCCTGTGAGTGAGCGTTGATAAAATTTCAACAGACAACCATGTTCATAACATCTGTATCTTATCCGAACCTGACGAAAGATAAGAGGATGCCGAGATCTTCCAAGAAAGTATACGGCCCCAAGCCGGTGGAAGGCCCTGTCCAGTCAAGGGAAAGGTTTTCAGCGGGGACAAAGACTGCAGCATAAGCGGAGAGTTCTGCAAAACAGCACAAAAGGGGGTGAGCCAGTCCAGAGAACGAAGCGCAGCGGAGGACGAACAAAAGAAATTCCACAAGAAATGACAGGCAGGGACTAAGGAGGCTGAATAGAACAACCTTGACCACAAAGGGGAAGGAGTGGCTTAAAGCGGAGGCAAGGAAGAGATACCATACTAAAGGCAAAAGGCAAGGGGAGGGCGAGACCAAAAAGGAAAGACCGTGACCCCCCGGTAAGACAGGACACAAAATCCTCGAAAACCAGGAGGCCCCAAGGAGGGAATGTAAAGGTGAGGGTAAATACTTGAATATCACTAACAGAAGAGTGCAAAAAGGCAGAGGTGGTGAAGCTACACTTTTCGTCTGAAAGTTGGGAACAGCTTAAAAGAAGGGGGGGGGAAAGCAGGCGCTCAGGATACCATGGATTCAAAGTCCAAAGCAGGCACCACAAACCCTCAGGCCAAGCGCAGGAACGGCGGACACATGTCAAACCCAGGAGGGTCTATCGGCAGTGGACAAATACGACCGGGTAAAACTCATCAGGAACAGTTTTTCTTTTACACAGAAATAAGGCAAGCATAAAACGCTTCAATTTGGGATGGAGGGCAGAGAGAAGGAAGGAGGGCATCCAAAAATCAAGAACAGGGAGATATGGGTGGATGCAAATGGAGATCAGAGAAATAGTGCTCAGATTGGGGTTTTAGGGTTTAGGGTTTTACCAATGTGTCCAAAAGGGGAGGACGGATTACAGAGGGACAGAGGTTTGCGCACCGCATGAATAGGATGGAATAGCAGAGAAGACACAGGTCAGCAGGGACAAAGGAGGAACTCTTTCTAGGTGACAGGGCACTATTTGACAGATTTGGCCACCAGATCTGAGAGGAAAGAGAGGGGCAGGGCAAGCTGACAGTCAACCCCCTGCCAGGGCGGAGCAGGTAATGCTGTTCAGGAATACTTAGGCCAAACGGAAGGTAGCGTGAGTGTTTTGTCAAATTAATGTGTATGCCGACTTGCCGCTGGAATAGGAATCGGACTGATGCGCCCCAGAACAGAGGGCGCCAGGAGGATCAGGCAAATCACGACAGCAGTACAGCTGAGGGTTTTAGGGTGTTAGATTCAGATTTAAGGTGTTAGAATTGTCAGGAGACTCATAGGCAAACAAGACTTAGTTTAATAGAGATTTCAGAAGATGCATAGGAGTTCCAGAACGCTCTAGCAGAACACACCAACCAGACAGCATCACGTCTGAGAGGAGCGGGACTGGGATCAGACAGATTGGCAACAAACAGGCAGATCAAATAGCACAGGCTAACTTAGGCAGGGGCGAGGGGTGGTACATCCTTCCCCAGGGAAGTAATCAATGCCGCCCACTCGGGCCTCCCAGCCATAAAGGGGAGGAGCGTGTGTGAGTCTCCCTTGTATTCCATATCGACTTGCCGGGGGAATAGGAACCGGACTGTCGCTCCCCAGAATGGTAGGAGCCAGAACCAAACGGTTCTGTTCTTGTGTTAAAAAAAAAAAAAAAAACTGCTTTAGGGCCTCATTCCACGACTTACCACTTGCACAAAAGACAAAAACGATGGCAGTGTATCTGCCCAGTCTTTTAGATGAAGATTCATTCCCATTTTTCACATTTGGTACGTAGTGGAGCAATGCTGAGTCCGTGAGAATGGGGTGCAGTCTGATGAGTCCATGACAATCGGGTTCAGTCTGACACAGGGCCTCTCTCCACTACTAACCAAATGGGCAAATGAGAATGAATCTTCCTCTAAGAATCCGGAAAGATACACTGCCATATTTTTCGTCTTTTGTGCATGTTGTGAGTAGTGGGACTCTGATGAGTCCGTGACAATAGGGTTCAGTCCGACACAGGGCCTCTCTCCACTACTAACCAAATGTGCAAATGAGAATGAATCTTCCTCTAGAATACGGAAAGATACACTGCCATATTTTTCATCTTTTGTGCATGTGGTGAGTAGTGGGGCGAGGCCCACGGTCTTGTTTTCCCTTCTTTGTTTTGTTTTTTCTTTACAGTTGACGAGAAAAAACAAGATGAAGTTGTGCCACAGCCTCATGCAGCGGAAATTCAATGCCGAAACACACCAACGCCCCCCATGATAACGGGGACTCAACACTGAAAGCAAAGAAAAAGCCCAGTGCGCGCACATCTGGGGCAGTCTGGTGCCCCTGCCGCACTGCAACTTTGCGCGCCATGTGCACGGTGCGCTCAGTGCGCGAGCATTGACCAGCCGCGCATAACGCACGGTTCACCGCACCGCATGGCGCACCATACAGGTGCGCAGCAGGTATGTTGCAGAAGTTGGGCCAGGGCTTGATAACTGTGAAATGCCCGCTAGACAAGCCTCATGGCCGATGGATACCAAATCAAGTATTTCCTGAGTTTCTGAAATGAAATTATTCGGCTATGGTCTATTGGTGATCTCTCTTTGGTTGACTCCTCTTTGTTTCAATTTCAATTTGCAATAGGTTTTGAACTTTTGGTCAATGATTGCATATTGTTGCTTGACCCATGGCTGCTGCTCAATGGCGAAGAAGGCTTCGTGGATGCAGATGGCACAATTCTTTTTCTTTCTTTCTTGCCAATTGATGACCTCCGTGAACTTATTGTCATGCAACGATTTTTGTTGGTGTGACTCTGACTCCTCGTTCCACCACGCAGTTTTTCCTGGGATCATCTGATGGCTCAAAGCTCTATTTAAATAACAAGCTGCTGATTGACAATGATCGAGAACACCCCTTTCACGTTCTTAATGCGAGCATACAGTTACCAGGGAATACATGGGCAAGAATCCAAGTTGATTATTTTGTCGCAAGCGGCATCAAAGCATTATCCTTATCTTGGATCAAGCCCGGCTTCCGAGATATAGAAGTGATTCCAGCATATCTGTTAACAAGAAGTAAGTACTGAATATGAGAATGGACGATGTGTCATTTTTCGTTTGTCAATATTTAAGGGAGCGAGGCAAACCCTCACATTGTTATTCACTCTACCATGCCTCGAAGTATGGTTTCTTCACTCTCTGAAACTGGCTCTGATTACAGCATTACCTCCTCTCTCTCTCTCTCTCTCTCTCTCTCTCTCTCTCTCTCTCTCTCTCTCTCTCTCTCTCTCTCTCTCTCTCTCTCYCACACACACACACACACACACACACACACACACACACACACACACACACACACACACAAAACATACACATACAATCCACCAAAATCCAGACTGACAATTGGTACATACAAACAATCACCACCAATAAGCTTAACCAACACCCCTAAATACAACCTCCCGCACACCACCACAGGCATAATACAATCTCCTGCATGCTACTATAGGCTTAATAAACAAAGTATAGCAAAAACCCGCGTACAAGTACTGCAGCCTGCATACTACTACAGGCATAAGACACAAGCTGGCCGAACAATGAACCTGGACCCCTGCGCGTTGCACGAAAAAACATGCAACAATTAGCACCCCCTGCCCACCCACCATCCCCAAACTCACACCCCCAATAAAAGGAAATGCACCCGCACTCGAGTCCTTCTCGCTGCAAATACAGGAACTAAGAACCAAAAAGCAAAAAATCAGAAACAAACCACACAGCAAAAACCAAAAAATAACGGGCAGCAGAATAAATTAGACCCCCTTCCCACCCACCAACCCCAAACTCTCACCCCCATTGGAAGGAAGCACATCCGCACACGAGCAACCTGTGTTACGGAACAAAAACCAAGAACCTAAGAACAAAAAAATCAAAAACACACCACTCGCACAGACACTAATAAAAACAAGAAGAAAAACGACAAAAATATACGAACAGACAGCAATACCCGCCAATGTCATCTACAAAGACAAAATTTCAAGAACAACGCCCGCACATGACCCGCAAATGCAATATACGTTTTTGCAGCACGCCTTTCCTCCCGCTACTGACAAAAGCCACAAACAGACAACTTTTCGAAAAAACGTGACGACGTAACACAGCGCAGACAATACAAAAAACAAAAAATCTGCAAACCCAAACGGACACAGCACGAGCCACCTTCCCCACGATTGCACAAACAAACAATCAACTCTGTAGAACCTGCCTAGATGACAAAAGCTTACAACAGTGCATGCCCGCCATCGCAACACGCACAACCATCCCCCCATATCACGAAAAGCCAAACCCCCCCCCCAAAAAAAAAACTGACGTAATCAATCTATACTACATACACCTCCACCATACCCTTCAGTAAATACCCCTGCCATAATCAACCCAACCTCGGCTGCCCAGCATGCTAGTGCCCCCACATACACCAAGCATACCCATACGCCTGCGCATGCCATCCACACACTCTACCCGCGCATCCACCTCGCTACACTTGCTTAAAAAGCAGCGGCCAAGGGGTTCCTTAGCATCTGCAGCCGAAGCTCCCCACTGTTGGTTGCTTATGTTACTTCTTGCTCTGCTACCGTCCCTCCCCACTCTCCTCTCCTCAACCTCAGACTCGGTACTACGGCTGGGACAACTACACCCTCCATAGCCACCTGAGAAAGGAGGTTGTCTACTCTCCACACTTCTACTTCCTTAAGCAGTCGCTAATAGTTCACACACGTGAACAAACGCAGCTGCAGAGTGAGCTGATCGGCAGAACGCTGGCAACATAGCCTTGCACTGCGATCACGTTGGGCTAGATCTAACCAAGTGCGTGGACAGGAATGGCGGCCATGGACAAATTTATCGCCGAAGCAGAAGCCAATGAGCACGTGGTAAGTTCTCCCCAGAACACCGACTGCTCTAATCCTCACCACTTGCCCACTCACCACCAATGGGAGCCAGAGGAACCACACCCTCTGATGAGCCGTGATAGGCGCTAGCGGCGAAAAGCGCTTTAGGGGATGCGCCACCCCTCCTCCACTAGCAAATACAGCTAGTGTGTGATGGCATTGACCATCATGCTCCCTTTCTATCCCTTCTCTCCCTCTCCATCGCTCTCCTTCCCTCATCTCTCTCCTTCGCCCTTGATGTGTACCTTCTGTATATGCAGGAACCAGAGAATAAGGAGGCAAGGTGAGATCTTCTGACCAGTGGCTAAGAAAGTACAGTCTGTCCCAAGGTACGTGGAGGTTCCCATTTTGGGTTGCTATGGCTGCAATATGCATTTTATACACACACACACACACACACACACACACACACACACACAGAGAATAGGGGCTGTTGTGGTGGAAATTTAAAACCCACACACACACACACACACACACACACACACACACACACACACACACACACACACATGTATACATATGTATATGTGCAAGCGTGCCGCTTTGGCGGCAGACGGGTGTGTGGGCACTTGGCGCTGAACCACACAAATGTGGCCAACCTTGCATTTTCTAGTATATTGCTTATCTCTACTTGGCTTGTGATGATTTGTGAAGGGAATGAGAGACAGAATCTGGGGTCGTTTAAAACAACACACATTCCGGTCTTGGTAGCTCTCCGTCCTGGCAGATTTGAGCGTCTCGGATCAGGCCCGTACTAGTGAGCTATTCGCCCTTTTTGTGGTTGGATATGTGTTGTTGGTTTTGTTGATTATACACGGTCAAATTCTTTGCCTTGCTTTAGAGGTTGGGCTGTTTGGATGTTTACGGGTGGCCACGAGTTCTCTTTGGGGGGAATGTATGTTTTGTGGGCCGGTGTGGAAGGGTTTCCCAGTTTTTTCGGACGCTTAGCAGGGGGGGTCGGTGCGTTCTGGCTGGAGGAGTCTTCTGTCTTAGGTAAGTTGTCTCTTTATCTTCTTCCTCTTCTTTGGCAGTGATGCGAGTGTGTAGTTTGAGATGAATGTCGGGAATGCCAATGCTGTTATATTTTTTTGTTTTTGGTAAATGAGTTTTTGGTTTTGTGGGCCGATGCGGAGGGATCTCCAAGTTTTTTCGGACCTTTGAGGGGGTTGGGTTGGTGCCTTCTTGCTGGAGTAGTCTTCTGTGAAGTTCTGTCTTAGGTGAGTTGCCTTCTGCCCTCCATCCCCTTATGGTTTGAAATATATATGTATACATCTGTATATGTGCAAGTGTGCCGCTTTTGTGGCAGATGGGTGTGTGGGCACTTGGCGCTGAACCACACAAATGTGGCGAACCTTGCATTTTTGATTATATTGCTTATCTATACTTTTTCGTTATGGATGGCTTATGATGATTTGTGAAGGGAATTAGAGAGAGTATCTGGGGTCTTTGAAAACAACACACACACACACACACACACACACACACACACACACACACACACACACACACACACACACACACACACACACACACACACACACACANCACACACACACACACACACACACACACACACACACACACACACACACTGAGTCTGGCTCGTCCATCAGGAACAGTATGTCGATGAGCATTTGCAAGCACTGCACCCCCCGGAGAGCAATCCGGCTGATTCTACCACAAACAGTGAAATGACCTCTCCACAGGATGATGGTTGTGCCCTCCTGTTGTGTCGTTGCACAGGTGCAGTTCGGTTGGCATGTACACGACATAGCCTCTGCTCCGAACACTATGAAGGGATGGTCGCTGCTAGCCTCTCACACGAAAATTGTGATCCCCTGTCCTGTGCTCATTCCCCCCACCCCCTGATTACTTGCCCGGCATGCCGTTGTGGCTTTGATCTGCCATGCTTAAATAACTGTGCACGTGAGCCTTCCATACTAATGACATGTCAGCAACATGCCATGTGTCGCCAGCACTTCCAGGAAGCTGTCATAGAAAGTATGTGTCTTTACTGCGTGGACTATCCCCGGTGCCATCACCCTCCACATCCTCTCCTAGCATGTCCCACATGCGGTGTTGGTCATACACCTACGGCAACCCCTGACGGATCTCCCTCTTTCTTGCCAGACGAACGACGAACACAGCAGTCCGAGGAGGAAAATAGATTTCTATATGAACCACCGGCAGAGCGATGTGCTCATAGTTTATCACCACCAGGGTGAGCTGTTGCGGATCATATCCAGCAGCAGCTGAACGCCCTTGCGTTGGACCGATCCTCACTGTCGTCGTCTGCCCATAGAGAAGGAATACATACTGAGGAAGCCCAAGAAAGATGCTCCATGCCGTTTGTGATGACCCACCGGAGATTCAACTAGCAGGTTGGTACCGAGGATTGAATGTTGGTACAAACGGTGGTAGACAGCTTACCGACAGGGTGAAAACCTGCTAAGAGGGTTTTACTAGGACCCGTGGCACCGGGTAGGGTATATGGGATTCGGGGGCTCAAAATCGGAGATCAGGNAAAACCTGCTAAGAGGGTTTTACTAGGACCCGTGGCACCGGGTAGGGTATATGGGATTCGGGGGCTCAAAATCGGAGATCAGGCCTGCCCTGCCCCCTCTGCATTGGACTGCGGCGGTAGACCGGCCAGAGGGACAGACCAGAGATATCAACGAGATCCAGAAGCGATATGAAGACAAATGATGAAACGGCGCCGATGCTAATAAGCCGGACAGCACAGCAAATGGAGAACAGGCATACGACGAAACTGGGCAAGAAAAGGCACGCGAGACTCGTGTATGAACCTCAGGCGGGAAAGAGAATACGTATCCTGGTGGTACTCCAGTTTTTTCGGTTACTTTCTACCTGGAATTTTTTTCGGGTTTTTTTCATTATATATTTTTAATTTTCTTTGGTTCTCTTGAGAAACGTGTCTCACGATGCTGGAACTCAGGAAGCCCGGTGCGTTTTTTGGAGTATTTAAGGAGTATGGAGTGCGAACTTCGAAGCAGACTGAGCAGTTGTGAGGTAGAAGGTCTGATGCACGGGGATTCCCCCAGTGCACATACAACGTGGTTACTCTGTGATAGTAAAGCCTCGACTACATTGTTTTTGAGTTTTCATCTCTCGTTTGAACCAGGCGAATGACTCTGCAGTTGCGCTGAGGATTGCTCACCTGGCGCCATATCTATTGGCTCATGTTGGTAGTGATTGCCTCATAGAGTACGATATGAGCACGGTACCCCCATGGGGGGTCTTCATATATTCATATCTTCATATTCATATTCATATATCTGTATTGATATATCATCATTCTTTTTCGAATGATCTACTGCTAGGTAGAAACGACGCCGACTAAACTGAGAGACTACCAAGAGTACGATCTTCTCCGACCGCAAAGAGGGTGGATCGAGGCTCGCCGCGTGAAGACTACCAAGCATCTAAGATCAAGAGAAGACCTCGGAAGACCTGCGACCTCGGAGCTGTATGCAGGGAGTGGACGGGGTAGAGGGAGAGGAAGGGGTAGGTGGTCAGGGGATAGGAGATATTGGATGGAATACCAGGCGACACCACCGGCTAATCCGGGCGTCGCCCCTGTACAAAACCTAACTCCTACAAGCGTGCCTAACCAGCCTGTTGGGTGCCTCCCCCCACCCGCGTATCCATATGCTTGGATGCAGCAACCCCCACCTCCACCACCCCCGCAACCACAATGGAGCTACGGATATACTCAGATGGCGAAACTTGTTGCCAACGCGTTCCCGGGTCCAGGGAACCGCGCATGGTTCACGCGCGAGCATCTGGAATTGATCGAGAAGTGGAAAAGCAATGACGCCAGCGAGGAGAAGAAAAAGGACGAGTCAGGAGAAAGCAGTAGGAGTGCAGGCACGAAGAAAGGGAAGGCGAAGGCCAGCACCAACTCAGAAGACGGGGAGAAGAAGAACTGGCTCGCCGAGAATTTCGGCGTTTCGCTGAAACGAATCTCAGGGAAGCTGGACGCTGTCGACAAAAGAACGAAGGAAGTCGACAGACAGAACGATGTGCTCTCTAAGAAGATAGAAGATCTCGAAGGTGTCCCGAAGAAAGGAGAAGCCAGCAGCAACGAGAAACGGAAGCGCGTCCTCGGTGTTAACTCACCTGCCGCAGAGCGGCAGAAATCCCGATAGCGCTCAAGAAGTGGTGGCATCAAGACGAGGCAACCGAGGATTGAAGTATCATCCGATGAGGAAGCCGAGAAGGGGCGAGCGAAGAATGCCGCTATTGAAGGGCCTCCTCTGGAGAACAAACTCCCTCCAAGTACCGTGAACTTGGAGGATGTGGTGAAGATGCTCGCGATCATTGCGGGCAAAGTGAACCAAGGACAAAATGATAATGACACGGGGGTGAAGATGGAGAGTAGATCGGGTGTGAAGACCAGCTGCGGGGTGGCGAATGCATCCACGGAAGACAACAGCGAGGGAACGGACGAGGAGGAGGAAGAGAAACTAAGGGTGAATCGAGGAGGACCGGGAGGAAGGGCCGAAGTGGGAATAGTGGAATACATGAGACAAAGGTTGGACCACTATATGGAGATGACAGGCAGGAAGATCAAGACGCTATGCCTGAAGAGGGATATGAAGTGGGAGCGGAAGGACAAAAGTGCATAGGAATTGGCGAAACAAGACACTGAAGAATTTACTAAGTTGATGAACGGCGGCACTGAAAAAGAAGATGGGGCAGAATCAACGCATGAAGAGGACGAAGAAGATGCCAATGGGTCAGATAATGACGACAGCCAGGGAGACGTCCAGGGGAACTAGGACTCTCCAAGAGAAGCTTGCTTCGTTCCCTCAGAAGATTAAGCAACACGATTGAGACAGCGGATGGAGAACAAAAACGTGATTTGCAGAGCGTTTTTCGACTGGGATCAATGCTTGCCGCACTCCTAGGATATTATAACTGGGGGCGGGCCTATATTAAGTATTGGGTTAACCTTGCTCTCGAACATGTAGACTTTGGGAGGGCGGATACATGTGTCTATGTCCTGATATCTCCTTTCTGCAAACAGACTTACGTAGGACAGACTAGGAGGAAACTGATGGACAGATGGATGGAGCACATCCGTGCGACGGAACAGGGACCAGAGTACAAAGTCCATAAATGGTTGAAGAAAAAAGGGGCACACACGTATTCGATTATCCCACTGTGGAAGGGATCGGCTATGGATCTAGGAAAAGTTGAATCCCGGATTATTAATAGCGAGAATCCTAGCCTAAACACGAGGAAATATAAGAGTAAGAACAAACCCCGACCCGCGAGACGAAAGCTGCACAAACCATGCGTAACCCAGATATGGAAGACGATCTCGTCCTCCTCTGATTTTTCGAATGGCTATGAGACTGTGAACTTGCTCAACATTTTGAAAAGTGCCAAGGGCACCCACAGACCAGTTGTTATCAGATGCTCAGGTGGGACCAAATGGTCTACCTCCTGGAGACTCATTAGACTAATCTATGGTGAATCCAAATTTCGTTGTGAAGATGGGCCATGTTTACTAAGAGATATGAAGATACTATTTGAGGAAGGCGGAGAATTTGAACTCACCTGTCTGGTAAAAACTGAATCTGAGGCAGATCGAAGAAAGGCTGAACTCATCGCATTACTGAGGGCCCCCTGGAAGCGAAGAAGCTTACTCAATGGAAAGAATGTCGTCGATTTGATGAACATGTTGAAAGGATTGAAATGTATTAACACAAAACGCGGTAGGCAGATCATCAGGAGCTTGATTGCCAACGAGTTGAAGAAACACTTGGGGATGAACTCAAGAGAGAGATCTGTAATTAAGATACCTTTTTGTGAATCTGTTGACAAACGCTGTATTGAGAGAGAAGTACGAGAGTGGATAAAGGAGAAAGTTTATCCCAAGGAACTCGCCGACCTGATGCAAAGAAAGCTAAGAGTAGTTTGGACTAAGTCCAAATCTGTCGCAGACATCTTGCATAATCACAAATCCATTGCCTCCGGGTCATACCCGGAATGTCAGTGTGACTTGTTTGAACTGCCAAAAAATGATGGGCACGTACGGGTCAGAATGAGCGACCTTCCTGAGATAAACTCTTTTCTCTATAACTCTCAGAACATTCCTTATCCTGGACGAATTGCGAGCTTGGACTTGATCAACGAAGCTTGCACGACCGGACTGAGAAACCTCAAGAGAATCGGTATCACTGAAGAATTCAGGGCAAAACCTGCGAAGATCACAAGGATAGGAGCAGCGAAAATTGATGGAAGAATTACAACTGAATATGTGTATGGTGTTAGACAAGCATTTGCGGGGCTGGTCTTGTCCCCTCTGGACCGTAATCCAGGGGCGACTCTGATCGAATGCCCCACCTTGTATCATGATGGACTAACACGTACCTTCAACAAGAATCCGAACTTCGAGATTTTGCAGAAATTTGAGGAAGAGGTGCTACAGGGAATGAAGAACGAATTTAAGAGATTAAAATTTGAACAAATTGGGAGGTGGGACAAAAACGGAAGACTGCAAAACGCCTTTACTATGAGTAAGGAGAAGGATCTGGATAAAAAACGACCCATATGTCCGTCATTCGCTAGCCTGATGAGATTTGCAGGGAAAACTTTTGTCAAAGCCCTGAACCTGATGATCCGAAAAAGCAATCAGAGGCACTTTAACCTGATGGCTGGCCAGGATCAAAAGAAATTCCTACAGGGAGTAAATGAGAAAGCATCCCGGTACTGCCTTGAAGCTGAGACAAGAACATATGACATTAAAGAAATGTTTTCAAAAATTCCCCACCAAGAGGTAAGAAATGCGGTAAAATGGATTTTTCAAGAATTTAAAAGCAAGGGCATCACTGGGTTAGATTGAAAACCAGGGGGAAGGGTGCCACCTTATGTAAATCGGCAGGGGAGCCAGGCTGGAAATCTGTCAGATTGAACCAGCTTGAAAAACTTGTTGATTTCCTACTGAGAAATGTTGTTTTTAAAGCCGCTGGACAAATCTTAAGACAGAACGAGGGAATCCCAATGGGAGGGCAAGCTAGTCCCCCTCTGGCCTGCCTTGTGTGTATGTATGAGGAAAACAAATTTTTGAAATCACTTGGTAGCAATGCCAGGTATATAACAGGAAAAAGGTATGTGGATGACCTGTTTTTGATTGGGTTTCACAAAAAAGGAAACTCAGCACAGAAAGAACAAACGAGCCACATTCTTCACAGAATATCTGACTGCTACCACAAGAAACTCAGGCTCGAAAGGACAGACACCAGTGTAAACATCCTAGATTTCTTGGAAACAAGAATATTTGTACTTGAGAATCCAACCGAAAAATTGTGAGTATGCATAAGTTCAAGAACGCTGAAAGTATCTGGAACGACCCCACGAAACCAAAGTACATGATCAACAGATGCTACGAATCATTTTCATCTACTGAACAAAAAATCACAACCATAGTCGGAACGCTCCACCGGATTCGAGCAAACACAAACTCCGATGCCTTGGTACCCATTGCACTGATTACTCTACACAGGGAATTGAAGGGGATGAATTTTCCTACTGAGATATTCCTTAAAGCACTCAACATTATGGCAGGGCGGGTGGGTGGCTTTTGGGCGGAAATGGCACCGAGGATTGAAGGTTGGTACAAACGGTGGTAGACAGCTCACCGACAGGGTGAAAACCTGCTAAGAGGGTTTTACTAGGACCCGTGGCACCGGGTAGGGTATATGGGATTCGGGGGCTCAAAATCGGAGATCAGGCCTGCCCTGCCCTGCCCCCTCTGCATTGGACTGCGGCGGTAGACCGGCCAGAGGGACAGACCAGAGACATCAACGAGATCCAGAAGTGATATGAAGACAAATGATGAAACGGCGCCGATGCTAATAAGCCAGACAGCACAGCAAATGGAGAACAGGCATACGACGAAACTGGGCAAGAAAAGGCACGCGAGACTCGTGTATGAACCTTAGGTGGGAAAGACAATACGTATCCTGGTACTCCTCCAGTTTTTTCGGTTACTTTCTACCTGGACTTTTTTTCGGGGTTTTTTCATTATCTATTTTTAATTTTCTTTGGTTCTCTTGAGAAACGTGTCTCACGATGCTGGAACTCAGGAAGGCCAGTGCGTTTTTTGGAGTATTTAAGGAGTATGGAGCGCGAACTCCGAAACAGACTGAGCAGTTGTGAGGTAGAAGGTCTGTTGCACGGGGATTCCCCCAGTGCACATACAATCTGGTTACTCTGTGATAGTAAAGCCTCGACTACATTGTTTTTGAGTTTTCATCTCTAGCACGTGGTTCACATGCCTTGTGCCGTGAGGATTACGAAGGGATAGTCCATGCGAGTTTTTTGCTTCCATACGTACGATGACAGTCAGTACTGTACTCATGTACGGCACCCCGACATGTCATGTCCAATTTGTAGACAGGGGCTGGAACGGCAATGCCTCTATAATTGCGGCCGGCATGCCTCTGTGTTCCTAGCATGTACGAGCCACGTAGCCTGTGACATCTGTCTGCGCCGTGCCATTCGATGCAGCAACTGTGACTGCAAAAATTGGATGCGGTGCTTCCATAACCCACACCCGAACCGGTCCTGTCCGGTCTGTAGGGGTGGCGACTCGCCATAGTTTTTTTTGCTAGAGTAGTCCGTTTCAGCGGTGAATATTTAGAAATCTGTGAAACCCGTCATACACCTCTCCCCTGCTCTTTGCATGTCATACTCTATCCTGCCCTCCACATATTTCTTTCCTTCCCGTTGCCCCTACCTCCCCTGCCGCATACTCCTAGAGAACTCCTCCTTCTATACCTTACCCTCCCCTCCACTCCCTTTGTACTACTAACAAATACATACGAATGAGCATCATTAAGAGAATAGACGATATGAAGATCAGAAATGAAATGAACGGAAGTATGCAGATGAAGGACGAACACAAAGACTGTATAAGCTGAAGATCTGAAGTGAAGTGAACAGTAGTACGAAGCTCTGAAGAGATGCACAGGAGCATACCTTCCCTTTTACTCTGCCTCCTCAAATAACGTGCAAGTGGGCCGTGAAGGCACACGGGGATGTGGGCAGCTGCCGCTCAACCACAATCAACGTGGGCAGCCTTGCGCGTAAGAGGCACAGTAAAAGGGGAGCTGCAAGAACAATGAAAGGGGTACCCCAAGGACAACGAAAAAACTGTCGAATTATAAAATTGCTTTAATATGTTGGACATCTCAAATGCTCTTGTTGTCTGCAATAGGACGAAGACTGCTTTGATTCTGAATCTATTCACCTGGGTGGAATTGGGGCTGTTGTGGGGAAAATCTAAAACACACACACACACATGCGCGCGCGCGCATACACACATTTTCACGAGAAGGCTCGGAGAGTGTTTCTGTGGGTGCCATTCCCATGGGCTGCTTTTTCGGAGCACATCGAAGAAATGGGGGCTTCTGGGGTGCTTTAAGCAGTAGCACTCCTGGTGTCGCATGAAGATCTTGTGGAGTTCGGGATTATGGCGCTCTATACACTCCACGGCTAGACAGCAAAGTGAAATGGAGGATGTCTGGCCATGGAGTGATAGAGATGGTGACGTCAGTGAGTCGTTTGGGATGAATAGTAGCGTGAATGTTGTCATGTTTGTGTAATTAATTTTGTATGGTTTTGTGGACTGACTCGGAGGGCTTGCCAAGTTTTTCCGGACCCTTGGGAGATTGGGTCGGTGCTGGTCTTGCGAGCCAGTAAGGGACAGCGGAAGAAGAAAAACCAAAATGAGGGACAACGGAAGAGGGACACTGGTCTTGCGAGCCAGTGAGGATACTTCACGGCCTCTCTCGCTTTGCATCACTCCTTGTATTACTGATCTGCTTCTGTTTTTTACTGCTTAAACTTTTTGCAAGGGTTTACCCCTCAGCATAAGGCCCTGCAACAGGCGCGTGCCCGGTGGGCCCCCCCCTGAACCTCAATGTGCTCTGAACTCGTCAACATCAATTTTTGTAAATCTTGGTGGGTGCCAGACAGTTGCCACGCACCAGTTGGTTCCGTCTGCTTGCTCGCGAGAATCGGAAATATGTGTGAGCCTTCTAGGCTCTTCCAGCAACGTGGTCGAAACAGGGAGTGCCGCACGTTTGTGCCTGGGCTGTTGGGCTGCCCAACCAATTCGGTCCCAGACCACTGTCTGAACGGGCCCGGGCGCAGGCACTTTGGGTACTGGAAACTCGGTCTCATGTGGCAAGCAAGTGGAATGCACCCACCACTTTCCATATAGGAAAGGGCCAGGCTGCCGGATGGATATTCGGGCACTTGCATAGTGGAGCGGCAGCGCTGCTGGAGCAAGCGCTTGTGGGCTGCCTGCTTAGCACTAGGGGCAAGTGTGCGCGCACGTGCGGTTGTGCGAAAGACAGGGCGCTGCCGAGGGCAGCACCATAGCCCAGCCTTCATAGCCATGGGACTTGGACATAGCCAGTGGAGGTGCTGGTGGTCTTCGTGTAAGAAGGAGAAGATGTGGGTGATGAGGTCGAGGGTGAGAGAGAGAGATGAGGTTGGTGATGTGAGGGCATGTGCCTAGTCTTGGCGATAGTTTACAAGGTCGACATCTTTATGTACTTCGGTTGTTGCTGGAACTTGCTACTGACGTGAACAGGATGCATTGCCAATTCGTAGGCTGCTAGTAGCTGTGTGATTGTAGTCTAGGCGCTGAGCGCCAAGTAGGAGGGAGGGCTCTGTATAAGTATGTTGGTGGTGGCGAGAGTATGCTCTCATTGACATTCGGATTCAGTGCTTTGGTTCTCCGTTGGTGGAGTATCAGTGCATTTCTGCTTTCTGGACAGCGTTGGACTTGCTGGCTTTCAATGTGATTTTGCATTCCGGATTTCTGTCATTTCGCTATCGCTCATTTTCCTTTCAGTTTGGTATCGGAGCTGGTTCGTGGCTCCTTCGCAATAGCTGTTTGGTGCTTCGCTGGATATGGTGGGGCAATGATAACACTTGTGCGTTGGTGTGCTGGCGGCCCAATGTCGAGTGGGCGTGCCAGGAAGGCTGTGTGGTGACATATAGGGGTGCGCGCTGGATGATGAGAGGTTGCTGACATGGCATTTAAGCCGAGGTGGAACTGCATTGTATTGTGGGTTATGTCGAGGCATCGTCCGGTCATCATAAATGCACGTCAAGTTATTGGCGAGAAATTTGTCATTGGGGGCTTATGAGGTACGTTGCTCCTTACCTTATCTACCCTCTTCATTTCTTCTTACCGTGAGGAAGTGAGTTGTCTTGAGAGTCCTCTCATTGTGAGGTGTCGCGAGTGCTCAACCTTGAGAGTCTTGAGAGCAAGCTGGTGGGAGACGGGCGTTGCCTCTGAAGGGCCCTGGACGAAGCACTTGGGTCACTGTCATGATGCCAACCCGCTGGGACTAGTACACGCATGCTTTGCCGCTTGTCCTTTGGTCTGCTTGCTGCGCTGTAGAGGTTATGTCGGGCAGGCCAGCCCTATGAGGAAGAGATGAGTACCGGACAATCTATAAAGAGACTCTAGCGTGGACACACGACTCGTGCTGTATGCGAGTATAAAAATAGTACGGTCGGGGCTGGCCAGTTCTGCATTGACTTGGGGCACAAGGGTGGGCCGATCGCACACCTTCGGACACACCGCTGAGCCAGAGCTTCAGGACGTTGACACAAAGTGACTACCAAAGAAGGATATAGAGGGAGGGAAGATTCCAGTAAACTATTCGATGGTTAATTGTTGTATAATTTCATTCTGCATGGACATCTGCAAATGATTTTATGTTTATTTTTGATTAGTTAGTTGTGATGGACTTTGCAAACAACTAACAAATGGCTGACTATAAAGTAGTTAATATTCTTGGCTGCATTGCAATCTGTTTCAGACTAGTAAAAAGTTGGATAAAGTTGTTTGTGTTACGATCCTGGCCAATTTCGAAGTTTACATTCATCAGAAAGTACAATGTCGAGAGAACCGACAGCTTTCAAAGAAGCATTGAAGCAAGCCGGACTGCATACATACAGAAGGAAGAATAAAACATAGACTGACAATAAACGATCACTGTTCGGTGACGACAGTCAATTGGAAAAGGAGGCGGGCCCAAAGAGACGAAGAGCAGAAGAATCAAAAGGGGGGAAGGAAATGGACATGGCTGACACAACGAATGAGGAGGTGACGGAGGCGGACCCAACGGGATGTGAGGCAGATGGGGAAACAGAGGGGAAGAGCAGCCCAGCGGAAGCCCCATCCACTGACAGGGAGGATCGATCCAGGCGATCCCTGGCTTGGCTCAGGGACTATGTAGACAAGGCCAAACGGGAAAGGGAACACGCCTTTGACATCTGCGTGGCATGTTTAAAACATGCAGAGAGGCCTCAAGTAAATGGGAAGAAGGGATCCATTGCGGGGATTGACAATTCATCCAATCAGTATGAAATGCTCAGAAAGGAGAAAGCGGAAGAGTTCTCTGAGTATACGGACTTCACGTACGCAGAAAAGAAAAGGGCAAGAAACCAAGGTATGGAGGACAAGGACAAAACCATCCCCACAGCCAAGGATAACTTTCAGGATCTGCGTCCCAAGATGAGGAAGGTGGGTAAGAACCAAAAAAAGAAGGAAACCAGTATGGAACAAACAAATATGGAGGAAGAATCAGAACGAACCCTTCTGGAGAAAGAGGCAGCAGTTGTCTTGTCGCAAACAGAGAAATTGAAGAAATGGAATAAGGAGTACACTTCAGAATTTACTACCATTACATAGATAGCAAAGGGGAAGGCGCCGCTGGTGACAGAGTCGGCCAGAACACCACGTAGAACACTGAGAAACATCCGACCACTTATTGCTGCCAGATATGTGGTGAAAGCACAGGAATGGCAGATCGCCACGGATGTTTCTTTCTATATATATATATATATATATATATATATATATATATATATATATATAAATCCCTCACCTTGTGGAAGGATCGAATGTCATCAAAGCTCTCAGAGAAAAGGTAACAACGGAGACCCCGCTGGGTGTTTTTGAAATTGTCCCCCTGGAAGAGGGAAAGACAGACCCCATCATTCAAGAAGATTCAGAAAGTTCGCAGAAGCGAATGGGGGACGTGGGAAGAAATTCCCTGAGGGCCTTCTCACCCCTAATTGTTAAGATGCCGGAGGAAGCGCAACTGCGGTCCGGAATGATTTGGAAACCTTGGAGAACGGTAACTGAAGTTCCCTACAACATTTTAGCAGACATAGGCATATCAGCTGAGCTGACGGCAGCAACAGTTGCACACATAGTCTCAACAGGGCTGCTAGAGGGGGACGAGGAGCTGGTCGCAAGGGCATATGCCACTGACTGGGAAAGATTCTACAGGAGTGATGCCTCGGATAACGACTGTGACTCGTGGGACGGGGACGATGAAAGAGAAAATTTGGGTCTGAGCCCCAAATTGGAGAAGGACAGGAGCGGGAACAAAGGGCTGGATGGGCCAGATGTCTCAGGAAAGGTATCACCTTCCCTATCAGGGGATAACGAGCCGAAGAACGATCAGAGGGGGACCAGTGAGGGTGTGGATACGGAAGGGACCTCTCCTCCCTAGAGGCCTTGTCACCAACCCAATTCCCTAGCCCTGTGCAGCTGCAGCCATAGAGAGCTATAGGTTAGCTAACGAGGGAGGGGAACGAATTGACTAGAGGAATCAAGGGTTAGTCATCAGAAGTTGGAACGTTAACGGACTCGGGAACATAGTGGACAAAGAAGAAAAATGGAACGATCTAATAAAAGGCTTGAGAGTCACTAACAAGAAAGTAACAGACATCATATTAATACAAGAAACCCACCTCACCTTCTCGGCGGAACACAACAGAATCCGGTCGTTCCTGGAGAGACGAAGTATGGTCGGCAAACCCTGCCTCAAGCTCCAAAGGGACTGCGATTCTGGTTCTCAAATCCTCTCGTGTCTACACAGCAGGATCAGTACTAGATAAGAGAGAAGATACTATTGAAGGGAGATGGTGCCTATTACATTTGAAATGGAAGGACGAGGCGTTTCTGCTGATTTATGTATACACACCGAATACTACTTCGGGGAGATCGTCCTTTCCGGCGAAGCTCAGTAGCTTGATTCCGCCAGTGGTCCCCTGTGTCCTGGCAGGCGATTGGAATGCCACCATGGACCCGGTAACAGACCGCATATCTCGATCATCTAACAGTCACAGCTCAACGGAGGCACTACCAATCCAAGAACTGATGCTAGACCACAACCTGGTAGATCGGTACAAAACCCTGCATCCCACCAAAAGAACGTTTACTCTGGTCAAGAAAAATCATGCCCAACACACCGCTTTCTCACGAATAGACTACTTCTTGGTTTCAGACACAGCAGTCAAGGGTGTTGAGGTCTTGCCTTTGGCTCCATACCCAGGGTTGGACCATAAGCCAATCGAATTGTTAATAAGCTTCGACCAATTCGTTAGGATGGGGACTAGCTTCCACAAGCTAAATAATTTCTCTTTTGCTCAGTCAGACGTTCCAAAAGGAGGTATGCGACTGCTGGCTGGGTCAGAGGTGCGCACGCTTGAGTACGGAGACCCGGTGGGAATGGTTCCAGAAGACTTATTCCATTCTTTCGAACACAACGGCCAAAATCTCTAGGAAGCTTGCATCCATACGAAAGCAAAGGAGACAGTCTCTTTGCTCTGAAGCTAGCAGGGGCTAATCTGATTGATAACCCTTCATCACCACTGTACAATGATATCTTCGAGAAAGCGCGCGAAGAATTGGCACTGTGGAGGTGGTGGGATCTTAAAGGGCTGCAAATAAGAGTTAGAATGTGCGAACACGATCTCAGTGACTCAATGACGAAACAATTCTTTGCTCGAATCAAGGCCAACTCGAGGGGTACGATAGAGTGCTTGAAGTCGACTTTAGACCCAGAGATTACAAAATCTGACAGCGAAGGGATGTTAGAGATAGCTAAAAACTTTTACAAAGATCTCTACCAGTCGAAGATCCCCACACCAGCATCGTCCAGCACGAGGGAGGCAAGGCTGAAAATGCTCCAATACTTGGAACAAACGATAACAGCCGAACAGGCTGAGGCGCTAGACAAACCGATCACGTTGGAGGAACTGCACCAAGCTCTAAGAGACATGAATTACGACAAGTCACCAGGAATTGATGGACTAACGAAAGAATTCTGGGAAAAATTTTAGCCTCTATTAGGAGCAGATTTGTTAAATTTTTACACTGACAGTTGGACTAGAGGGGGACTGGGGAACATGCTCAGTAATAGTGTGGTTACACTACATTACAAGAAAGGGAATAAAGAAGATATCAAGAATTACAGATCGATCTCGCTCTTGACACTTCCATACAAGATACTGGCTAAGGCTCTTTCCAACAGAATTACCAAAATCACAAATAAATGCTTCCATATTGACCAAACGGGCTTAATCCCAGGCCGGTACATTCTAGGTAATGTACTTACACTAAACGAAGTAGTCAGGAAGGTTAGGAGAGGAGAATAAACACTGCCATTCTCTTCTTCGACTTCAAAAAAGCCTACGACCAAGTAAATTGGGACTTCTTGGAGGCGAGTATGGAAAAAATGAGAGTGGGGCCGAATTTCAGAAAGTGGATTCGTATCCTGTACAAAGATGCAATTGGCTGTGTCCAAGTAAACGACCTATTATCGGAATGCTACCCGATATCCCGTTCGGTCGGCCAAGGGGACCCGTTGGCCCCGTCAATCTTCCTCTTTGTAATGGAAGCCATTGCATCATTCCTACACAAGGATCCGTCGATCCATAGACTGCCTGAGGTCAACGTGGGCTCAACCCACCAAATGAGTTTTCCTTCGGCAATCCTGTTCGCATACGATTTGACAGTCTTGATTAGAGCGCCAGACTTGTCCTTCAAAACACTGGCTAAGGCGATGGAAGCTTTTAGACTGGCCTCGGAAATGAAGATCAACTGGGGAAAGACAATAGGATGGTGGCTATCAGAGGAAGAACCCCTCCAACTACAAGGCGAGGAAGCGGCCATGACTTGGGAAATGCCAGACACCCCTACCCGGTACCTTGGTATACTTATGACAAAGGACAGTCTAGCACCCCAAATGGGCGAGAACATATTGGCCAAACATATTAATAAGCTTGGGAGATGGGGCAATGTCTTCACCTCACTTATTGGTCGGGCTCTGGTTCTTAACACATCAGTTTTTTCAATGATGTGGTATATAGCCTCCATCTGGACAGTCCCGGACAGTTCTATTAAAGAACTGAATCGCAAAGCAAGATCCTACCTATGGACAGGAGATCCCAATAAAGAGAGTGGCATACCTAAGATCGCATGACATTACATCACTAGGAAGCCCCAAAAGGGGGGGGTTAGGGATTATAGATCCTAGATTGGAAACAAAAGCTCTTCAAATCAAATGGATTATCAAGCTCTTGATGAATCCGGACAGTGCATGGAACAAGTTAGCCCTCGACAGTTCCAGAACCCTGGCCCCAGTAACCTCGCCTGAAGACATGTCGGGACTATTTTGGGTGATGAATAAGGAATGGGCCATGAGTACAGGACGAAGGAATCGAAGAAGGAACGACAGATTAGAGGAAGGCAGACCTCCCACCCCGTATTGGTCAGCGCTGCTTCGGATCTGGAGGGAGATAATGCCTAGTAAGACTAATAGACCTAGGTCCAAGGATGAAGTCATGAGGCAGCCACTCTTTGGTAACCAATGGATGACAAATGAGGGCGACAATCCTCTCTACCTCGAACACAGATGGCTTTCCTGGGTTAAGAATGGAATGTGGAAAATCGCCCACTTATGGAGCGAGGAGAGGAAGGAGCGGAGGACTGAACAGGAACTAAGCATACAACTGAAAGGGTGTCATAGTCGAGGTCCCAACCTCCAGTATATCATTAGTATCATCCACAAGAATGGAAAGATATCTTGGTCGAAGTTGCGCCGTGGAGGCCCGAAGAGTGGGGACTCAAGGTGCAAGAAAAACCAAAGATAAGGCTCTTCTTCTTCGCCAACCAATCTCCTCCTCCTTATCTCCTCCCCTCTTATTCAAACAAGAAATAGCAATAATAATGTTGAATGGCTGATCAATGTCAGAATCCCACTTCTACTGCAGGCACAATATGAGGTCCACCATAGCCATGGCCACCCTTCTCCTTCCGCTCACATGTAGACCGAGGCTATGGCAGACTACTGAGGGCTCAACCCTCTTGTCCAAAGGACAACCCAAATCAGCTATGTCGCTGCCTCCTTGTGCAAAGGACAGTGCAAAGCAGCTATGCCGCTGCTCACTAGGCCGCCATGCCTGTCTCTGCCCCGAACTTCCTTGKTGCGGCACTACCCCAACTGGGGCCTTCCTGATGCAGCGCCTAACAAGGTGATGAAGATGGTATCCACCATAGCCAGGTAGGTACCTCGCCACTGTCCTCCTTGGTCCCCTTCTCCCTCCTCCTCTTGCCGGTAGAGCTCCACCATAGCCAAGGTGGAAGCTCCCGACTTCTTCCTCCCAGCAGCATTGTATCAACCAACGCTCTTCCAACCAGCGCTCCAGCAGTGTGACGCCCATCTCGCACACTGAAGAATGAGGCCGAGTCCTTCCCTCGGCCTCTTGATATAGCGGCCTGCTTGCCTCCTGGGCGGTGACTTCCAGGCCGCTCGGCCTCCCAAGCAACCGGTACCTCCTCCCTTTCGGAGGGAAACATCATTGCAGACTCTGATATTGTCTGTACAGGCTCTAGACTCAGACTGGATGGACTGGTACTGGCCTAGACCTAGCCTACCGCTACCGGGCCTCTAAAAATGCCAACTTTTTCTTCTTGTGCTCGGCCTCGAGTACCCGACACATCTACTGGTACTAGGTGCAGTACCGGCCTACCTGCTACTTGAGTGTTTTTCCGCTACTCCAAGGGTCGTGGGCCTCTGGCTCTGCCACTTGAGTGTTTTCCCCTGCTGCAACCCTCAATGCCACGACTACAGGTCAGTACCGGCCCTACGGGCTTGCCAAACAAGCAAGTACCCTTTCAAGTCACACACACACTCATGCCGACAAGCACTCAGACAGGCACGCAAGTCAACAGGCATGCACACATACAAACTTAGAAAACACAACAGAATGCGGGAATCTCAGCAAGGCATCCATTCCATCGACAAAACTTCATAAATCAGCAGTGTTCTCAGTCTGTGTTATGGCGGGTCATTACACTACTGCCCCCTCAAGAGGGAGGTCCCTTCGAGCGAGTAACTCAATCAGAGTCCTTGCATAATGCATCGTAAGTGTAAATAGCAAAGACAGATCGGGTATGTTCCGTAGGAGTGAGGGTAGCAGTGAATTTAGGTTGCTGTTCGGAGCTAATCAGTCGCTCATATGCATTGACGACTCGCGGGGCACTCTGCAACAAGTCTTTCTTAGCGATCCAATAAAAGTCATTCAACGGGTGGTACAAAAAATGAACTTTATACTGTCTGTTTCTCCCCTTTCCACTGTGCTTGACAATTCTATCAACCTCATGATCGCCTTTGATTGCACGAGGGATCATTGACTCTCGATACTTAAAAAGTTTCAGGTGATTCATACGGAAACAACTTTGACGCATGAAAGACTGGGTACGTACGTAGGTGAGGAGGCATGTCGATTGTGTAAGAAGGACCAAAGGAATCATCTCCTACTCGGTTCAGCACCTTCCACGGACTGTAGTACTGAGGAAGAAGCTTTCGTGATACACCTTCTTCTTCAGAAAACTTAGACATCTTGACCCAGACATAACTTCCTACTGTGAAAGGGTCAGGCTGGCGCTTTTTGTTTGCATGCTTAATCATGGCACTGCATCGCCTTTCCATAGCTGCGACAACAACTTTGAGCAAACGATCAAACTTAGCACTGTAGTCTGGCTGGTCAAGTGTCAGGCCAGGTGGCTGGTCAGGAAACAAATAAGATAGGGGGTTGCGAATTTTCCACCTAAGGTGCGACCGGTTAGGTGTCATCCGGGTGGAGTGTATGGAGTTGTTGTACAACCCCTACACAATCGGCAATTCCTCATCCCAAGAGTTCTTATCAGGCACAATTAGAGCTCGGAGAAGTTGGATCACAGTCTGGTTGATCTCCTCGGCCAGTCCATTGGCTTCGGGATGTCGACCAAACGTCATCTTGAGTTTGATGTCATAGATCTGGGAGGTGAAGTCCTTTCAGTCTGCACTTATGAACATAGTGTCCTGGCCACTTACAAGAGTTTTTCGGGGGTCCACACTGCAAAATGTACTTCTTGTGAAACTCTTTGATCACAAGTTCAGTTGGGGCATGAGGTGGCAATGGGATCAAATTCAGAAATTTTGAAAAGTGGTCAACGATCACCATTGCTTGCGAATATCCATTCCTACTTTTTTTTCCCATGTCCGTGAAGTCGATGGAAAGAGACTCTCCTAGGCCATCAGGAATAGGAAGAGGATGCAGCAGCCCATAGGGCTTCTGCCGAGACGGTTTGATGCGTTGACAAACTTCACACTCAACCACAAATTTTCGTGTCATTCCTTTCATCTCAGGCCATACAAACTTTTGCAACAGACTTTCGTATGTCTTTTCAAAACCGAAGTGCCCACTCCGACCATGAGCCAAGGCCAAGAAGTGAGTACGGATAGGCTCATGATTAGGTACACACAGGCAGTCGTACTTCCCGTAACGTCGGAAGAGCAAACCTTTATACTCATGGAAGTCAGGCTGACTTTTAGGGTCAGCCTGGATCCTCTCAAGGATGGGACTGAGTTCCGGATCCTTGGCAGAATGCTCAACTAGTTCCTCCTTTAAGTTCTTACGGAGATCATAGGAGCCCACAAGACTAGTCATGTACTCAGGGTGGCGATACAAAGCATCCGCGACGCGATTGTAACAACCTTTCTTGTGCCTAAGTTCGAAATCATACACAACAATCTCATGCAGCCAGTGGGTCAATGTAGTTGATGGATTATTCTGTGTCTGAATCCATTTCAAAGTCTCGTGGTCTGAGAACACTTTGAAAAGGCGACCCAAGAGGTAGTGCTTCCAATGATCTAGTGCCTCTCTCAAGGCATAGAGTTCTCGCATGTAAGTGGAGGCAGCTACCTTGTCACTGACATACGTTCGTTGTAGAATTCGAGTGGACGTAAGTCGTGGCCATCATCTTGTTGCAGCACTGCACCAATCCCATACAAGCTTGCATCCGTAGTTACTACGAATGTAGGTTTGGGATCTGCAATGCGGAGCACCGGATGACTCGCCAAAACCTCCTTCAATGCTTAAGGCTGTTGTGCATTCCCCATCACATGTGTAGGACACATTCTTGCTGGTCAATCTGGACAGCCGTCGGGCAATGATAGAGAATTTGGGTACAAACTTACGGTAGTATGACGCAAGACCAAAAAAAGAATGCAACTCGCGGACATTTGCCGGTTGAGGCCGTTTGCAAATGGCCTCAACTTTGGTTGCCTTGGGCTCTAGGCCTGCAGCAGACAACTTATGTCCAAGGTAGATGACGTTGTCCCTCCAAAACTCAAATTGCTCCAAGTTGAGATGGAGTTGCGCATCCTTGAGGATCTGCAACACTTCCTCAAGGTGTCTCATGTGCTCCTCCATCGACTTGTTAAAGATTAGTATGCCATCCAAATAAACAACAACAAATCGATTGATCTGATTGCGGAACACCTTATCCATGAGACTTTGAAAGGTGGCCGGTGCATTCGTGAGGCCGAAGGGCATGATGGTAAACTCGTACAACCCATCACGAGTTTTGAATGCAGTTTTAGGCTGGTCTGCAGGGTCGACTTCAATCTGGTGGTAGCCAGACTTGATATCAATCTTGTTGAAGACCTTGCATCCACCTACAGCATCAAGCAGATCATCAATACACGACAAAGGGTATGCATTCCTTCTTGTTATTCTATTCAGTCCACGGTAATCGATACACATCCGTAGTTTGGCTCCTTTCTTCGGGACAAACAAAACTGGTGCACCGAATTCGGATTCGCTTGGCGTGATCCATCCCTTCCCAATCATGTCATCAATCTGTCTTTGTAACTCTTCCAATTCGCTTGAGCCCATTTGATAGACACAACCTTTTGGAGGAGTGCTCCTTTTATCAACACGATCTTGTGTCGGACCGGACGCACGGGGACTCCATGCGGTTTGGCCAAGACTTCACGAAATCGGTTAAGAAGGTTGCGGATATTTGATGGGATTTCTTGAGGTGGATCATCACTTTCAGGTGCAAGCATACCGGATTGCATAGGTGCAGCCAAAACAACAAAATTTGAAGCAAAGTCGTTTGGACTAGAAGTAGACTTAGTAGAGGTAGAAGTAGTTGCGTTAGAAGTAGAAATGGCATGCAAAGTAGAATCATTATGTACAACGAAAATAGAAGGCACATGAGTAGGCCTAACAAAGGCTATATACATTTGCTCATCAACTTTGCTCTTGCACCACGTTTTGCAAAATTGCATTGCATTGAGAAAAGTTACTTGGGACTGTGTGGCTCATCCAAGAGGACTGGACGCTCGATTCTTATGGCATCTTTGACCACAAATTGTGAGTCCTTCCATGGTTCTTTCACATTGGGCCTGCAACCAGCCCAAGCCAATAACCGCGTCGAAGGGGCACTATCAAGGACATAGAAGTTCAACTGATGCGTGATTGTGCGGTCTGCGTCAAAGGTAGTGTGCACACCTTTGACTGCATGCGTAGATGTGACAACCTCTTGGTTGCCCACTTGGGTCAGACAAGGGTTCTGCAAGATCACTTGCTTCATTCCCAAGCGTGCCTTACGAATGTCGTGCGGTGAGAAGTAGTTGGCGGTTGCGCCACAATCAGCCAACGCACGGATGTAACGCGGAGTTTGAAGAAGATCAACTTCGTTTTCCCTTGCACGCGTTCTTGCTTCATGTGAGCCCAGTGCATCAAGAGAGCATGAAAGTCAATTTCTTCCGACTCCACCCAAGGCTCCTTGTATAGGATGTGCACTTTCTCGGCCTTGGAATCAGCATCAGATGGGGTATCAGGAGAGGTTTGCTGAGTGGGATCAGAATCCGTATCTGCACTTACATGTTCAACCTCTCCGTCTGTAGAGTGTGCTGATGATGTCTCTACCCCCTTTGCTGGTTTCCCTGCTGCAATTTGAAGCAATGTTGGACTGAATGTCCCGGTTTGGTGCAATGCAGGCAAACCCCTTTCTTCACCCTGTGTTTCCACTCACTTTCACTTATCCGGAGACCTACCCATGGTTTTGTGGCATGATCTTCTGGTTTGGGTGGAATCTGCGCTCCCTTGGGAAGGAAAATGGTGTTAGTGTTATTCTTCACTGTGGTCCTTGGTCCCTTACTTTTGAAGGAAGTCTTCTTAAAGGCATTCATAGATTCATCGTGATTTACATACTCAGACTCATGGGCTGACGAAGCGCAAGATGCCTCGCAGTCTTGCTCTTGATCGTCATCAAGAGAAGGGTCCTCTGCGATGGTCTCCTCGTCAACCTCAAGTAGATCGTGCGTTGCAAAACGGTTGCTGCCTGGAAACCGTTTGAGCCCGGTGGTCTTTTTGCCACCCGATCCACCCGGAAGGTCTTGTGACTCCAGCTTGACTAAATCCCGCATGAGGGTAAGCCAATATGTATACGTTATGAGTCCGAGCCTGAGGCGATGTGTCACAGTAGAGGGGACCATACCTTTTATCACATCCAAGCAAGATTGCGCAGTCATCTCCAGATCCGAAGTAGCAAATAGTTTACTAACATACTGTTGCAGACTATGCATGGTGGCGGTCCGCTTGCTGTGCTTGAGCTTGTCAAGCTTAAGTCTAGCTTCGGCTGCAACATGTGGATCAACATATTGTTTGATCAAGAGTTCCTTGAGTGCAGCTATAGGCGTAGCCTTCAGCCATTTGTTCAGGTCTATTCTTTTATCTGACTGTACAACTTGGACTTCTAAGAAGCCCTTTACGGCGGGTTCCACATTGGTCCCTAGGACCGACGACTGAGTCACCGGGGGTGTCCCCAGCACATCAAAGTAGGATCGCATGGAGCTGATCCAAGATTCGATGTCGTCTTTTTCATCATACTTAGACGGGATCTGTGCCGCCTTCCTATCCACATAGGGAAAACTGTCGTTAGGACTAGCGATCGTTGGGTCCGAACTCGGGGCTGCAACAGTTCCAGAATGCTCTGCACTGCCACTTGCCGTTGCAGCAGCAGCAACAACAACAACGGGGTCTGGACCTGCTGCAGATCTGGATAGGCTGTTGGCCACACTCAAAGAAGAAGAAGAAGAAGAAGATATAGTTGGAGGGGCAAGAACGGACTGACACGCAACACTAGAAGCAGGGTAAGCAGGCAGAAGGACACTTTGGGCCGGCTGCAAGCTAACAAACGTTGCAGCTGGTCATGGTGCTGCTGCGCCATCAGGGCCATATCCTCACGCAACGTTTTGAGTTCGTCAAACACCTTTGCGAGTTGGCCAGTATGGTCTTCAACAGACCAGACATCTATTAAAGCCCTTAGGAGGGGAACGGTTTTCTCTTCCACCTCAGCATTAGTTAAGGCGGGCACGGTACTGAAGACGGCTTCGTGAGGCTTCACCTTATCTTCCCTGTCCTTCTCCTTTTCTTCCTCCTCCCTCTTCAACGCTTTTTCATAGAAGAACTGGTACTGCGCTTTTTCTGCCTTGGGGGCAACGTTAATTTGCAACTTCCATTCTGCTGCAGATGCCATAATGGAGGATGAGGGTGTTAATAAGTATCTCAAGAGGGGTCTGTACTTCCTCACGCGTATGGGACAAACACTCCTCTTCCCTCTCCTCACTCCCTCAAGAGCCACACTCAGAAGCTTCTCTCTTCTCTTTGCGATCGTGTAGATGCAGACATTTAACGAACCCAATGAAAGAAACAGTTTGAAAACAATTAGAAGAGAAGGTAGAACTCCTAGCTGGAGCGGCAATTCATTTGGACTAGAGAGCAATCAAAACAAATAAAGATCAGAGAGATATGATTCCGCCACATAGTCTGGACCGACTACGCATGAGGTCCTCTCAAGCCTAGCCGGACTCAGCTCCGTAAAGACACAGCAAATCAGATTCAAAGTGTACCACGTAATGCAAGAGAGAATTGAGTGGTGCCCAAGGTGCGAGTCACGCCGCGGATCGTGCGGTAAAGTCCGATAAAACGTCTCAGCTGAGATCCCCTCAGCAGCGAGTGTCCTGGTCCGAAAGCATGAACTCCGAGTCCCAATCAGATAGAGCAAGGTAACTAACGTCAATAGATTTGGGCCTGAGGGGCCCTTTTTGTTTGTGCCTGGTCCCACCGAGTCCCAAATGGTCCCAGTGGAGTCAGAACTGGATCCCAACCAACAAGAGTTCCACAAAGACCTACTCTTTGTCCCTATCGACTTGAAAAACAAAATTTTGCCCCAGAAAGAACCTACAGACTACAACCGTTCAGAATGAAATAGACAAAGCACTGTAGAAAGATAAGGCATGGCACATAAGATACTCCATCCATTCACTCATCAGGTGAGTAAGTAGTTCACACACTTCACACAAGATCAAGACTATGGAGGATGGAAGAAGAACCCAGAATACCCCAACAGGCAGTCAATTCCATGCACACACACATGAGCACCCTGGCGGCACGACACTTATCTGAGTGGCCGGGCTCTTGAGATGAAAAGAAACTTACCCCCCTCTCACATAGTCCTCCTAACCCAATTAACATCCTCTACACTAGTGTCCTATCATCTAGGAGGGTCAACATCTACCCCAAAGTACAACGCCGGATCCCCCGTCGACATTGAAGATCATAGTAGCAACTTGCAGTCTGTAGGTGCAGATATGGCTGCCACCCTCAAGCTTGCCTAACTTGAGGGGAGCCCTAAAGTCACTCCTCGTCTTCCTTGAAGTCCAGATTCCAGTTGTAGGTGCCCTTCATTGGCGCCTCTCTCAAATTGCATCACGAAGTCCCACCTTGTGTCTCGCCACCACAAACATGCACTCAAACAACCTGGCCGGGTCTAATGTCGACCCTACACGACCCTGCCAGGTGGGAGCAACTTCCCCTTACCACGCTGCCCCACTTAAGCCTAACTTCCACCCTAACCCTAAGTGGTTAGCCCTTACCACTAGGGTTAGGGTTATGGCGGCAAAGTCAACTCTTGCCAGCAAGTAGAATCTGCTCCGATACCAATGTTACAATCCTGGCCAATTTCGAAGTATACATTCATGATTCATCAGAAAGTACAATGTTGTCCAGTTGCGAAAAGAAATGAATGAACTTGAGAGGAGAGAAAGGGAAAGAAGAAGAAGAAGAAGTAAGAAAGAAGAAGAAGATGAGGTACTCCAACATAGACCAAAGATAAGGCGCTTCTTCTTCGCCAACCAATCTCCTCCTCCTTATCTCCTCCCCTCTTATTCAAACAAGAAATAACAATAATAATGTTGAATGGCTGGACCAGAATCAATGTCTGAATCCCACTTCTACTGCAGGCACAGCATGAGGTCCACCATAGGCATGCCCACCCTTCTCCTTCCTCTCATGTAGACCGAGGCTATGGCGGACTACTGAGAGCTCAACCCTCCTGTCCAAAGGACAACCTAAAGCAACTATGTCGCTGCCTCCCTGTGCAAAAGACAACGCAAAGCAGCTATGCCGCTGCTCACTAGGCCGCCATGCCTGTCTCTGCCCCAAACTTCCTTGGTGCGGCACTACCCCAACTGGGGCCTTCCAGATGCAGCGCCTAACAAGGTGATGAGGATGGTGTCCACCATAGCCAGGTAGGTACCTCACCACTCTCCTCCTTGGTCCCCTTCTCCCTCCTCCTCCTACCTGTAGAGCTCCACCATAGCCAAGGTGGAAGCTCTCGGCTTCTTCCTCCCAGCATCTATGCATCAACCAGCGCTCTTCCAACCAGCGCTCCAGCAGCGTGACGCCCAACTCGCACACTGAAGAATGAGGTTGAGCTCTTCCCTCGGCCTCTTGATATAGCGGCCTGCTTGCCTCCTGGGCGGTGACTTCCAGGCCCCTCGGCCTCCCAAGCAACCGGTACCTCCTCCCTTTCGGAGGGAAACATCATTGCAGACTCTGATATTGCCCGTACAGGCTCTAGACTCAGACTGGATGGACTGGTACCAGCCTAAACCTAGCCTAACGCTACTGGGCCTCTAAAAATGCCAACTTTGTCTTCTTCTGCTCGGCCTCAAGTACCCGGCGCATCTACTGCTACTGGGTGCGGTACCGGCCTACCTGCTACTTGAGTGTTTTTCCGCGACTCCAAGGGCCGCGGGCCTCTGGCTCCGCCACTTGAGTGTTTTCCCTTGCTGCAACCCTCAATGCCACAGCCACAGGTAAGTACCGGCCGTATGGGCCTGCCAAACAAGCAAGTACCCTTGCGGGTCACACACACACTCATGTCGATAAGCACTCAGACAGGCACGCAAGTCAACAGGCACGCACACATACAGACTTAGAAAACACAGCAGAATGTGGGAGTCTCAGCAAGGCATCCATTCCATCGGCAGAACTTCAGAAATCAGCAGTGTTCTCAGTCTGTGTTATGGCGGGTCATTACATTTGTAGGAATCTGACATTATATGCTGTTACCGCTTGGCTACTTTCGGACAAAGTTGGACAGAACATTTATTTTATTTTAATTTAATTGGTTGGATCCCATGTTGCGGTAGGTCCCAGCGAGGACACTATTGCAGATTGCATGTCACACATAGAAGACAATGAGGTTGGAGAACTAGACCAGGGAGATAGGAGACTTGCCTGTAGACTTGCACTCAGTCAGCCGATCACTTTCTTGGTGTTATAGTCAGGAGATGAAAGGAGACTGCGGAGAGAAGCTAGGGAGAGGCCCATATTGCAGGGGGCTAGGGCAGTAGCAGCCGACACTGAGAGGGCACTCACAGCAGCCACATCAGCAGAAGCTAGAGCCACAGCAGAGGCAGCCATGGCTACCGTCTCTGCTATGTATGCCTCTTCTCAGGCCAGTTCGTTAGGTACCACTTCGGGTATGGGTCTTCCACTAGTCATTCTGTTGGCTTGCAGGTCCGCCAGCATCCACAACTGTCAGCAAAGGATTATGGGATCCAAGAAGCAGACGCTCTCCACAACGAGCTACAGTGCCAGTTGCAAGATGTAGAGAAGAGAAGAGAAAGAGCTAGAATTAGAAAAGCTAGGCTAGGGTCAAGGGCAAAGGAACTAGGCAAGTTAAAAGCTATACTGGAGTCGACTTTCGATCCTGTGGTTTTGTCCCTTCGGAACTCCTTGCTGAGTCTAGCCGAAGCGCAAGGCGTACAGCAGGAGATGTTGGCTGCGCCGATAGCTGGTCAAAACCAGATTCTGACCGCATTGCGGGCGCCTCAACCTCCGGCGAGGCAACCACAGTTTGATGTAGTCCCCCCTACAGTTGCACTTTCAGTGATGACGCTGCCTCCGACAGGGCAGTTTTTTTCCCCTCAGTTTGGCATGCCCCCATCAAGCGGATTAGTAGCAGGTAGTAGTGGGCAGATTCCTGTACAGCCTTCTTCATTCCCTCATTTAGTGGCTGCCGCTACAGGGCAGCCACACGTGCAACAGCCTTTGCAACAGGGTACGCCGCAGCAGGAGAAAGTGTCGCCGCAGCGGCCTGTTCCACCGGTTTGTCAACCGATGCAGTAGGCATAGGGTGCTATACAAGCCATGCAGTGGACAACCAAGATACCCTTGTTGAGTCCTAAAGCAGGAGAAAGTGCCGCCGCAGCGGCCTGTTCCACCGGTTTCTCAACCGATGCA
>BFEA01000580.1:786412-799408 GCA_003427395.1 Chara braunii
CCCCCCCCCCCCCCCCTTACGAGTACCAGAAAAGAGAATACAATGGGACCCAGGCTCGGCAAAATTCGGTGCGCAGTGAAATTCAGGGTCGTCAAAAACAGGCTAACTTCCACTTTCGCCCGCACGCGACCCAACGCGTCGACAGGCACGTGAGCAACGTCCACGTCCCTCAGTTTGAACTTGCAATCAGGGCGGGAAAGTGTGCTAAGTGGCAGGATCAACGTGTACCAGGCCGCGCCGTTTCTCGGGCGTGGCTCCTTCGGGCAAGTAAGAGAAGGGAGGAGACGAGGAAGGACGAGGGGAGAGAGAGAGGGAAACAGAGTCATAGCCAAACAACGGAAAAGACAAAGGTAGACAATGATGGGAAAAGAAGGGTGACGAAAAGGGAGGAAAAAAGGAATACTAGGGACATTCTAGAATAAGCAAGAAATTGGACGAGGAAGGAGGCTCAATACGGATAGGAACTTTCTCGCGCCCTCGGGCGTGGCTCCGTCGGGCAAGGGAGGGAAGGGAGGAGTCGAGGAAGGAAGAAGGGAGAAAGAGAAGGAAACGGAGTCTTAGCCAAACAACGGAAAAGACAAAGGAGGGCAATGATGGGAAAGGAAGGGTGACGAAAAGGGAGGAAGAGTGAATGTCAGGGACGTTCTAGAATAAGCAAGGAATCAGACGAGGAAAGACGCCTAATTAAGGACTGGGGAGGGACAGAGAAAGGAAGGAAAGCGACAAGGGAAGAGATCTCCTAAAAAAGTCGGGGAAGAGACAACCCAAGTCCAATAAGTGGAGAGAGAAGGAAAAGACAGAGAGAAGGTCCCTGCCGAAGAAGGAAAGACGAAGCGAAGAGGATCGAAGAAGACACAAGGCCGGGGTATTCCTCACGCCCTTCTCCGCAACAGTGAACGACAACGAAACCAGAAGCACTTACCAACTGGGCGTAAGGACAAACAATCTCCATCATTACCACGGGAAGTCTCTCTGATCATACTCACTGTGACCGCAACGGGCGTGCACGTCAGAGAAAGAAAGAGGGCGGATCAATTTTGGCTTTCTCCACGGAGCGCAAAACCTTGTTCAGGAAAGTACTCGAGGAACCGTCATCCTCATCCTCTGACCAGAGCATAGCGGAACATCAGCAGCGGCCGGATGCAAGGTTTCGCCAGCGATCCTATGAGCTCTAACTTAGATAGAGTCCGGGTCCCATCCCTGCATCGAAGTATCTGGTCAGCATAGGACAAAAGGAAGGGTACTACAGGAGTACGATAAACACCCACTTCCTTCAGCGGCCGTACAAAGGGTAGAAGAAGAGGTTCACAAACAGTTGTCACTCGGGCCAGAGAGGCCGCATAGAGAGACACAAAGGTCCCGCCAGAAGCCTAGCACAATAATCCCTATCCCAACAACATCCACCTATAGCCCCAATCCCACACTGCACGCACACCTACCCCTACACCTCATTCACCCGCCACCCCCCCCAGCCCCCTTCCCGACATCGCACGCAGTCACCACGCACACGACATATCCCAAACCACCACAAACCCAACTATCAATATCCCACACAGCACATCATAAATCCAAACGAGGGCAAGTATCCAACGAAAGCAGCCACTAAACACTGGAACGGGAAGAGAAATAAATCGTACTCCACCTCACAGACTCGTCCAACAGTAACCTCCCAATCCCCCACTCACCCCCCTTCAAACAACTCTTATTCCCATCCCGAAAGCAACCGATAGCCTTGTTACACATTTCGCTGCAAGGTCATATTATTTATTATTCATTATTAATCTATTATTTATTATTCATCAGTTAGTGATTTCATAAGCAATTAATTATTAAGTTTTATTTAGTTGGAGCTAATAGTCCCTTTTGCAATTCAGAGGGAAAATCCTCCTGACTAGTACCCTAATCGATCTATCTCCTCAAACAATCCCTCCTAACCGGAAAGCAGACGGGCACACCCAAGAGGAAGGAGCTTCTTTCTTATTTTTCCTCTTGTCCTCCAATAATACCCAAGAAGGAAGGATAAAACGCGTTACCGAACCGCTGAAGACTAAGCCAAACAATCGTACTTCGATCCATTCAACGCAAGATTCCCCAGTAAATCAAGTCACGGTTCTGCACCCACACACACAAACAGATACATCAACACAACATGGCGACCTCGTATGCAGAGACATTAAAGAAAGACCTCAAACAACAGAAACCAACAAACGCGGCAAACCTGAGGAATGAGCATGGCCCAGGAGGACAACCACATGCCCAGACACAGCCACCAGTGGGAACACAAGCACAACCTACAGACAACTCACAGAAGGGTTCACAATCCTCAACCGCTGATACAGCCTCGAAATCCCTGGCCCAAAGGGCAATGGATTTCCTCATCAAAAGCACTCAGATCAAATCCCAAGTAAACATTATCAGGCAGACGATCACCTCAGACGAAGGAGAGGGAGAAAAGGAAATAGAGATATGGGAATACCCAGAAGAGGATGAATCCAATTGTGAGGAGGTCTTTAATAAACACGCAATACTGTTTAATTTCCCACAGAAGTGCACTGATATGTCCCCGAATGAAAAACGGTCCTGGGTCCGCAATACCCTCAGATCCCTTGAGGAAATCCCCGGCACAGAACCGGACGTCACATACCACAAACGTGCGAGGAACACAGTAATGATTGTAACCCCGGACAAAGCCTATGCACGTTATCTAATTTCTTTAAACAGTCTCAAATGCAGAAAGGGAGTGGTCACAGTTACAAACTGGAAACCTAGACGAGCACCGCAGCCCGATGCCTCGAGACACAGGCAAACCATGCTGCGGAACCACTTCTGGTACAGTTTGATAACATCGCGGAAGGCCTACACAGCTTCATGGAACACAGACTGGCAAAGGCCTACCCAAACAACCCAGTCATCGAATGGTTGGCCGCAGGCCCGGAATTTCTGGCACCTAATCATGACTCCAGAATAGCATGGCTGGAAGTACCCTCAGGCATCCCACCCCATTTCCCAGATACCTGGCTCTTCCAAAAATCAAATGGCCAGAAACTGACAGTTTTTCTCTCCACCAAAGCCAATCCACGATGCTTCAAGTGCAGAGGGAAAGGTCACCTGCGCACCGACAGAAGTTGCCCGCTTAACAGGGACAAAACAGGGAAATCAGGTCAGAACCAAGCCAACTTGGTTGAATGTGAAACAGTCTCAGGTCTGTGGTACATCGACGACCCTACCTACCGAGGGTGGGTCTTTGATGACAGGTTGGAGGACCCAAAATGGGTGTGGACACTGAAAGGTGAACCAACTATCCAACCGGACGCATACCCAACCAATGGCAGCCAATGGCAAATAAAGGGGGCAAACAAAATCGAGGACAAGGAAGGAGGATACCTGAAAAAACCAATTTTGGACACTCAGGGGGTTATGGAAGACAAACACAGGAAAGACACCCTGCAAGAACTTATCAAAACAGGCTCCTCAGCCGAAAAAGCCGTTTTTGAGAATTTGCATGCAAGAGACAAGATCCTACAGGCAATCATAATGCAAAAACCCTTGCAGGCCACCAAAGAATCCCAGACTCCAAAAGAAGGCAACACAACCAATGGCCCACGTAGAAGGCTCAAAAGAAAAGCCAACCAACCCACCCCGAACTCACCGGCACACAGCACAACACAAGCCATAGGCAGTAAGCTCAATGAGCCAGGCTCAGCAACAAAGGAGACGGTCGCAGACACGGACAAGAAGCAAAAAGGCCAGGAGGAAGAAGAGGGGAGGAATACGGACAGCCAAGAGAAAAAGCAACGAGGATCTGAAGAAGGATGCAGCAAAGAAGGAGAAGAACTGATGGAGGAACAGGATGAAACAAACACAACAGAGGGAGGAAGCGAACAGGGAGAGGAGAAAGAGAACGTGGAAGGGGATGAATCTATGGAGGACGATAACACGTCACAAGACTCAGCGGGGAAGGACACACACATGGAAAGAGAGCAGGATTCAGACGAGGGCACAAGTGAAAAAGATCAGGAAGACACCCACACTTGGTTAACTAAGTATGTCAGGAAGCTGGAAAGGGAAAGGGAAATAGAATTTGAAGTCAGGGTCGCACACAAAAACCACATCTGCAACCTACAAAACTTCAACCCGATACAGCAAACGCTGAGCAATCTGTTCCCCACAGCCAATCAATATGAAATCTTGGAAAAGGAAAAGGAACTGTCAGATGCAGCAAACTGGACAGTCTGGCCCAGAACCTACAACGACGCAGACTCCCCAAACTGGCAGATGCAGCAAACCAGGGAAACCACACACTGAATAGTCGAATCTGGCCCAGAACCTACAACGACGCAGACTCCCCAAAACTGTGCAAAAGGCGCAAAGGAGGCAATGGAAAAGCACAACCAGCCCCATCAGCAAGCCCACAGGATCAAGAACTGGTAGAGGACAGAGATGACAGACCGTTAGATGAGAAGGAAGACCTCGATAGACAAAAGGAGATCCTCCAAGCTCAAATCACTGTGCTCAAGGATCAGAACGAGGAAACAGACGAGATTACAATCAATCTGCAAAAGCTGGCTGCAGGTCAAAATGCAGAAACCTTCACAGCAGCCAAGCTTGAAGTCAAAGGAGGGTGCAGAAAAACAGCGATAATCCCCTACAGATGGAACACGGAGCACGAAGACTGGGAAGTCGCAGTCAACAAATCATGGGCTCTCATTGCCCTGGCCAAACCAAGCAAAAAAGCTTTGACAATCAACATCTCAGAAGATGCTCCCATGAGCGCCCACATTCTGGGGACATGGGAGGATTGGAGAGGAATGGATTGGCCCAACAGGGGACCGGATGATTAGCGACCTCAGACAATATATGGTTCGGTACTCAATGGAAGCGGAAATCAAGAGCCATCTCACATGGAAACCGTGGAAGGTAGTCCAGGCAATCCCCTACGGCCTCTTGGGTGGCGACATACCAGCAGAACGGGCAGCGGTTGCAGCGTTAATTGCAGAGGGACACGGACTCTTTGCAGACCAGCAAGAGCATCTGGCCCAGGCTCTGAAGGCGAGCGCCAGGGTGGTCAGAATCCACAACACAGAGCCCTTCGGCACCACCCCCAACTAAATGTATTCCAACAACAAAGGTAATATTAGTCCTAAACCCAGCCCTCCATGGCATCACCGAACCACATAACTCAGACCTAAAAAACCGGCCGTATCCGACACTTCTCGCTCAAACCGAGCGAGCCGGAGTTAACAGTGATGTCATGGAACGTTAATGGTCTAGCAACAATATTGTCTAATGACGGAAAATGGGACAATAGAACCAAATACCTCAACTGGTTCTCAAAGAACCCACCGGACATACTTTGCATACAAGAAATACACCTATCCAACTCAGCAAAGCACCAGGCAACGATAAGGAAAATACAGTCCAAACTCAAATATGTGAAAGCAAGTCAATGGGCCCCATCAACAAGAGTTGGCTCAGCAGGAACAACCATACTGTGGAACGCTAACTCCAGGGCGGCCAAACGTATCAGCATCACGGAGTGTCAAATGGACGTTGTAGACGAGAGATGGATCGAAATTCACTTCACGTACAAGGAAGATTCCTTCCAACTAATAAATGTCTATGCACCCAACGACCCATCCCAGAGAAGAGACTTCATACAACGTATCTCAGCAAGATGCGACACACAAAAACACCTGCTATTAGTAGGAGATTGGAATACCGTACTAGACCCACCAAAAGACCGAATATCGGCGCAACAGACGAGTAGGGAGGAAAGCATGCTAAGAGAGGAAAGCATGCTTAGAGAGGCTCAGGAGATGAACGCACTCATCTTAGAAAGATATCTAATAGAACCCCTTATAACACTCCACCCAGGAAAGACAAGATTCACCTTCAGGAAAAGAAACAGATCACAACACATAACGAGCTCGGCAATAGACTATTTTCTGATCTCTGAGTCTCTTAGAGGAGCAGTACATAACGTCGGAATAGGTAAACTACCCTACGACAACGGCCTAGATCACAGCCCAATCTTCATCGACTTACTTCTCAACCCTGGAATACAAAAAGGACCCAGTTTTTAAAGATAAATAACTCTATATTAGATACTCCACAAATGAAAAGAGCAATAACCCTTGCATGTATAGAATCCGAAAAAGAAGGAACAAACTTCCCTAACTTGGTTGCCAATTTATCCAAAGCCGCATCCATAGCCTCCAGGAAACTAGGAGACCAAAGGAACCAACGCATAAAAGAACTTGAAGCAGCAGTCCAAGTAACAGAAAAGAACCTTAACAGTAACCCAGGCCAGACACTATATGAAGACTCTCTAGCTAAAGCAAGAGCAGAATTGGGCAACTGGAATTAATGGAAAGCAAAGGGACTGAGGCTAAAAGCAAGAATTAGAGAATGGGAAGAAGGAGAAAGAATGACGAAGTTTTTCTTTCAAAAAATTAGAGCTAGAGGGAGGAACTGTGCCATTCAACAACTTAGAGGAGAAGAGGGCCTAACTCAAGATTTATTGTCAATAACAGAAACCTTTTATAAAAACCTATATACCTCTAAAACAGAACAACCCACTCCATGGCCAGTGATGCGAGCAAGAGAAAAATTTACCAAACACCTGGCTAAAACAATCCCCACGACACTAGCAGAAGAATTAGATGCACCGATCACAAGCGACGAAATTAAAAAAAAACTCGACTCAATGAAAGCAGGAAAGACCCCTGGTCAAAATGGACTATCCAAATAATTCTGGCAAAGATGTTGGGAACTCTTAGGGGATGACTATTGTCAGTTCATCAATAAAGCATGGGCGTCTGAAGGCCTAGGAAAATACCTCAGTACAGGGATAGTCACCCTTCTATACAAGAAAGAGGATCCCACAGACATCAAGAACTACCGACCCATCACTTTACTAACAGTAGCATACAAGATCCTAGCTAAACTCCTAGCAAAATGAATTAGGAAAATCACCAAAAACTGCTTCTACATAGACCAAACAGGCTTCATACCAGACAAATTCATATTAGACAACGTAATGACCTTAGCGGAATCAGTAAGATACATTAAGGACAAAAGGTTGAATGCAGCAATCCTCTTTTTTTATTTCGAGAAAGCTTACGACCAGGTCAATTGGGATTTCCTTCAGCAATGCATGGAAAAAATGGGAGTGGGTCCTAATTTCAGAAAATGGGTCAGAATTTTGTACAACGACGCACACGGGGCAGTTCAAGTAAATGGTTACATATCTAACCTTTACAAGATGTCTAGGCCCGTAAGACAAGATGATCCACTAGCAGCCCCTATATTCCTGTTCATCATGGAGGCGATAGCTTCTTTCCTCAGGAAAGACCCATCCATACAAAGACTCACAAATCCCTCGGAAAACCCCGAAAGAACTTACCACATACCCCCCACAATCATGTTCGCTGATGACTTAACCGTACCCATAAGAGTGTCCAACTCCTCTTTCGAGGCCCTCACTAGAGCGATGAATGCATACCAACTGGCATCCGAAATGCGGATAAACTGGCGGAAAACAGTAGGATGGTGGCTAACGGACGAAAACATTGACCTACCTCAAAACACCCCAGAAGGCATGACATGGTCAGACACAAAAGACCCCTTGAGAGTCCTAGGGATCCAAATGACGGAACAGGGAGCAGAGTCAGAAATGTCTTCCAGCCTCCTAGCCAAGATGACCAACAAGTTAAGTAGCTGGAGTAAAGTACACACCTCTTTACACGAAAGAGCCCTGGTACTAAACTCAGCCATCTTCGCCATGATGTGGTATGTAGCAGCCTTCTGGGCACCAGATCACCTAACATTGAGGAATTTAAAAAGGAAAGCCGCAACATACCTGTGGACAGGGGATGCCTCTAGACAACAGTTTATAACCAAAGTGGCCTAGCAGTATGTCACTAGGAAAAAAAGTCAAGGTGGATTGGGAGTCCTAGACCCTACAACCCAAATAAAAGCCTTACAGACTAAATGGATCCTCAAGCTCATCTCCAGACCTACCCTACCGTGGAGAGACTTAGCACTGGACGGGATACAACAATTACCAATATACAACACCCCATCCAATGTGGCGGGTACATTCTGGGTAATGAGCAAATCCTGGTCAATGAAAGGGGGGGACTACATCAGAACACACTCAAGGAAAGAGTCAAGACTAGGGTTTTGGAAAGGGGTCATTCGTGATTGGAGAGAGATTTTCCCAGCTAAGGTCAGAAAGCCAGGCAACGAGGAGGAAATCCTAAGACAACCCCTATTTTGTAACCAACGGATAACAAAAGATAATGGAAGCCCACTCACACACAAAATGGGGGGCATGGCTGGAGAAAGGCATATGGCAGATCAAACACATCTGGGATGACAACGCGAGGGAATGGAAACATGGCAACCAACTCAGACAACAACTCATGGGGTGCCATAGACTAAATCAGAACCTCCAGGAAGTCATAGCAGCCATTCCACAAGAATGGGTCACAATACTAAGACAAAACAGACAATGGAGCACAGGGGACTGGGCAGTCTTATTAAATGATCCACAGCAAAAGCACGCCCTAGCGTATTGCAGCAGGGAAGAGGAAAAACAGAACTGGTTCATATTCACTATGCACGAAATAGAGGAGCCAGGCTCGGAATATAGCAGGATCAACAAAAAGCAGACAACACAAGTTTCAGTCCGGGAGGATAACCTACGGAAGATAAGAGTAATAGAAAACGAAGAGTTAACCATTTATTGCCCCCAAACCCCTCTAGAGAACTTAGAAGTAGACCCATCAGAATGGGCTTGGAACCTAAAACAAGGAATCTCAGGAATCAACACCAAATTTAACCTATTACAATACACAACTAGGCTAGGTTATAGATTAAGACGTCGCTCCGTGAACCCAGACCCAATAATAACAGAACAGTGGAAAAGACACCTGGATGCAGAACCAGAAGCACTAGAACCGATACCATGGAACCAAATAGCGTCGATAAACCCTCCTAAATTTAGAAGCCTTCAATGGTTAATCCTTTACCTAGCAGTCCCACTAAACCAATGGCTAAACGGAAGAAGAAAAAGGGAAGACAAAAGTCCACTGAAAGAGCTATGCGCCAACTGTAGAGAGGGTCAAATAGAAAATCTATATCACTGCTTCCTCCTTTGCCCAAGAATACAACCACTATGGCAAAGGGTAGCAAAGCTATGGAATACAGTAACAGACACAACCCTCACAAACAACAGCATACTATTACTCCTAGGCTTCAAAAACCCAGAAAATTGGAGTCCACAGGAAGCGAACTTTTTCAGAATACTCAGAAAAGCCACACTTTGGGTAATATGGCGCAAAAGATGCCAAGAAACAATAGGACAAAAAATGCACACCCAAGAAGCATGGAGACTACTCCAACACCAGGTGGAAACTGAATATTGGGTCCTTTGGCGTAAAGTGCGCCAAAGGATGAAAGAAGACGAAGATGAGGCCAAAGAATACCAATACAAGTTTGAAGAACACTTCCTAGCAAAGGGCAAAGTCGCCCTGATCCGAAGCTCAAGCATAGTATTCAGATTATGGGAAGAATCCCCATTAGGGCACCACCCGCAAGACGGCTCAGCAAATAGTATCCCTGAGTCCCTAGAAGCCAACATACTCTCAGACTAATTGTACTCTCAGACTAATTGATAAGATAAACCAAAAAAACAAAAAAAAACAAAACAAAAAAACAAGCAAAGCCCAACCCAAGATAAATTTACATTGTTACTATTAGAGCCTACCTGCCCGCAAAACCACACTAGCCTAAAGGGATCAACACATCCATCATCAAACTTATCTCAGCCATCATCGTCATCCAATTGACCCCACTCCGCCCACCCATCCGTACATAAGCAACCTCATAAGCCACTTCCGCCTCTACACACGCCTTTCCACTCCCCCGTCCCCAGCCCCCCAAGCTAGATCAAACACATACTTACTTATACCTACCCTCCCACCCCCCCTCCTCCCGCACTCCCCAGCTACCCCACAATTACCACCCACCTAAAATGCCCATCCTTACCAACCAGCCGCCAACCCCAAATAGAGAAAGGTCATAGAATTCTACTTGGCACTGGGTCATTTCGAACTCTGGCATCCTTTAGAGATACCTCTCGTCTGGGTTGATCACAGTAGGCTGCAAAATAGGTTATAAACAGAGGGTGCAAACTGTACGACCAGAGGAATCACAAGAGAGAGGGAGGGTCTTTAGGACCATAGAGAAGGGCGTAGAGCAGAGGTATACGGACGCTACAGGAAGAGCTAGGAAAGTCATGACAAGTTGCAGACTAGGGTTTAAGGTTTTAACAAGCGTCAGGAAAGGCCCAGTTAGCAGTTCTAGCACTTAAAGCCAAGCCGACAGCCAAGCAGCTGAGAGGAACAAGCTAGCCCGACCGATGCTTGCAGGATTCAGTTAGCAAACGGGAAGGAGGACTTAAGACTGAGCCTAAATTAGGTCCATTAGGCTTGCTTAGGCAGGGGTGAGGGGTGGTGCATCCTTCCTTAGGGAAGTAATCAATGCCGTCCCTCGGGCCTCCACACCATAAGGGGGAGGAGCGTGTGTGAGTTCTCATTGTAACTCTCTCTGACTTGCCGGTGGAATAGGAACCGGACTGATGCTCCCCAGAATGGAAAAGTAGCCGGAACCGCAAGGTTCTGCTGTTTCGTAAAAAAAAAAAAAAAAAAAAAAAAAAAAAAAAGAGAAAGTATCTCTTCATCACTGCAAAAAAAACAACAACAACAACTACAAAAAAAAAAAAAAAAAAAAAAAAAAAAAAAAAAGGTTGTCAAAAACAGGCTCAAAGGTAGTGGTGGTTTAAGACATGATATATGGCTAAGATGTGCACGACGGAGGAATCCAGAATGAGGAGGCAAGAGAGAAAAAAAAAAAAAAAGATGAAGGACTGAGGCGGGATCGCCGGCGCCAAAGACCAAGAAGGGGCCCAAGACCGCCAGAGCATTAAAATCGGGAATGGACCGTGAAGTTGCGGCTGGCAAAATGCTACAGGAAATTAGTAAAGGCGTCCCTCCTTCTTGAAGGAGGAGGACCGCCAGGAAAATAATACCTAGATGCTAAGTACCGCAGGAAGCCTATGTGGAGAAAGGAAGAACCGGTCGACAGCCGCAGCACGTCGCTGCAGTCCAGAATGATGGACAAATGGAAGACCTGGCTGCCACGCAAGCATCAAGTGAAGGAGATCACGTGGCCGCCTTCCAACCGTGAAACAACAGGAGGCCCCGAGGAAAAGGGAAGGCGAAATCTACATCGTAGGCTGGAACTGGACTGCCACCACCATGGGTGATGTTCAACCTCACCGAAGAAGCATACAAACTCCAGAACAAGTATGAGTGCTGTTTTTGGTGCAACAACACCAAGCACACCACCAGCCAGTGCCCGGATGCAGACAAGGATGACCTGAAACCTCGCCCCAACTCGGGGAACTGTGCTCCGCGGGAAGTGAGGCGACAACACCCCCCATTCCGCCGGATTCAGCTGCCTTGCTAGCAGCTTCCTACACATCCGGGAAGAATGTGGATGTCGCAAGTTCTCACTGTATTTTTGAGGACTATGCTGTCCAGTTGGTCCCACCATTGGACGTACCACTCCACATGCAGCACTCCATCGCATGTGTGGTTTCATGACCGTCGGCAAAAGAATGGACTCATTTGCCTTTGATTGCAGCTGGGGGACTCGTTGTCATGGTCAAGACTTGAGGAGCTCGGCCCTTTGACTACGGACGACCTCAAGTGGATGCCTTTGCCCCTGTACGGTCAGTATCTGGTTACATCAGAGAGAGAGAGAGAGAGAGAGAGAGAGAGAGAGAGAGAGAGATGAGAGTTGAGGTTGGGTGACATTGGACCACAGACCGATATTGGGCAGTATTGGGGAGACTATGTGGAGACTTCTCGAGTGATATTTGAGTTGACGACATCTCCATTCTCTCTTCCCCTTCCTCTTCATTTGTGGATGTTTGTTAGGCTGGCGCCCTTGGTCTGTGTATTGGTGCCAGGACCACTCTCACCCTGCCTGATGATGATGAGTGCGATGCAGTCAGTCCGTGTCCATTGAGTCAGATCATGGTATATCAGTCTTCCACTACGCTATTTGTGCTTTATCTCTTTGGGTCGGTTCTCTGTTCTGATCCTTGCCTTATAGGCATGCGACACTGAGGAGGAGGAAGAAGGGGGCGAAGGAGGAGAGTGGCGAGGCACTTAAGGCTATAAAGGTCAGCATCTTCATCTTCTTGGTTGGTGCTGCTGCTAGAAGGCCCTATTTAGGGTGCGCTTCTACAAGAAGGCTTCAAAGCAAAGTCAGGCTTGGCGGCCTGAGGGGTAGCGGACATCAGGGGTTGGTCCATGATGTCCGCCATAGCCAGTATCTGTTGTAGAAGGAGGAAGATGGGAATCATGGCTATGGTGGACCTCATATTGTGCTGGAAGTTGGAGAGGGATTCAGACTTTCGTTCTGGTTCAGCCATTCATTGTTATTATTCATTTTTATTATTGAATAAGAGGGGGAGATAAGGAGGAGGAGATTGGTTGGCGGAGAAAAGGGGAATTTGTCTTTGGTCCTTTGCTGGTATACTGTTACGGACTTCGCCAGGGCTCCATCCCTGGTCTGTCTTTTTGCTGTTTCAGCTGCATCCCGTTTTCGGCCTGGCACCCTTTTTCCAAACCCCTCCTTTGGTACCGCAGGATTTTGGACAACTGGCGCCATGCTGCAATTCGGGCGCCACTTTCAAATAAGGCATTTTTCAGTTCTGCCCTCGCGGCCTTTGCAGAAATGCCCCTAGTACCGTACGTGTCACCGGTACTTATACCGGCTCCCCGTACGGTACGGGGACCAGTCTCGTACCAGTTCTCTGCTGCTGTACTTGTACTCAGTGTGACTTGCTGTTTTCGGCATTCGGGAATCCAAGACTTCGACTTTGTGCCTTGCCACTGTGTCTGCGTCCGATCCTCAGTC
>BFEA01000580.1:821418-834000 GCA_003427395.1 Chara braunii
GTCTAATTTCATGTCTAGAGTCAATATGGTTTTGGGAGAGAATTAAGAATCTATGGTCCTCCCTCTTCTCCTCCTCGCCCCCACAACGCTCCTTGCCATCATACCTGAAGTGTCTTGTTCATCCTCATAGAGGTATGTGTGTTTGTGGGTAGGTGTTTGATGAGGGACAAAACCTCCATGATCGTATCGTCTCGAAGTGCGCGGAAAGTGCATACATTGGAGACGCCAACGAGATGGCCTGTAATCCGGGGCAAGCTGAAGCAAGATTTTTAAACGAAGAGCTCGAAAGACGCACTTCAATTCCCACAAGATTTCACAACAACCTCTGTTTAAACTTTATAGCCAGAAGCAACAGCCAATTTTAATTGGATTCCCCTGCGCAGAAGGTTGAAACAGTAAGCGAGCGAGCGAGCGAGAGAGAGAGAGAGAGAGAGAGAGAGAGAGAGAGAGAGAGAGAGAGAGAGAGAGAGAGAGAGTCTTGCATGCTGAGCCTGCCACACGGGCCCCATTTCTGGGGCCCGACAGTTTCTGAAGGCCCCCAGACCGCACGCCCATTCCAGGCATGCGACCTGAAGGCCCACGGCCATGGTTCAGGCCAATGCACGTTTTGGTGCCATCCAGGTTCTCGTTCTTCAGCCTTCATTTATTTATTTATATATTGCTGAGTCAATGCTGACCTTCGTCTGGTTCTATTTTTGTCTGTTCCAGGGCGTCGTTTTGACTTTTCAGCGTGTCCGAACAGACTGGTCTCTGTTTGGACTAGGACCAGGTTCTGGGCCTCTTGAGAGGCCAGATTCACGACTGGGCCTCTCCTGGCCGGGTTCGGGTTTGTCTGGTAGCGGACAATCCCTGCTGCATCAGCGGCAGGCCCTGGATGTCCGTTAGGGACCCAGGCAGGCCATTTTTGGCCAGGACCAGAGGAGCAGGACTTTTTCTGTAATCTGGACCATGGATCAGACTCACGATCACGCAGCCCAGATTGCAGGTCATGGGCACACAAGCCAGGCCCAGCGCTATAGATAGCTGGGCTAGTCCAGCGTTTGGACACACAGGAGTCTTCACTCCTTTTGGGCGACATGCTGCTGAGCAGCACACGACTTACAGCGCTGTGCTATAGTTAGAGGTAGAGGTAGAGGTGAAGGGCTAGGAGAGGTGGTGGCATACCTGCGAGGCGACGGAGGATCTACCTGGGTGCCATAGCTGGTCTTCTTCGCCAGCGACCTTCAGCAACGAGGGACATTCCAGTTCGTCAGTACACGGCAGCAGCTATTTGCAGGTGAGGTAGTGGACAGGTCGACATCTTCTTCTTCTTCCTACTTCCACCCTCCATTTCCCTCTTCTTCTTCTTCTTCTTCTTCTTCTTCTTCTTCTTCTTCTTCTTCTTCTTAGAGAAGGACAGAGAGAGGTTACAGGCAGAGGTTATGTCGGCCTATGGGGGCCCAGGATCTCATTCGACATCACGGAGGCAGACATTGATTGGATATTTGACAGGGGGACTATTTTTGGACTCCTTGGTTTTCTCCCTCATCTCCATCTTCGTCTTGTCTTCCCCCCATCTCCTTCTCCGTGGTTTCTCCCCATGTGTGTGATCAAGGAGGGACCTTTCTTCCATGTATGCAGTCCCTCCCTTCCCTCTCACATGTGTGATGTGTGATGGGTTGAGTGGCGTCAGTGTCCGACAGATCAAGTCATATCTTTTGAGTCTTCCACTGCGCTATGTTGTGCTATTTTTGTATGTATATGGATGTACATTGCTTGTTGATGCTTCACTGATGCTGCATTGTCCATTCGAGTCCTTATCAACAATTTGCTGGTCCTTGGCACCATTCACATCCCTCGGCTTATTCCGAGGACGCATCAGAGAGAGAGGGAGAGAGAGAAAGGGAAAGGGGGAAAGAGAGAGAGAGAGAATGGGGGAAGGAGAGAGAGAAGGGGGAATCACATTTCGAGACGTCTTGCTATTCCAAAGCTCCACACAGCTTCGATTCAAACCTGGCGAGAAGTTCCTACAAAACACACTCATAAAAAACACAAGCATGCAGCTGTCGGGACTTGGGCTAGGTAGGGTCATGTCAGATAGAGAAAGGGGAAGGACAGGGGAGGAGGAGGGGATCATCCCAAGCCGGCCAGGCGGCCCCAAACGCGCTGATGAACTAGAGGGGATTGCTGACATTCCCAAAGATTTTCACCACCTAGTATTGCTCAGAAAGGGTTGAGGTATGGAGGAGGGGAGATAGGGTAGGTGAGGGGGCAAGTACAAAAGGAATAGAACTTTATTACAGAAGCTGCCTCTGCAGTGGCTGACGAAGTGGTACTCATAGCGCGATTGCCATCCTTTGACCACAAGAGTCAAGACCTTAATCTTTCCTTTCACCGAGATCGTATGGTGGAGGCAAAGAGAAGAGAGAGAGAGAGGCGAGAGAGGAGAGAGAGGGAGAAAAGAGAAAAGAGACAGAAAGGGGGTGAGAAAAAAGGAGTGATTGAGAGAGGAAGAAACGGATGGATGAGGAGGAAGAAAGAAGGATGGCAACCAGGGAAAAACAATCCAGGCTCTGCTGAAGATCCCAAACAAGTAATGAAGGATACAGCGCATCGGATGCTGCCTTAGGTGCGCCATGGTTCAAAAAAGAGGGGGCCTCTTTTCCAAATCGGGTGTGAAAGGTTCATAATTCACCAAGGGTACTTTACTACTTTTCCTTTTCTTTTCTAACAAACACTCAAAGCCCCTTCTATTTTGGGGGCCGGCAGTCCGGTTGCTTATCACTGGCAAGGATGAGTACAGAGAAAAGAAAAGAAATAGCAATAGGATCAGCCTGCCCATGTGGCACTAGTCGCCTATTCAAGGTGGGGACTGCTGCGGACCGTCCCACCCCCCAAACCATGGCCTCCCCTGGGGCTCTTCTGCAGGCCGGGAAGCTTACTGGCAGCACCTAGTCACACAGTAGAAGGGGCCCAGGGGGGSGGGGKGGGGGGGGGGGGGGGGGGGGCTTCCCAGCAGTCTCTCAGGCTGCATGTCTCTAGTTCTTCTCATCCCTGCAAGCTCAGAACAGTTTTCTAATACCATTTGTATCACCTGGTACTCATACCCGTTCCGTTCCCCCAAAGTTGTTTTCCCTATCTGTCTACTTCAATGCTTCTAATCCACGTCCCGGCGTCCATGGTCTCCTGGCAGACTCCCTTCCTGCTCTACTCACTGTCAGCCCTGCTATGCCATGTCCTCATCGCCATCAGGAGTGTACCCCAGCTTTTCAAGTTCCGCTTACGAAGTTCTCCCTTTTTTTCCCCTTTTTAGTAGTTTTTACTGTAAACCCTCCAATCCCCTCCTCTCCCGCCGGCCTCCCCCCCGGCCCCAAGAACATACCCCAATTCCCGTCTCCCTGCCCATCCTACCCACCCCTATCGTTCTACCTATCGACCTCCTTTTCCTATTCTGATACATCCTACACCTCCCCTTTACTCTCTACAAACCCACTTTGCTAGCTACTTTTACTAATTACTTTACAAACCGGCCTCTGATCTTGGGACCTGGTCCCCCTCAGTTTGCAGCCCAGGCAGGTGCCGCAGTAGGACGGGGCTGAAGCGCATCTGGTCTGTGCAGGGGTCTCGGGTCAGCAGCTGCTGATAAGGGCCCCATCTCTCCCAGAACCCTTTCTCCTTGTGTTCCCCCATACGTCTGCGTCGATGGAAATCCGCCATCAAAGCTATCCTGATGTTTTCCAGCGCTCGCTCCTGATATGCCTGCAGTGGAGGGGTCGCTCCTTGCCTAGACCGTTCGTTCCTCAATGTCCACAGGGGCCGTAGCACTGCGGCTCTTATGATCTCTCCAGTCATCAAGTCCCCAAACCCCGACCTATCAACTTTCATCAGCACTCCCAGAAGGATAGCCGAATCGTCCGTCTGTGGCCACCAGCGGCACCTTATCTGCAAGCTCCTGCGCCCACCACTCCCAAAAGGACCGGATCACCGGGGATCGCACGAAGAGGTGGGGGACAGTTTCCACTAGGCCGCACCCTGCAGCACACATCTGATCTTTTTGGCGGCTTTTGGTGGCTTGTCATTGTGCCATCAGGATTGCCAGGTGGTAGATTTGCCACAGCAGGCCCGCCTGCTTCTGGTCGGGCATGGCTGCCAAGATAGCGCACTGCTCATTCCACCTTCACTGCATCCACCTAAAGAGGTACACGTCCAGGAGCCAGTCCCTCTTGGCCGACCGCCCCTTCAGCTCCCCACAGATGTCCGTTGTCTCCGGCATGGCCTTTGTATGCATCTTCTGGGGCGGCCATTCCCACTCCCTCGGATCCCACATTAGGTCTCGCGCTCTGAAGGCCACCTGATATGGCTGATACTGGCCCTCTCCCTTCTTGCCCCCTTCACACACCACCACTGGCTCCACCATCTCTCTTGCCAGCCGTCTCTCAGCCCCCCTTCCTTGTGTCCTATCTCCTGCAGTGGTTCCCCCAACCCATCATATCCCAAGCCCGGGTTCCACCCTGTACACTCTCTCTGGTGGCCTGCCTGCCTTAATCTTCACCCAACCCCCTGGCATTATTTCATCTTTTTTAAGCAATTCCATCCACTGAGGGGGAATGACCTCTCTCAGTCTCACCCTCTGCTTTCTCTCCATTCGCCCGTGCAGGGCCGCATCCATTTCTTCGTCTGTTCGCCAGTCCTTCCGCCATTCGTCACACAAGTGTCCCACCTTATAGATCCCCTGCTCTGCCCACTTCCACCCATAGGCTCCTCACACTTCTTGCCATGGTAGTGGCTCCCCACCATCGTCGCAGATGAACCGGTTGTCGAAGAGCATCTGGTTATAAACTGGATCTGCAGTTTTCGACAGCCTGAACCTTACCTGAATCTTTTTTCACAGTGCCAGCTTCGTGGTCCATACCATGCCCCTGTGGATATGGCCTGTTGCCATGCTGCTGATCAGACGTAGGTGCACCACTTCCTTTGGCACCCGAAGCGAGTCGGCTAGGTGGGACAGAGTCACCTCTTGCCAGGTGCTTCCCTCTGTTCATAGCAGGGCCCGGATCACCTGCCGTAGTTGCAATGTGATGATCTGCAGACGCGGGTCGGACACTCCTAAGCCACCAACTCTCCTTGGCTGGACCAGTTTGTTCCAGGCAACTCTACAAATGAAGTCATCAGCCTCCGCATTATTCGGCCACAGGTGGGCATGGACTGCCTTCCTAAGGTATCGGAACATGCTCCTCCCCAGCATGTGCACTGCGCCCGTGAACCACAATGTGGCCAGTACCGAGTTCTTGATAACTAGGGCCTTGCCAAAAACTCCCATGGTGCCCCTTGCGCTCCATGCTTTAAATCGGGTCACCGCAGCTGTGGGCCGTATCGCCATCTCTTCCACACTGCCATAGCTTGGTGTAAGGCTGGCTCCTAGGAAGGCCATCCTTTCTCCTTCTGTCACAATCAGAATGTCCCACCCCTCTGTAGGTTCAACCTCAAGCGGGAAAATGGCCTTCGACTTCTGCCAATTGACGCATGCCCTAGAATATATGCAGAAAGTCGCCAGGTCCTCCTTGAGAATTCCTAGCTGACGGGTGGTCGAAGGTATCACTGCTCCCGCGTCATCTGCGAAGGCCGTAGACTGCAGTTCCGTTGTTGGTCCCGCCTTCAAGCTTATCAGCCTCTCGTCTGCCCTAAGGATTTCATGCATAGGCTCGATGTAGATAACATAGAGGGCTGGGGAGAGCGGGCACCCTTGCCTAACCGAACGAGTGATTTGCGATTTGTCCGATCTCACCCTGTTTACCTGCATCACCGTTGCCGCCCCCCTTAGCAGACTTCTGACCCAACTGCAAAGATTCCTCGTACTCCTCGTCGCGCCATCCCCTATTCCAAGAACTCCCAAGTAACCCGATCATAGGCCTTCTCTAGGTCGACAGAGACGAAAGTGATGGCCTGGTCCGTGCATTGTTTTTCCTCCAAAACCCGTTGCCCCAGCAACACGTTTGAGAGAATCTGACGGCCTGCCACGAAACCAGTTTCAGTATGAGCAATAATATTCCGGCAGGACCTCCTTCAGGAGGGTCTTGTGCAGTGCATTCCGGATGGAGATCGGCTGCCAGCTGCACACATCCTTCTTCGCCCCCTTTTTATAGAGCAAAACCACGTAGGCATCCGCAAAGCCATGCGGGAAGGAGCCATTTCTGAGCGCTTCGTTGTAGGCCGCCGTCAGGAGGGTCACAAAGAAGTTGCGAAAGTCCTCAAACAGCTTCACTGGCATGCCATCCAAACTGGGCACCTTAAGTCTAGGGAGCTCTGCCATTGCTCGTTCCACCTCATCTGGCCGGATATCCCCCTCCAGTTTGCACGTGCTTTCGAGATCAAGCCACCTCTCCATGTGTCTCCATACGTCTTGTTTGGCCATATCCGCTGATTCCTCCGTCAACAGTTGGCAATAGAAGTCCGTGATGCACTTGAGTATTCCTCTTGTGGTGCGCTGTCTCTCCCCCTGCCCACCGAAGGGGTGGTCCATGGCTGTCATCACTGGCGTAGCCATGCCTCCATGTGCCTCCCCCACTTAACTGCCTCCTCTCCCTGCCATTCCCTCCTTGCTCGGTATGCCTCCACCCTTTCCACCCACCATTCCTCTTCTGTCTGGTCCCATCCTGGGCCACTATTTAACTCCCCTAGCCTATGGGCGAACTCCCCTGTTCTCTGATGCGCCAGGTAGCTGCTGCGCAGATGTTTTGCTAGAATCCCTCTCAAGCTTTGGAGCGCCGTCATCACGTGCTCCAGCAAATTTTCCTGTGCGCATTCATTCACCCATTCTTCCCAGAAACTGGCCACCACCGGCCGAAACTCCTCACTCTTGAACACCCACGCCGGGACTGACTTGGGAGGATGGCCGATCTCCAGCTTGCCTACTGGATAAGTCGCTGTCACAGCTGCATGGTCTGAAGTGGCCATTGGACTAATCTGCACCTGCTCGACTGCTGCGTTGAGGTCTGCCGATGCCCAGATCATGTTGATTCGGCTCCTGGTTGTATTTCCCCGGAAGGTAAAGACCCTCTCTTGCGGGTATAACACCCTATACGAGGCTGTGCAGCTGAGCACGGTCATTCCATTGACCAATGCCAGCAAGTCCGCCTCCACCTGCCTGTTGTTTGCAGAGTCCATCTTTGGGTCAGCGACAGAGTTGAAGTCTCCTGCTACGGCAATGTTGTCCACTTCCGGCACCAGGGTCTGCAGCCTCTCCCACATCCGTCGGGGTACCCCCATCTCTGTCGGTCCATAGACTTTCCTCCGCCAACTTGAGCATAACCCATGCCCACCGCCCCCTGGAGTCGTTGTACCAATCAGTCACCTCCCCCCTGGAGTGGGGGGTAACCAAAATACATACCCCCCCCTCTTCTGCCTTGTGCTGGGGCCCACACCTGGTGGCCCTTCCACCATAGCATAGGCTCCTTGTTTTTTTTTTAACAGAGCCTCTCGGTTCCGGCTCCTGCCATTCTGGGGAGCAACAGTCCGGTTACTATTCCCCCGGCAAGTCAATTATGAATACAATGAACACACACTCACGCTCCCCCCCATTATGGCTGAGAGGCCCGAGTGGATGGCATTGATTACTTCCCTGGGGAAGGATGTACCACCCCTCACCCCTGCCTAAGTATATCCACGATCTCCTGATCCTATGAGACGCCTAGCTCCTAGCTCTTCTCAGCTGAGTGCTGTCGGATGAACCTGAACGCTAGAGCCGATGTCTGGAGCTGGCCTCTAAGGGTTTGTCAAAGGATTGTTTCTACACATCTCTACCTGATCATAACAAGGCAACTCATGTGAACTTGCTACTTCTTGACCTGTGTGGGGTTTTATTCCCTAACCTTCATCTCTCTCAGCTTTTAGGCTACCAGGTACTCTATTTCTTATCTGCACTGTTGTTTCTGCCTTTGGCCTTCTCTTAAACCTTAAACCCTAGGCTTTTCGGGTTGTCTGTTGTATGCGGTTTGTAATTTTGTCTTTTCCTTGAGGGAGCTATTCCCTAGTCCTCTACGGTTTTAGTCCTTCCTCTTAGTGACTAGTTCACCGAAAACTTAAACGTGACTGCAGTTCCGTTGGTTGGAGGGGGTTGTGCCGTTGGTCCCCTCCTTCAAGTTCTATGCGCGGATCTTATGGTTTAATCCAGGCCTAACGTCATGTTTGTCAGATGGGTTCTGCTTCTTGGTGTTTCTATCGGCTGTGAGTGGGTTAGATGTGTGTATCTCCATTGTCCAAATTGGATTTTGTTCTGATTTATTACTGCTATTTTCCCTTCTCCTAGGAATTGTTTCTTGAATGCTTTCAATTATTTTGTCCTTATCTACTGGGTTATTATCTATTTTCCTGCATGCCCTCTTCCATCGTCCTCTTTACTCTATTAAGTTAAGACTTCCTTCCCATGCTTCCTGGGCCGCTAGAGCGGAGTGGTCGACTGTCTCGTGGCACCTACGCTTCCATATCATCCATAGTGTCGCAAGTCTTAATATGTGGAAAAAGGAGGTTTCGAACCTTTGCCATGTTTGTTGTGTGTGAAGGCCTAGTAAGAGCAGGATCTGGTTTGTTGGGAGGGTTTTGTCTGTGATAGAGTGCCATAGTTCGGTTGCTTTTGCCCACAGTTGTTCTGCCTTTTGACGATGAAGTAGGCAGTGCTCTATGTCCTCTATTGGGCCTTCTGAGCAAATTGCGCAGCATTCTTGTAGGGGGGATCTTGACAGAAGGCTTCTTCTCTTGTTCAGTCATTGGTTGACTGGGAGGGCGCTGTGCACCAATAGCCATTGAAAACTCCTTATCTTTGCTGAAGTGATGGCATAAACTCCGCTCCACGACGTGACCAAAGTCTGATTAGGAGGTAGGTTGAGTTTTTCTTCCCATCTCTGGCTAGTGATCTGAATTAGGGGTTACGATCGCCTTCTTAGTGTGTAGCCCAGTTTGGTGGTATATTCCAGTATGTTGGTGCGTTTCTCAATTCCGAGTCTGCCCGACTTGCTTTTCCATGCCCACTCAGCTGGGTCTATCTCTAGGTCCGCAATGTCGGTGAGTGGGTTGTAGATGCAGCGCTCTCACGTTTCCACCACCCTTACTTTCCTCAATGACCGTTCTGGTATCACAATTTCCCTGGATTGATTGTTGTTAAGGCGGATTGTAGTCGACCCTGGGTTTTCAATCGAGTAAATGTCACAGATCATCCATTCCCCCCTCGGTCCTTCTCTTGAGAGAAACCGGTAGGCCGAGGTCGGAGTATTGTCTGTCGTTCTTGTCGCCCAATCCCCTGCCTTCCATGAGCGCGGGTGCTTGAGAAACCGCTGCCAGATTTCTGGTATAGAGATTAGCATGTGGTTCAGGTTATGATGTAAGTTGTGACATCCTTTCATTGCCTCCCTTAGTTCTCCTACCTTTTTCCATCTCTTTTCTGCGTCGTTCCATAGGTGTTTGACTTGCCACACTCCCTTTTCTACCCATGTTCCCCATTTTGTATATCTACCAGTCAACGTCCAGGGTTTGCCTTGTGTGTCGAGCAACCATTGATTGCAGAAGAGAGGTTGTGGAAGGACCTCTTCTTTGACTGTGGGCTCTCTCACTTTGGCTGGCAGAATTTCTCTCCATGTTCTCATCAGTTGTCTCCAGAAATCCACGTTTTGTTGACCTTCCCCTTCCTCTGTTCCTGGTGCTCGCGATGTTCCCCTCATTGCCCAAGATTTGTTCATGATCCAGAACTCGCCCCTCATGTTATCGGGTGTTTTGTATTTGGCTAGCTGTTGTATCTTGTACAATCCAAACTTGGTCCATGGAGAGAAGGTTAACCATTTGTGGGTCCATGGCAGATTATGGTTAGTTATTATCTTAAGGACCCATTTCGTTTGCAGTGCCGTGATTTGTGTTTCTGGATCCAGGATTCCTAGGCCGCGTCGTGTCTTCTTGAGTGTGACATATCTCCACGCAGCCTTTGAGATGAAATTGACTTTAGAGGGATCCCCATACCAGAGATAAGCTGCTGCTCTCCTTCTCAGTTGGAATCATAGGCTGCTGCTCTCCTTCTCAGTTGGAATCTTATCCGCTTCGGTGGGCTCCATACTGTTGTGGCATACCATAGCATTGAGAAGATCAGTGCGTTAAGGATTAGAGCTCTGCCGAATAAGGAGGTATGTACCTTAGACCAGTTGTCGAGTTTGGTTATCATTTTGTTCATTATTGTTGGAGCCATAGCTAGGTTAGGGCCATGCTTGGACATCTGTATTCCCGAGAATCTGAGTGGTTCGTTGCCTCGGGACCAAGTCATGCCTTCCGGGTTGCTTGGTGGAGGGTCGGTTTGCGGGTGTGGAAGCCACCAGCCGACTGTTTTGGGCCAGTTGATTTTCATTTCTGATGCTGTTTGCAATGCCATTGGGGAGGCCGGGGCGCAGCGCAGCCGGGAGCGCTGCGCCCCGCCCACGCAGTCAGGCTGAGCAGCGGCGAGCGGCGACTTGCGGCGGCGCAGTGCGATGGTGATTCAAGCGGCGCGGGACGGCAACAAGCGACGGTGCGGTGCGGTGCTGGGGGGAGTGGATTCGGGGTGGTGTGAGGTGGTGGTTGAGAAGTTTTGGGCTGAAGGGATGATGATGGGAAGGATGGCAATAAGGGTGATGCATCGTGCGTAGAGGATGAGGCTACTACGAAGAGGCTGCTTGTGAAGGGCTGCGAAGGGTATGGGCTGCCAGCATCATCATCAGAGCTACGAAGGGCGGGGTGTCACGTGTTCAACGAAAGAGGTGAAGGGCATGGAAGGTCTGTTCCCCCCTGGACTACCAGTGAGGGGTCACCGGCAGGTTCGATGGTTTTGTCTTGCTACGTGGCAAGTGAGGGGTAAGTGAAGCCACGGTCCGTTAGTCCTTATTGTTCAGTCCTTTTCTTGATGGCCGCGAGAGTGGCCATGTGATGGCTGAGTTGCCTTCGGGCCGATAAGGGAGGGGGTGAAGGTTTGGGGGAGACAGACACATCATGATGAGAGGTCGGTTTATATGTTTTGATCCATAGTTTTGCTCTTCGTGGCTTGAGTGACCTCCGTTTTTTTCGTTCTGATCTCGTTATTTGGGAAGCAGCTTCAAGATAGTAGGCTGGATTGGATGTCAACTTGTGGAAGCACCCTATGTAACTATTGGACAAATTGCATCAGTTTTTTTTTTCCGATTTCGATTTTTAGATGATTGTAAATCTGTTTTTTTCTAATCTCTGGTTTTCAATTTCATTTTTTTGGATTTTTCTATTTGATTTTCTCATGACAGGTGGCTTTAGGTTTTCAATTCTAATTTGATCCAAGAACTGCGGACTCATGAATGAATTCAAAATTTTCTGAATAATTTTCGATTTGATCCTATCATGTTGATGATCGTAAATCAGAGTTTTGTCTCTGATCTCGAATAATGTTTTCTAATTTTTTAGATTCTCAATGAACTCATGAAGAATAATCTACAAACCTGATTCAAGACAGTGGGATCATGAATGATCTCCAAAATTTCTGGATAACTCTCTATTTGTTCCCTTTATATTGACGATCGTAAATCAGAGCCTCGTCTCTGATCTTAAATAGTGATCTCTAATTTTTTAGAATTTCAATGGTCTCGGCTTTATGTTGAATCTTGTTGTTCCTTTTTCCAAAATTCGTTCCTGATTACCAATTTCCAAAAGTCGGTTGCTGAAGGATTTTCTATTCAAAAAATCGGGGGGGGAAGCTAGAATTGGAGGATGGAAGGTAGTAAAGGGTTCTCAACAAAGGAAGGTTGTCGGTTAGGGTAAGTAGGTTAGAAGGACGATGCTGGGACGACACAAGCCGGTGCTGGAGCTTGTGCTCTGTGACCCAGGGGGAGCTTGAGGCCTGTGAAGTTATGACAAACGCATAACCAGACTATCCGACGTGGTCAGCGCCGGGGTATTGACCTTGTAACCTTTTTAGGGGTTTGCCGCTAAGGGAATTGTCGAGGGAGGAAGGCACTTCCTATCCGTCAGAACTAGGTTGGTCGGTACTGGGGAGGGTTGTGGTGCCCTGTTACCCTAGCAGAAGGGGGTATGAGATCAAGTGAGTTCTGGTATGAGGACTGAAAGCCTGGACCGACACTCCGTCTGTTGAGGGGGGGAATTTAGGATAGTAGGCAGTTCTAGTTTCGCCCCCCCCGCTCTCATAAATTTCATGAGTTGGTCGTTCGGTGGTCCTGGAATGTTTTTAGGACTCTGGGATTCCTACTTACTCGTCCTAAGGTGGCTTCGACGCTGTTATACTCAGTGATTTGTGGTTGTTCGATGCCAGAACGACGCTGGCCGGTGCTGGGGAGTTGCCCTGTAACCTGCAATGCAGGAGCGCGAGGCCTGGTAGAGAGATTTGGGGATGCTTTGGGGTGGGCATTCCACGGGACATCCAAGGGTTGTTGCCGGGATAACGCTGGTCGGAGCTAGGGTGAGTTGTGTTGCCCTGTAACCCAGCAGGATGTTGGGGTGTGAGGCCTGTAAGAGCTCAGCAGGGAGTAAGACAGTTTTGGAGGACTTTGGAAGGGGACATCCAAGGGTTGCTGCCGGGATAACGCTGGTCGGAGCTGGGGTGAGTTGTGTTGC